>JAJOZX010003084.1:542500-545069 GCA_023014485.1 Bathynomus jamesi
TTTAGCAGGGATGGGAAATCTCTTCTTGCAACATGTTAAGATACCTTTCTGCATTAAGATTTCCACTGACAAAAATTGGTCCAAATTCTGTCACCCCATATCCCGGCCCACACCATCACTTTACGGCACCTTGCATCTTCGTCGGACTCAGCCAGTTAGGGTTCGCATTACTCCAATAACGTATGTTTTGCCGATTAACCTCTCCATTGACGTAAAAATTTGCTTCATCAGTAAACAAGATCTTACAACGCATATTCTTAGGGTATCTGAAACATAAAAACAAACGTTTAAATTTTCCTATGTATGGAAACTTACGGCCCACCCTGTATATATATTATATATTATATATATATATATTATATATTTATATATATATAGTTTATATATATAATATATATATATATATATATATATATATATTATAATATGGCGTTGGGGGAAGGGTTGGGGTGGGGGAAGGGTGGGGGTGGGAGGAAGGGTGGGGGTGGGGGGAAGGGGTGGGGTGGGCGGAAGGGTGAGGCAGGGGGGAAGGGTGGTGGTGGGGTAATGGGGGATGGGTGTGGTAAAGGGAGGGGTGGGGGTAATGGGGGAGTGGGTTAGCCCTCAAGTTGTATGAATGGTGAGGAGGTTTTTGGGAGATACCAGATTCAGAATGTTGCACACAATTGAAGCTCAAGATTTTCATGACTGTTCTTTTCTGTAGTTTAGCAATGAGGGAAGGGTGAGGGTGGGGGGAAGGGTTTGGGTAGGGGAAGGGTGGGGGTGGGAGGAAGGGTGGGGTGGGGGGAAGGGTTGGGGTGGGCGGAAGGGTGAGGCAGGGGGAAGGGTGGTGGTGGGGGTAATGGGGGATGGGTGTGGAATGGGGAGGGGTGGGGGTAATGGGGGAGTGGGTTAGCCCCCAAGTTTTATGAATGGTGAGGAGGTTTCGGGAGATACCCGATTCAGAAATGTTGACACAATGTGAAGCTCAAAATTTCACGGCTGGGTTCTTTTTTTTGTAGTTTAGCCTGTCTAACCGTCAGCGAAGCGCGGCACGGGTACACTATCCCCATTATAATAATAGCCCAGTTCTCTTGCCAATTGTCTTCTTATTTCTGCAGCAGTCCCATTTTCGTGGTTCATATATATTTTGCCGTCATTTTGCCGGCAGTAACACTAGTATTAAATAATTATCTCTTACAAATACGTTTATTTTAACATTGTTGTTCAGACGACAGCGAGAGGAGGCAGGTAATGAAAAGCTCCAGCGAAAGGTACAGCACGAGACTTTTTTAAAACCACAAACTGGCGAGAAGGAATTCGGGTTGAATTTTCTCTCTCAAAGACTCGCATCCACCTCTTCTCGCTCTCCTGCGTTTGTCTTCCTTTCATATAAAAAAAAATGTTTTATATTTTATCAACTCCGTTATTTTTTATTTACACGTAATTTGTATGGTGTCATATTCATAGATAACATCTCTGTTATTGAATTAGAAAGATATTTATTATTATTATTATACATTTTTCAAATTAACACACACACACACACACACACACCACACACACACAGAAAGTTTTGTTTATTCTTTTCTCTTTTAAAAATATAAATAAAGGAATGGAAATATTTACACACACACACACACACCACACACACATATATATATATATATAGGGTGGTATAAATTACAATAGTAATAATGATAGCCAACTCCTTTTCGTCGAACTGCATGGTCTGTAATGAAAAAAGAACAGCTTCAGAGTCATTTACACATGCGTACACTTATCTCGTGTACACAGTTAGTGGGAAATAAAACCGTACCAATGAAACTCTAGACTCATTTAAAATATAGAATTCATTCACACCAGGCGTACCCTATCTCGTGTATATATATATATATATATATATAATAGATATATATTATACATATACAGAATTTTGTGTATTCTTTTCTTTTTTAGAAAATAAAGGAATAATAAAGGAATGGATATATTTATAATTTCTTTATTATAAAATCCTCCTCGATTACATTAGTGATTATTGATCCAGGAAAAGTGTGGGCTGCAAATGTGATATGCAACAAAAACAATGTAGATTTTTCTATGTAGTAATATAATAATAACTAACTCCTCGCCGAATTGTTTATTCCAAACAATGGTTAAGCTTTTCACTCGCCTTAAACCTACAGTTTAAAGTGGAATCCGAACTAAGCTCCAGCACTGGCGGGGTGGTTATTTATTCACACATCTATTGCGGAAGTAAAAATCCACAAGTCAGGAATCTTGGGAAAGCTGTGTTTTAGTATGGTGTTGGCAAATAATTTTCACCCGAAAAAATCGAGGATCAATTTAGTATGGCTGCAAAATAACTTGCAATCCGAGAAATTGAGGCTCGATTTAGTATGGTAGCAAAAATAATAATATTGTTGTGATCAATATCGCATAAAAGGGATAGGTTGGGAAATCCGAACATGGATGCAAATATTGACGTGGTAGAGACAGCATGGGGAGAAAAGTATGATGCAAATATTGACGTGGTAGAGAGAGCATGGGAGAAAAGTATGGATGCAAATATTGACGTGGTAGAGACAGC
>JAJOZX010003085.1:0-20000 GCA_023014485.1 Bathynomus jamesi
TTTTCCTTGTAATGTTTATCAATTAAATTTAAAATCATTATTTTCCTTGTGATATTTATCAATTACATTAAAATCATTATTTTCCTTGTGGTGTTTATAAATTAAATTTAAAGTCATTATTTTCCTTGTGATATTTATCAACTAAATTTAAAGTCATTCACTTTAATAGAAGTTACATTTAATATGAATTGGATTTAATATTAATGAGAATTGGTTTAATAGGATTTAATTTCGGTAGGAATTGATTTCAATGGGAATTCTAATCATTTCTAATGAAATGCGCCTCAGTGGTGTAGTGGTTAGCGTCGCTCACTACGAATCCATCGGCCCCAAGATCGAGATCCGGTGATGGCAGGCGGCGCGCAGCAAAACCACACAATTAAAAAAAAAATTGGTTCATAAATAAATGGGTACTCTGGGTAGCCTAGTGGTTAAGACGCTGGGCTGCTGGTGGGCCGTGGTTCGGATTCCACGTTAAAATGTAGGTCTAAGGTGCAGTGACAAGCTTGACCTTTGTCAGAATGAACAATTCGGACGGAAGCAAAATCAAGGTTAAGGGAATTGCTTTAGAAATTACTTCTAATGGGAATTCGCTTCAGTTGGAGTCAGTATTAATTAATTAATTCTTTCATGCCTGAATTATTAAATTTTTATTTTAAAGTTTTTTCCTCTTCAGTCCAAAATAACCTCTAATATTCAGATAGTAAGGATCAAAATCGATTGTTAAGCTCATGTTGCCACAAGGCAACGGTCGGCGTTAAAGGGTTAAGGAGAGTGGACAGTAATAATAATGGGATCAAGTGAAGATAAGCACCCCCAGCCTTCTTTAATTAGCCTTATAAGGCTAACTAACGAAAATATCACGACCTAACCTAACCAATCGTCAAGGGCGTACAGTTGACTTAACGATTGGTTAGGTTAGGTCGTGATATTTTCGTTAGTTAGCCTTATAAGGCTAATTAAAGAAGGCTGGGGGGCTTATCTTTACTTGATCCTAATAATGCTCAGCCGTTGTTTAAGTAAGCTTTATTCGTAACAACAAAGGTCACGCGATGGAGGGGACCTGTACGTGAGATTCGAATCATCTACGGGTCGCTATACATCATTTAGATATAGAAGACGGTTATCCATCCAAATAATTAACAAACCTAAAGTTGTTTAATTTCGCTGATTTGACTGGAAGCGGTGCTACGACGCGGTTACGACGGAGCCCGTGGAGAATGAATATCTGAAAGAACTACTGTAACTGAAGCTTGTTTAAATGGAAATAATTTTAATAGGTCTTTATGGTCTGAATTTTAAGAAAAGAAATTTTAAAATTATATTTTAGAAATAATAAAAAAAAAATTTTTTTACGCAAAACATGTAAAAATTGTAACAATAAATAAATGAATACTTGTTAAAAGCACTCTTTACTCTTTTAGCGAGTATTCGTCATAGGTCCATCATTCCTGTATAAAAACGCCTGTCTCTCACTTAGCTTATATTCCTTCCCGGAATCGTGCAAAATCTGTTCTTCGACTCGCCAAAATTCCTTCATCAGGCGAAAATGTGATACCTTGACCAGTTCTAATTCTTCTCGTTCTTTCTAGTATCTAGACAAGAACCTCTCCAACAACTTTACTACTTCTTCTTCTTTCCCACCTCTTTTTCCATTCGGATGGCTCAGTTGACGTCTCTTCTTCTCCAGATAAAGCTGAACTCTGCTCAAAGTTTCCTTTCCAACTTAATCATGGACAATTTCGGTGCTAGTCCTCCATCTCAAATCTCCTCTGACTTAATTATCTTTGAAATTAGAATCTCTTCTAAAAATCGTTTTTCTACCCTATATAAACTCGACTTTAGGAAGTCGTACTGTGCTGATGTTGTCCCTCCTGTTGTTCTCAAGAACTGTGTTTCTATGCTAACACCATGTCAAGGCAAACTCTTTTGTCTGTGTTTTTCATCTGGTACTTTTCCTTCCTGCTGGAAGTACGCTCTCACTCAACCTGTTCCAAAGAAGGGTGATCACTCTCAACCTCAAACTATCGTCCAATTGCTTTGATTTCTTGCCTTTCTAAAGTTTTTTGATCTATCCTTAATAGGAAGAGTCTTAAACCCCTCTCTTCTCACAATCTCCTTTCAGATCGTCAGTATGGGTTCCGCAATGGACAATCAACTGGCGATCTTCTTACATATATCTCTGACTCTTGGTCATCTTCTTTTCAGCATTTCGGTGAAACTTTTGCTATTGCGTTAGACATAAAAGCTTCTGATAGAGTCTGGCACAAATCCTTAAATTTCGAAACTGCCCTCCTTCGGTTTCTATCCTTCTATCTGTCTCATCTGTGCATTCGTCTCTAATTTCCTTTCTGGCCGATCTATAGCTGTAGTTGTCCACTGTCTAAGATCGATGCCCATCTTTCTACTGAACGTCGTACATTGAGAAAGAATAGTCTGCATGGAAGAGTTGCACGAAGAAAACCTCTGCTCCGAAAAGCACGCAAAGAAGTCCGTTTAAAGAACGCCCGAGATCATCAAAAATGATGGATTTGCATTCTGGAAGAAAGTTCTCTGGACAGACGAGACCAAAAATGAATTATTGGGGAACGAGTAACGGTATGTTTGGCGAAGATCAAATACTGCATTCGAGGAAGAAAAACATCTTTCCTACGGTTAAACATGATCGTAGTTGTTTGCTTCTTTGTGGATGCTTTAGTGCTTCTGGTCCTGGAAAGCTTATTTTCATCAATTGAATCTTGAATTCGAAGAAATATCAGGAAATTTTAGAAGAAAATATATTCCTTTACTTCTGGAGTTACGAATAGGTCGTAGTTGGGTACTGCAACAGGGTAATGATCCAAAATATATAAAAGTAAGAGCACCATGAAATAGCTTCAAACAAAAGAATTTCACGCTTCTCGAATGACCCAGTCAAAACCCAGATCTCAATTTAATCGAGAATTTATGGTTTGATTTGAAAAAAAAAAAATGTTCGCAACAGAAACCTTTCGAATCTGAACGAATTGCAACAATTTTCTTTAGAAGAATGAGCTAAAATGAGAGGTGTCGAAACCATGTAGAAAAATACCCAAAAACGAATCATTGAAGTCATTCAAGCAAAAGGGTAAACACACAAAGCATTAAATAACTTTGTATGTAAATAAATGTACGAAAACTTTTGTATTTTAACATTTTTATTTCTCAAATTCTTTGATATTTTTTACATTATATTTACACTTTATGTACACTTTATTTATTACATTTTTCCAAACGAATGATAAACTTTTGATAACTATCTTATCAAAAGATAAGAACGAATATAATTGAAATATTTCTCTGTACAAATTCTTATGAGTGCCACTGTACCTCCTATGGAGTATGTACCTTTAGGGCACTACTTTTGCCCTACGATGAATAAATTTCAAATAATTTGCACTTGAAAGGCTAAATTCATTTATCACAGTAGTAAAAAATGGGTGTAAAAAGGTTACATTCTTAAACTAAGTCATTCTCAACTGCGACAAGCTCTTAAATCAGTACTCGCGCACGCCATTTTTTACATTTAACTAACTAGCAAAGTCCGTGGTATTTATTCGATGGTATGTGTTACCTGTAGTTATAAATTAAGCTAGTGAATATCTTATAGAATTCTAAATACCTCAGTTCAGGGAGTCTTTTAACACATTATGGAAGAGACAAAAGGTGGTAAATAATGATTGAGGAGGAATTGATAAGTCAAGAACCCTGATCGGTTACCAAAGTCGGGATACATTGGGACACATCAACATTATGGACTTGCGCATTATTCCAATTTTGATAACCTGTAATGATGCCTAGGGAAGAAGGTTCGACATTAATAATCCGTTATGAGGACCAGAAACTGGCACAGTGCTCAGACCAACTAATGCAACCCATTGCTTTAAGTCCTGTATTATTATTATTATTGTTATTATTATTATTACCAACATCATCGGGGTTCATCGGAATCCCCGACCTCAGTGTCTTCACTTTGACTATAGGAAAACGGTGCTATCCACTGAGCTACGGATACTGGCAAAGGTTCGATATCAGGTATGCAGCTCACCTGAAAAGTAGACCTTATATTATATGATTATACTACACACCTCTCTACTTATTTAGTATCAAGTAAAAAGTTCTCATTTTATATGTAGGCCTATAAGTGATAATAACTGATTCACAAGGAGACAGTTACATACCATAGTTTTGATTAAACTTAAATGATCAAAAGATGCGGTTTTTTTTCATTTTTTTCTAACGAATCTCGCTACTGTTGCTTCTCTCCCTCTTTTTACCCCATCAGATTTCCAACGACGTACGTATTGGGTCGTTGAAAGTCATAATTTTAGTTCCATTTTATAGTATCGACCTCCATCTATTATGTATTTTGTCAAGCGTTTCCTCGAGCGACGCTGCGCCAAGCAACATAAAGAATTCTAAAGGCAGACCCACATTTAAGTCTTTCACTCATAAATTTTGTAAGCAATAAACCCCTCAAACCTTTAAGAGCAAAGGCTCCAACACATAGTTTGGAAAGAAATTGTCTAATTTGAGTCTCTCAAGAGCGTCTTTTGTCCTTACTAGAAAATTTGAAATCCATTTTTTTAATAAACTTCAAAGAAAATTGTATTTTGTGCGAAACTTTTTTAATTCTTTTTTTTAAATTTGCAAATTTGGTCTAGAAATAAAACTATTTGTAGAGAATAATAAAATCTTTGCAATGTTAAATGTTGCAATCTTTCTTCAATAAGTTTATTATATAGGACATAGAGTATATATATATATATATATATATATATATATATATAGTACATCAGGGATGACATTCAACGTTCATTTCTGTACTTATACCCATATATCTTCATATATTTCTGACTATATCTATACCTGTATGCTATCCATGTGTGTATATATATATATATATAGGGGCGGATTAACTGTACTTGGGGCCTGAGGCTAATTTTATTTGGGGGGGGGGGCCTTTTCTACAGATTTTTATTAACCATACATGTACAGTACATAGTACATTTACACTAATTACATGCACGGTGCTTAGGCTAATTGGGAACAAACATAAAAGAATCTTAACAAAGTATATTTTGCCGTTTGCTAAAACCAAACAGTATTAAACAAACTTTATTTTAGGCCTAGGGCCTATAAAACGTAAAATAAAACATAGAATTTGTCAGTTTGAGTACTCTGTCATATTTAATCAAAAAAATTTACCTTTCTGAGCTTTCTGATTTGCGAAATTTCGAGTTGCAGTATATCATCGAAACTCCGTTCCAGCAAAATGTTACCCAGTGCCTGAATTTGGGTTTCATAGTGAGATAAAATTTTAGATTAACAAAAAATGAAGCTCGCAAAATAATGATCAAGAGTCACTGGCAATATCTGTGACATATTAACGTTAAAATAGTCCTCATTGAAATTAACACACAGTCACCCTCACTTAACTAGATTCACTTTGATTAGGGCCCCCCCTTCAAACATAGGGCCTGAGGCTTCAGCCTCAATTGCCTCAATGATAATCCGCCACTGTGTGTATACATATATATATATATATATGTTACAACTGAGAATGGTCTCCCTGAGAAATTTTTATGTCACACACAAACTGTGCAATACTGTGCATGGAACAAGGAACTCTTCTGGGAAAATTAAATCTACCATAGAATTTAATTTTCCCAGAATAATAATAATTGGTTTGTTTAACCTCCTTCGCAACATCGAAGGTCATATGACAGAGGGGACCTACAGCTTTAAGTAAGATCCGAACCACGAGTCGCTACATAGTCTGGACGCAGAGGACGGTCTCCCATCCAACTACTACCCGGAACCAATGTCGCTTAACTTCGCTGATCAACGGGAAGTGGCGTTACGATAGTGGCTAAGAAGAGTTCCTTGTGCCATGCACAGTCTGAGTGTAACATATATATATATTTATTTATTTATTGTTACCGTGGCCATGATGTGGCCCTAAAGAGAAAAGGCGCCTCAACCAGGAACAATAAGACAAAATTACTATTCATTTTAATTACCCACAAAATAACAATCAATTTGTCTTTGTTTTGACAAAAAGAAATCTTAAAAAAATAAATATTACGAGTTTGTTTAACTATAAACTAATAAACCTAAGCACTTAAAAGAGTTAAGTGGCACAGATGAAAAAACTTAACCAAAAAGATCGGCTGTAAGGGGGGGGGGGGTTACAATTCAGTAAAACAGCCTTCAATTTCGGATGCCGTAAATGGAGCGGCTTGAGATTGTTCAACCTGACCACCAGTGTAGGTAATTTAAACGGAATACTGCTCCCGACCTCGTATCCTCTTAATGAAATACAACTGCCTACAAAATTTTTAACACCACTTGTACAAATTTAATTCTTTCAGACCACTTCCACAATTACTGAGCCTTCAGTAGTATTCCCCCCCCCCCACAAAAAATCGTGCGGTGAATCAACGAAACGAAAATCTAAGCCCCTCTCACTGCAATCCAAGTATTCTCTAATAACACTCAACCGACCAACCAATAATTATCCTAGTGATCATCCATAATTCAGCCATACACCCCCTGTTACACTCGTGAGGAAAAGGCCTGCAGAGGCCTTTTCCTCAAGAGTGTAACTCACCTCCGTATTAGCAATTGCGTGTTATTCTACCTGCAACAAAAAAAAAAAAGATCCCAAAACAAGACATCAATTTGAACATTCGTTTTTAGTTATAATGTATTATTTTCGTAAATTTAATTTAAAAAAATTTTCCTATGAGACCGGACTTATGGAACACCCTGTATATATATATATATATATATATATATATATATATATATATATATATATATATATATATACTTTCCACATCAATCGTGGAACGCAGTGCGTTCAGTTTTACTAAGTTAATAATTAAAATTAAAGTCTTCTAAAAAAAAATCATTTTTCTAATAAAGAAAAAAGCCTTGAACGAAAGTTTGGGCACTTTATGAAGCACACAAACTCTTCTAAAAACCTTGAAGGTAGAAACAGTAGTAATCATGGAGTAATTTAGGTTTGAAAGAGTATTCCATCATGATAGGTTTGCTAAAATCTATGGTTCGTTTCACGCTAGATAAACATACGTTGAAAACGAGTTAAATTCTTTTATATGATCTGTGATGTGTCATGATTTGAGCTACGATTGCTTCTGGTTTTCTATCATAATAAGCCCGGTTTGAAACGTCTACGAGACCGTTAGAAGTTATTTCTAACTAGATTTTGCGATGAATTCATTCATAAATTTTTACCCTGAGAAAAATTTTTCAATGAAACGTTGGTGTATGATTCCAATTTTAATAATATTTCGAGTATGAATTAATAATAATAATAATGATAATATTAATAACGGCTGGAAATAATGTAAAAATAGGTGGTCATAAAGATGCTTTTTATATTTCCGTACATATTATATTTTTTGACAGTTTATTTAGCCATAAAAATATGCGTAAGAATAATATAAAAAAGCGTGGTGTAATATTTTTTATCTAATATTTATGATTGAACGCCAGAAGTATCATCCAAATTTAATAATAATGATATTAATAAGTTTAGGAATTAAACATTACTTTCTAAAGACAAGCATTTAGAAAAGGGATGTCCAACCTTTATTTCATGAAAAGCCACATTTCAATTAATGACCCACACCGAGGGTCAGTGTGGAAATTTTAGATAAAATTTTATTTTAAAATTAAATTTTTATTGAAATAAAATATGACATTAAATAATGAATTTTCAGTATTTGCCAGTCGGGCCTGATACAAATCTTTGGCGGGCCTGACTCTGGCACGGGGACCGTGCGATATACACGGTGGTGTAGTGGTTAGCATCGCTGACTATGAATCCATCGACCCCGGAATCGAGACCTGGTAACGGCAGGCGGCGCCCAGCAAAACCCAGCTGTTCGTCCTTCCACACGATAAAAAAAATTGGTCGGTAGATAAATCGGTACCCTGGTTAGCCTAGTGGTCAAGACGCTGGGCTACTGATCGGGAGGTCGTGAGATCGAGTCCGGGCGAGGACTTTGTAATTTCTGACTGCCCGTGGTGGGGCGTGGTTCGAATTCCACGCTAAACTGTAGTTCTAAGGTGGAGTGACAAGCTTGACCTTCGTCAGAATGAACAATTCAGGCGGAAGCAAAACCAAGATTAACCAAGGTTTATAATATATATATATATATATATATGAAAATTATTTCACGAAAGTAACACGTGAAAAATATTTGTCATTAGACGAAAGCGCTTGAGAACTTTTTGTGTTTCCTTTCCTTCGTGGTTTTATTCATCATATATATATATAAAACCTTTAGTTAGCTTCCGCCCGAATTGTTCATTCTGACGAAGGTCATGCTTTTCACTCCACCTTAGACCTACAGTTTAACGTGGAATCCCAACCACGCCCCATCAGCAGCCCAGCGTCTTAACCACTAGGCCACCTAGGGTACCCATTTATCTACCAACCACTTTCTTTATTGTGTGGAAGGATGAACAGCTGGAATTTGCTGCGCGCCGGCTGCCGTCGGGTCTCGAACCCGGGGCCGATGGATTCGTAGTCAGCAACGCTAACCACTACACCACCGAGCATAATAAATCATGTTTAAAATATGGTTTTATTATGCTGTGTTTTGCTTTATAACAGATCCTATAGACTGCTACGTAAGTTACCTCCAAGATGCTCAGCTTCTCAAATGCTCGCTAACCGCATCGTTCCGAGCTTCCCTGAGGTGACAAGACGTACCCAATACAGTCTAATGCGAAGAATTAAAAACTCAGACAATCCACTTGTCCAAGCTATTCATCAGTCCTGCTTTTTGTCTTCCAAAGTCTAGACTGTGAACCCCCTTGATACGAAAGTGTGTGTGTCTATAACTCCACTTAACTCCTCCTACATTAGCCATCCTATTACATGTACTTTTTACTTGTATGAAACTCATTACTATTTTTTTTATTATTTCTCGTCTCCTTCCGTGTATTATTGTTATTTTTTTATTACCGTAGTCCATTTTTCTTTTTGTTTTTTTTTTAAATTTAGTGTTTAGTTGGTTGTATTGTTGCTTACCTTGATGGATACTGTATTTTTTTTATTTTTTTTTTAAGGTTTTGGGGGATCTGTCTCTCGCCAATCAACATCAATTATTGTCATTATCTTTAACATAATGTTTGTAGGCTTAGCGTTGGTTATTATTATTATTAATATTATTATTATTATTATTACTTGTTTCAGTAAGGGTCTTGTTTTTTATCTCCTTTAGTCCTATTTTTAGTTGGTTTGTACTTAAATGTATTATGGTTTGATTTATCTTATCGCTTATTACCTTCAAGAATATTGTACTGTTATGAGACTTACAGTATATCCTACCGATAAAGCTTACCATTATCATCATCATTGTGGAGAATCTAGAGAATCGCGTCGCGGTCGCGGCAATGTCCGGGACTCCCATTCGGTCAATGTAAACTCACACGCGACTTGAGTCGTCACGACCCAAGTCGTGAGTCATGAGTCGCAAGACGATCCTGCGTGGTGCGGCCGGCCTAAGAATCTCCTATAACGTGCATACGGCTTTCAGACAAAGGCTATCTATATTGAAAATAAAGCTTAGCTAACCTTTGGTTTTCCTTTTCTTCTGTTTTGTGTTATTGGAAACTAAGTCTGTTGAGACCACAAACAGTTTCCTAGGCTAACCATATGCACATACCACAGAATGCATAGTTTTGTAATTCATGGGAGGTCCACTCTCGTGCTATTAAATGCCATTTACATTCTACACTAAATATTTTTGTATACAGGAAGGAAGGAAGGGCCAAGGGCGAATGCCCGCAAAAATGCCACTCCCCCCCTTTCCATAGAAGAAGATAGCCAAAATTCCAAGGTTTTCGAGATGCCTGAACACTGCGTTTGAAAGATTGGAGGTCATAGGGGAGGGGAAAGATGGACTGAAGAAGGTCGTTCCAGACTTGACCGGTTGAGTAGATGAAAGATTGAAAATACCGATTAAATCTTGCGTTAGAGAGTTAGACAGAAAAGGAATAAGAATGATTTATGCACTATACTGGATAAGAGTACGTGAACATAATTCTTTACGTGAAAAAGTTTGCGTTAGAGAGTTAGACAGAAAAGGAATGAGAATGATTTATGCACTATACTGGATAAGAGTACATGAACATAATTCTTTACGTGAAAAAGTTTGCGTTAGAGAGTTAGACAGAAAAGGAATAAGAATGATTTATGCACTATACTGGATAAGAGTACATGAACATAATTCTTTACGTGAAAAAGTAGCCAGGAATGTATTCATTGTGTTCATAATAGGGTTTTTTATCAACTGCATTAACTTATGACAACGAATGTCATACTCTACTATTGTCCATTTTAATTTCACTTCCATTGAAATTAATGGAATGCAAATGGAACGTGAATATAAATGGAAGGACCTTTTGTTTTTCTATTTTTTTTAAAAGTTACGTTCACGAGTATGAAAAAAAAGAGTTTTGTAAATGAGTTTTAACCTCGAGTTTTTAAATCAAACTCATCATCAAACTCGTACTTTAATTGCTCATACTTTTACCGCGGGATCGAGAATAAAAATATTGAGTCAATCACTCAATTTCATTTTTTCATCATCATCAACACTTTTCCTTTTCAGTGTGCGCTCTTCAAAACCTGTTTCTCCTCAGTGGTTCACACTGATACAAAAATGTTCACTGAATTACAAAAAGGCGCGTTATTTTAAGTAAATTCAATTTACTTTCTTCATTGTTTGTTTGGATAATATATTTTGTCGACCCTTGGAAGCTTATTATGTATGCTTCAAGTTGATTGAATTCACTCTTTACAGAAATACTCAAAAGAGTTATTTACAGAGAAACACTCTGTAGTGTTTATATATATATATATATATATGGGAATGTCAGTGTATCATATATATATATATATATATATATATATATATATATATATAAGACGGAGGGGACTGTAGACACCAATCGACCAGGGAAGTACTGCTGGATGGACGTTGGGCAGGAGACAGGGGGTGTTGGAACTCCCATTTCTCCTGTCACTGTCCTCTTTAGTTGCTCTTGTTCCTTGTTTCAGCTACCTTGTGAGCAGTCCAGCATGCTCGCAAATACACACTACTCCCTTTATTCTTCACTACACATATATACATTTTACACACTACACACTCTTTGCAAAAATTCTATATACTCGTATATAAAGAAAAAGGTATCACGAGCCTCGGAGATCTTGATTTCTTATAAAGAGGGATATTTTGGTGTGTGTGTGTGTGTGTGTGTGTGTGTGTGTGTGCGCGCGTGCTATACTCGTATGTGTTATAAGTATTATAGAAAGCTACAATAACCGTAAATTGGTTTTATACAGAGACTGAACCTCTTATGTGCTGCACGTTTTACTTCAGGCTCTCTCTCTCTCTCTCTCTCTCTCTCTCTCTCTCTCTCTCTCTCAGTACCTAGTTCTTTACTGTAAATAATTCGTTTGGGTGTCTCGTAGTGCGTTCCATAAGTTCCATAAGGGGTGAGTGCGCCCTTTTATTGCGCGGTCGCTGTTCTCTTTCTTGCCTTTTGGGGAAGTGATTTGCATGAAGGTGATAATTCCCTCCGATGACCTTACCCAACCAAGAAGGGCCAAATTAGACCCATGGAGACAAACGCTTGTGCAAAGCCTCACCTCGGGAGTGCCCTTTGGAGCCGTCAATCATCTTTCTCTATCGGAGGATGATGGCGAAGGAGGGCTCGAATGCCGAACTCGTGTTCGCACTTTGTTTCCGATCGAATTGGCCACCTTCCGCTAATGGGGCGGAATAGTCCTGTCAATTATATTAGTATTGCGGATGGTTACTGAGAGCATCGGTGGGTCAATTTGTCAGAATGTTTTATTTGTTTAGCAGCGGGACAGAACATCTTTGTAAGCAGCAAAGGTATCACATAATTGGCACCCGGAGCGAGGATGGTTTCGTAAGTAAACATTTTACAAAACCTTTTCTTCGCCATTTTCTCTCAGGTAGAAAGGGATAAAATATATTGATTGTTTTTCAGATATTTGTTCTGATACATCAAAGTATATGAAATTTATAACTTCTTCGTCGTGAACTGGAAAGAACGACCTGCTAAAAAGCACTTTTAAAGTAACAAATTATTTTAGTGATTCTTATATAGCCACAGCTTCAAATTTTCTTTATCATGAATCCTTGGTGTGAACATCTTTCTTAATAATACTTTTATATATATATATATATATATATATGTGTGTGTGTGTGTGGTGTGTGTGTGTGCTCGCGCGCGCGCGTGCATTTTCATGAAAATAAATATACCAACGCATTTTAGCTTTGCCGTATGAGTTGTTCAAACTATTTATTCAAACTACTGTAATTTAGTTTAACTTCTCAACTGAGTTAAATATACAAAACTATTAAAAACTTAGAAGCCACATTTTTATCTTCTGTAATTGTAAATCGTAAATAATACCAAAAGATTTTGTATTAACGAGCGTATAAAGTCTAATGTCATAAATTCTTAAAAAGAACTTTTTGATATTTGCTTTATTCGTTTGTCGAATATTTTTAGTATTACTTTGATTTACGACATTTATCAGAGACCCGAAAAGGAAGGTATTAATCGTTGAAACTAACCTCAAAACTCAATTACAAATATATATGTATAATAAATCTAAACTTGGTAAAGATTGAAATTTTTTGAGAAAATGAATTCGAAAAATTTTTTTGTGTTCTCTTTAAATCAAAATTTTTTTGACAAACTTCAGTGGATCTGAAAATACAACGCATACAATACCTAAAAACAATTAACGTATTTTAACAATTACACGTACGTAACTCTAAATCATTCGGATCCCCCCTTTTTTTTTAATTATTAATATATTTAACCGTATGGAAGGTGAAGTTAACGTAAATTTTTGTTTTTTTGCACCCAAACTACTTGTAAGGCAAGGGATTTTTTTTTTTTTTCAAAATTCAGTTTTTGATTTAAGATAAAAAATATATATTTGTAAAATATCATAATTTAAATAGATTAAAATCTTTATCGCTTATCTGAAAAATTCATTTTTTAATAAAGTTAAAAAAGAAAAAGGTATTTATATGACCACTAAATGGGTATAAAATGGGTATTTATCTTTTTACAAAACAAAGAAAGAATACGCATGTGTGTCTATATATATATATATAAGTGAATTTTAAGAACGTAATTCCAAAATATAAAATTACAAATGCATTAAAAAGAGAAGTTGTAAATAAAATAAATATATCATTGTGTCATACGGGAAATAAGACAACGCTCTCTCTCTCTCTCTCTCTCTCTCCTCTCTCTCTCTCTCTCTCTATCTATCTATCTGGTGTCTGTTCTTAGATTTAATCCGAAACAAAACACTATCGCGGAAATGAATACAACACTTGAAATAGTTTCGCTGAACTAGTGTCGATATTTGAAAGCATCTTATTTTGCTGCAAATTGACTGTGATTAGGAATACAAAGATAACTAAAAGACTACACACACACACACACACACACACACACACATATATATATATATATATACACCAAAATATAGCAGTTACATAATAAGAAATCCAAACTAAAATGGTCACAAAATTAGGTTTGAGACACAGAAAATGGTTAAAACCTATCCAGAATAATAATCCCAATTATTTCGTTTTATTAAAATTAAATATTATTTGTTGGAGTGAATACATGGCCAAGACAGCATACCATAGCCCTACAAGGCTAAGACAGCATTACATGACCAAGACAGCATACCATGGCCTACAAGGCCAAGACAGCACTACATGACGAAGACAGCATACCATGGCCCCACAAGGCCAAGACAGCACTGCATGGCCAAGACAGCATACCATGGGCCACAACGCCAAGACAGCACTACATAGCCAAGACAACATACAATGGCCCCACAAGGCCAAGACAGCACTACATGGCCAAGACAGCATACCAAACAGCATACCGAAAACCCTGGACCTTGATTTTTGGCTCTCTTCTTCTTTTATTGGGGTGGGGGCACTTTTGCGGGCATTCGCCTTGGCCCCTCCTTCCTGCATAAAAACAATGTTGCAGCTTTAGAATGGGGAAGAAATTTGGGACATTTTCACGTTTCTTGCAAAGATTTTAAAATTTTAAAAATTTTTAATAAAATAATTTATTAGTTTTTAACTTTTTAATTCGAAACACAGACATAAAGTCATAAAAAAAATAAAGTCATATCGATTCCATTAAAAATTATATAATTTATAATTAATTCTTTTTTAAATTATTAAAAAAATAAAATTAATAGAATAAAATTTAATTTAAAAATCATTAAAATTCTCGCCTTGATTTTAAGCAATAGTTTTTTTCATTTCTTTATATATGAATCGTCTCCATACATGCATTCTCTCTCTCTCTCTCTCTCTCTCTCTCTCTATTCGCAGCTGGATTCGAGGCTTCCCATCACTGGAAGCAGATCCTGAGCGAAGAAATAATAGAAGAGAGCTAAAAACAAAGCAGTCAATGTTTTAAATTTAATGGCACCATCAACATTCCATTGAAGTAATGTTTTTCTTCTGTTTGTTTGCCTTTGTTTCCATTTGACTTTTGCGTGAGAGATTCACATTCGATTTTCCTTCATCGAAAGAATAGAAATATTAATGCATTTATTTATAGGTCAGAAAATCATCTTAATATTCAAGAAGGAAAAAATGGTGGCAGCGGTTTTTTTTATAAAGAAATGACAAATTGGAACACTTTCACACAAATTGTACTCATTCATGTTATTTTACTTGTTATTTTGACACTGTATCACGCATATATACAGGGTGCTTTAAAAAAAATTCACCACTTATATGGGGAGTATTACCGAGGGAAAGGTGTCTTAAAACAATTGACGAGGCATTTCGACGATTCAGAACTTGTGTTGATACTGATGGCGAGCATGTTGAAATTCATGGATAAATATATAAACAATAAATATACAGTATTGAAATATATTTTTGAAGCACCCCATACTAAGTGGTAACATTTTTTCAACACCTTCTATATATACAGAGAGAGAGAGAGAGAGAGAGAGAGAGAGAGAGAGAGAGAGAGAGAGAGAGAGAGAGAATTAAAAAATAATTTGTATGAGAGACGCAAAACTAATTACAAAATACAAAAAGATAACAACCAGGAAACTCATTTCCCCACTGCGTGGGGGTGAATGTGCGTACCCTGAGGATCATCTGAGCCCAAGCAGAAACAAGGTAAGTGGCCGGCCTAACCCCACCCGATACCAGCACCAGCTGGGAGTAAACTCAAAACCTCACCAACCAGAGCTACCCAGACGCTCACAAAATATACCCAAAGATTGCTAAATTTGTCTTCTTAATGAATGCTAAATACTAATACTATCGTAATAGTCTATACATAATAAACATGTCAACAGAAAATATAACATCCAAGGCATTAATCATGCTACTATTTTCGCCAAAGTTCCTAACTATTCGACACGACTGTACATATTTCGCTGAAACCAAAAGTCAGTTGTGAAATTTAATAACACTAATTAAAACAATTAAAAGGAAATAAAAAAAAATTTGATGTTCGGAAGTGGGCAGCTAAATTTTTAAGTGTCATACCAAGAAATCCTGTTATCACTATTTCTATCACTATTTTAATGTTATAATATAAAGCGCAGTAAAAGTAATTGACGAGCGTTTATGCTCCATTTTGCCAGGAGTCGTTTCAATCATTATTCAACTCTTCCTTTATAATCATCGCCATTTGCGGGAAGTCATTATATAACATGGCAGCGAGAAACTCGTTTTGCTCATTCGATATATATATATATATATATATATATATATATATATATATATATATATATATATATATATATATAGTGTATAACAGTGGTTGGAGCACCATCTTTGAATAGTTTTAAAAATCGTTTGGATAAGTGGTAGAGCAGGGAGCGGATTCTGTATGATCACAGAGCAATGGCACTGGAATCATTAAGAAGACTAGCTTATTCAGATCTGACTATAGAGGCTTAAGCCTGCAGTCAGAAAATTCATAAGGTATATCATAATAATAATAATTTAACTCCCTCTATCAATTTTACAGATGAAATAGAAAAAGACTCATCAATCCCATTTTTAGATGTTTTAATATATAGGTATGGAAAAAGTTTAAGTACAATATTTACAGAAAACCTACTAATAATTAATTGTTTCTATGTACATTACATTATTATTCTGCCCACCACATTAACGTAAAACGAACCGTTCTTTCTACTTCGTTCCTAAGATGCTTACGAATTTGTAGCCCAGAGTTCACTGATGATGAAATTAGTAAAATATATAAAATTGCGTTTGATTTAAAATATCCAAAGAACTGCGTAGATAAATCTTTAAAAATGGCAAAGAAAACCTTCTACGAGGTAAAAGACAAGACTACTTATACCACAAAAAACGTCTTAGCGTTACCATTTAGAGAAAATTTCTTTGATCTGCCGAAACTGCTGAGGACTTTTAACGTAAATATCGCGTTCAGAAATGTAGATGTAATTAAGAATTCATTGATTAAAAACTCCCCTTTAAGTGAACAAGGTTGCGTATATAAAATTCCACGCACAATATGTAATAAATTTTACATTGGTCAAACTGGCAAGACGCTTGAGTTACGTATTAAGCAGCATAAATACAGTATAAGAACCGGCCAGGAATCCAACGCCATTTTCATTCACGTAAGAGATACTAATCATCCCAATGACTGGAAAAATGCCTCCAAATTAAGTTTTAGTAAATCTATTGTTAATAGAAATATACTTGAATCGAGTGTGATCAAGAATAATGTTGATTTTGTTCTTAATATTAGCCCTGGGCTTTATAAATTAGACTCGTACATTGCTAAAAAAGTGGTGTATTATTTTGACAGCATTCTTGGCCCTTAATTGTTTGCTTTAATTAAATAAATATTATTTTAATAATTGTCAACATTTTTATATGTACATTTTAATTGTATTATTTCTTTTATATAGTCTTTATGTACTTGATAGTTCATTAGACTTTTGAACAGGTTATCTATTGAAAAAAAATTTGTTTAGATTGTTTTCAGATATTCGGAATATTCTGGAAGGAGCACGTGACGACGATTGCACCATGTCTTTTGTTTCCTTAGATTCTTGCCAATTAATTGCCTGTTTTTAATTAAATACTATTTCTAATAACTGTTATAATAATTTTTGTTTTGTGTACATGTTAATTGTCTAATTTCACTTTATAGTTTTTTATGTATTCAATAATTTAGTAGCCTTTAGATTAAGTTATCATTGGGGAAAAAATCTTTAGATTGTTTTTTGTTTTTAAATTGAGTTGCCTATTGAGGAATTTTTCGCTCGTGTATTTAACTCAGTTACTTGGTAAATTCTGTCTATTTCTTTCTTGTCCCTGAAGATGTGAATATATCACGAAAGCGCTCGGATTTCGTGTTTACTTTTTGTACTGTACAGTATATATATATATATATATATATATATATATATATATATATATATATATATGGTTATTTTAATTCTAAAAGGCCCTGAAGCACTTATAAAAATTCAATACAGTTCTCGTCATATTTTTTATGAGGACATACTCTACTACTTATCGTATTTCCCGGCGTATAACGCGCACTTTTTTTTCCCCCAAAATACTCCAAAAATCACCGTGCGTTAAAATTAACTCGTTAAAATTGTACATGTGAAGTGAGGTTAGACTTAGGAGATATATTTTTTCCTACATTTTTATTTTCCTAAATTTTCTCTTCAAAATTAGGGTGCGCGTTATACGCCGGGAAATACGGTAATCTATAAACATCTATAATGTATAATGACATAATGACTTACAACAATAACAAATATAATATATATGGAGGATATAGTGACTGTCCAATGATTCACAATATTCCAAAAACTGTGATCAGTCTTTCTTTTCCTTCATACGAAGGACAGGGAGAACTTGATTCCTACGGTGGTCTGTAGCTTAAATTTTCCTTCCTCGCGTACTGACCAGCCATCTAGGACGTTTTGGCGCCGACATTTTGGCGCTGGACGTTTTGGCGCTGCCGTTTGGGCGCCACCGTTTGGGCGCGGAGCCGGTTTGGCGCCGCCGTTAATTAGTATTGAGTATTAAGTAGTAATACTTGGTTATTAACCTGAAGTGCTGTCTGTCTTTTCAGATAAGTTGTGGTGTTGCCCTTAATAGCATAAATGTCTGAAAATATATCAAGTAAGAAAGGGAAACAGAAGTTTTCACATAATGGATATTTGTATGTGTTTGATAAATGTAGCAAGCGCGACCCTTCGTTACTTTTTTGGCGGTGCGAGCAAAAGAGTCAGTGTATTATAAGGTGTATATATAATATGGGTACTTTTCCGTTATCTGCCCTATTGACGATTGGTTAGGTTCAGTCATGATATTTTCGTTAAAACTAACAAAAATATCACAACTTAACCTAACCAATCGTCACTGCCCGGTTAGGTCAACTGTACGCCCTTGACGATTGGTTAGGTTAAGTCGTGATATTTTCGTTAGTTATTAACAAAAATATCACGACTTAACCTAACCAATCGTCAAACGGCGCCCAAACGGCGGCGCCAGAACGTCGGCGCAAAAACGTCGGCGCCAAAACGTCCCATTCCGACTGACCAGCATTGCCACTCCTGAAAGACAAATTTTTCAAGACAAACATAAGGTTGCTACTATAGTTGCTACTATAGTATGCGGTCTAGCTACGATTCGGCGGTCTACCTTTTAATTATAGCTTCTTATCTTGTTTACTAATTGCTTGTTTACGTCCCAATGTCAATCGCCTTTGACGATTGGTTAGGTTTAGTCATGATATTTTTGTTAGTTTTAACGAAAATATCATGACTAAACCAATCGTAGGTACACCGCATACTATGGTAGCACCTAAAAAATTTTCAAGGTACTGGTAATCCGCTACTATGTGATTATTTTCATTAGAACTTAAAATTAAAATAAATCTGCAATACACCTTTATACTGATTGTTTTGTCGAGTCGATTTTTCAAGGTCGCGTAAAATTCTCAAGGAGTAATAATGATTGGGGTGTTTAACCTCCTTCGCAACATCGAAGGTCATATGACGGAGGGGACCTACTAAAGCTTTACGTGGGATCCGAACCACGGGTCGCTACATAATCTGGACAAGGAGGACGGTCTCCCATCCAACTACTACCCAGACCCAATGTCGCTTAACTTCGCTGATCAACGGGAAGCGGTGTTACGACATTGGCTACGACGTAGCCAATCACAAGGAGTGGCAACGCTGGTACTGACAGCACACCTTCACTTAAAAATAAAAATTTAGTTATAGGAAACGACCTATAGGAAACGACCTATAGGAAACAATAGAGCCAAACTTTGCTTTAGTTACTTGTAATACATATTATTAGAAACAAAATCTTTTGTAAGTATGAAATGAGGGGCGTCGACAAGCTTGACCTTCTTGAAATGAGGAATCATCGCACGGAATATTTGAAAGGTTGAAAGGTTGATTTAAAATATAAATCACATAAATTTTTGCAAATACGAGTAAAAAAAAAAGTCGTTGGCGCATTTTAAGTGTGTAAATCAAGTATATTTTGAGTGTTTATTTTGTTTAACGTTGGTTTAACGTTGATTAACGTTGGTTCAACGTTTGATTTAACGTTGGTTTAACGTTAGTATATATTTACCAGCTGTCTGATTTAATATGAAATAAAATTAAATAAAATTAAATAAAATCCATCAAAATTGAAAAATTGTTTGAAAGGAATTGAGTCAGTAAAAATAATAAAAACATTAACGTTAGTTTAACGTACGTTGGTTTAACGTTGGTTCAACGTTTGATTTAACGTTGGTTCAACGTTTGATTTAACGTTGGTTAACGTTCGTTCAACGTTGGTCCAACGTTTGATTTAACGTTG
>JAJOZX010003085.1:25000-460000 GCA_023014485.1 Bathynomus jamesi
TTATTTGCATTGAAATTGGTAAGTTACAGTCTTTTTAATTTATTACAGGTCTTAATATTTCAACTTATCATGCAAAGCAGACAAAACCACTGCATCTTGACCTTTGAAAGTAATTATATCTAAAGACAGTAAGACCAGCATTGCTGTTTGAATACAGTGTTCCCAAGAAATTTATGCCTTGTCACTTTAATTGTAGTCATAAATCAAATATGATGTAGTAACACTTATTTGCTTACTTCAAGAATTCGACCTTATGCCTTAAATGCCTTCAAGAATTCAAACTTATGCCTTAAATGCCTTTAAGAATTCAACCTTATGTCTTAAAATTCTATGCGAATTTTCGTTTCCTTATCAATTCGTAAACTTTTATATATATATATATATATATATATATATAATATATTATATATATATATATATATATATATATATATATATATATATATATATATATATATATATATATGCATAAAGTACGCTCGGTTTCTAAGACTGAAGAAACATACGCTGTGTCTGTACACATCTCGAGTGTGTACCCTCTATTTATACAATCGCTAATAATAGACTTATTTCCTTTGAAGAATGAATATAAAACAGACCTTTAAAAATGGCTTTAATGGAGTCTCGTAAAAGACAAAAGCTATCTCATTTAGCATCCACGAGTTCAAACCTCTAATTTATATTTAGTAAAGACGATTTGAGCAATTGCCTAAAAACTCCAAATAAAAAAAATATTTCCCAAAACAGATCCGAGCAAAGTTTTCAAAAAAAAATTTTTATATTTAAAATTCATAAACATTTTACGAGCTAAGCATCAGTTCCAAACGCTTAAATTAGTGTGGCTCGTTACTCATCATCATCATCATCATCATCATCATTATTATTATCATTATTATTAACAATAATATTATTTAGCATATTTGGAACTATTTAATGACAATATATATATATATATATATATATATATATATACTAAAAAGAAAAGATCCTTAAAAATATCTGCGTATCTTGATCAGATACATATTTTATAATATGAATCTTCATTTTGGTCGATTTGGAATAAGAGTAAACTCAAATTTTGACTCTGAATAAATCGGACAACATAAAATCAGTAATTCTGATTTAAAAAAAAAAAAAAAAAGCCATTTTGAATTCTCGTCAAATAGTTCAAATCCAGTTTTCCAGAATGTACAATCAGCCTCTCACCAAAGAAAGTGGGTCTGAAATTTCTGTCTCTACGAGAAAGGGTAACTAACACTGTATCCGTAGAAGCTATAAACATGAATAGGAGTTATTATATACAGGGTGTACATAAAGTGGAATCATAGAAATAAACAAGTTGTAAATCTACAAACTTTGCGTATCGTTCTGGAACTTTATGGGCACCCTGTAGACAGGAATATATATATGTTCGTATGATAAAATGCCTTTAACAGAAACCACTTTCTTTACTATATATATATATATATATATATATATATATATATATATATATATATATATATATATATATATATATATATATATATATATATATAGTGGCGCTCGTAAGTATTCGTACAGAGACATATTTCAGCTCTATTCGTCATTACTTTTGCACCGTGCATAGGATAGTTATGAAGAGTTTACCGTTTATTTGGACAAATTTAACATATAAAAAAGTTAATTTAACTCCAACATATAAAGTAAAACATCAAAAGATTTGAGAAATAAAATTTTTAAGATGCAAAAGTTTTTGTACATTTACTTATAAACTTATTTAATACTTTCCGTAATAATATTTCTTAATTAATTATGAACGCCACTATATGTATATGTTATATTCGATATAAAAAAATCAGGCAATATGTAAATTGACTGAAATTTTAGGCAGTTTGTTAAATTGTTGATACACACAAAATCTAACCTAATTTAGCCTAATCTAATGAATTTTGAGACAACATATTGGGAAATACCAGTGGGCATGTATATGTAGCATTACCAGAAAGGTTAGGTTAGGTTAGGTTTTGTGTATATCACAATTTGACATATTGCCTAAAATTTCAGTCAATTTACAGATTGCCTCATTTTCGACACTGACTATAATATATAACCGGCTCATAAAGCTCCTTCATGTTTTAGTAAGAAATTTTAGTCTTTTATGTTGCCATAAAGCCAATTCTTGCCTTATGGTATTAGTTTACAGATGCCTCTCACTAAACTTTCTTTGTAATCTATATAATGTCAATAAAGCTTATCATTATTATCATCATCATCATAGCACTATTATTATTATTATTATTATCAATGGTGATTGCACGATATTCAAGATGGGTCGGACAAACGACATGTAATTTAGTATAATGACCCATCCTGATTTTACAATTGATGTTTCTATATGCGCGTCCCCTCATTACCCTCTTTAGTTTTGTCTTTAATTTAACTTTGTCTTTGTACGATTTATTTTCTTTGCAAATTTCGAATCTAAATTGGCAGAGGTGAGATTTCCTCGAGATCCTGAAGTTGCCACAAATATATAAACACTTGCGAAGAATTTCCAGCTATTTTCTGATATTCTGATTTAATACAGTTTATTATTATTATTATCATTATAAGTACCCAATAATAAGTAATAATAATAATAAGTACCCTATACCCTATGCCCAACGCTTGGAACTAAGTAATTTATACGTAGATTATCGGTTCGTGGTGAAAATTATTATCAAAGGCTTTTCGCAAATTTAGGTAAATAAAATATACACTCTAACGAATGGGTATCATTCCATTACGTATACCCTCAAAAAAAAAAGATCTATAGTAAATATTTTAGACAAGATCTTCCAATACCCAACCCATGCCGTTCCCTTTTACCCATGAAATTATTACTTTCAATTTGGTCTATCATTATTTCACGGGCTTTATTATCCGTTCTTATTTTACCTACAAACCAAAGATAAGTTTTTAGGGTTGCATTTATACCTACAATTACATCGATCACCTTTCCCACCCTTCTTCACGTAATTACTTCCAAAATCGATACGGAACTTGGGATTTTTAGTATGAAGAATATTGTTCAAGTAGTATGGGTGCATAGAATTAGAGGAGGTTAAGAAGGGAGACGGAGAAAAGAGTAAAATTTTGACCATCGCTATGTAAACAATAGGATTCATAAGTGTAAACAAAGGTTCCATTGTGTAAACATGAGGCTTACATAGTAAAAGGAAATTAAATATAAAATTAAAATATATAAAATTAAAAATAATTTTTTGTACACCAATTCTTCCCTCCTGATATATATATATATATATAACCACGAAGAAAAATAAAAAATGAAATAGTGCTGAACCGCTTTCGCCTAATGACATCCTCAGGAACACTGAAATTAATCACAAGATATATATATATATATATATATATATATATAATATATATATATATAATATATATATATATATATATATATATATATATATATATATACAAAGAGAAAAACGAAAATAATATGATTGTTGCAGAAAATATTTAGGAGAAGCCTACAATTCACTTGTAATAGCTATCAGAGTTTTAGCGCCTTGCCCTTCTTATCTAAATTTGATTTGAAAGAATTCAAAATAAAATAAAAGGATCGAACGGCAAAAAAAAGGCCCTGGCTAAGGTTGAAATTGTTTGTAAGTTGAATAATGGCAGACTCAAGAATGTTTCTATTAACGATGTTGCTTTGAGGGAAACAAAATTGACGAATTATTCCAATTACTACATTGAGACAACTCTGATAAATGGACAAAAAAGAACATTGGACTATTGTCCTGTTCTAACGGAATAGTGATGTTGTTTTATTTGCGTGTTCGAGTCTTTTTCCCGTCTGTTTAATGTAAAAGAAGTCACATTGTTTACAACCAATTTTATAGATAATTCCTGAATTAGTGGTAGGACTATTATGACATTTTTCACAATATTGTCATATGAAAATACTGCATTAATATTCAAAAGTTTAAGTACATTAGCAATGCCTAAAACGTCTATGAAAAATGGAAATACTAAAATATTCTTCGACAAAGTGCGAGGGTTATTTTCCACATGATAGAACCTTTTATTCAGACTATATCACTTGCCGCAGAAACACTTTTCACGACGAGAGACCCAAGTTGAAACTCGCTACAGTGAAAGAGTTGGCAGACATATACGCATGACAGACATCCAATTACAGAAAACACGCTCAGACACTCTCCTTCTTTGTTAATAGACAGATAAGTATTTTGCAATGTATATTATCTGGGTAATTCCAGTGCTTTATCTAGGTAAAATTCCTATGCGAAGGAGGCAGTGTATGGTAAATCTTCGGTATAGTGGTTTTGGCAGGCTACGGAGAAATGATACAACGATGAAATGATGACTTCTTGTACATAATAAATAAGTAAAATATCCCTTAAAAAATGCATGGCGTAGATTATATTAGTATTTTAGTATTCATGCTATCCTTTATTTTCCTCCGTCTTCTGATGCGGTCTAGGACGTTTTGGCGCCGACATTTTGGCGCTGGACGTTATGGCCCCGGCGATTTGGCGAAGGGACTTTGCGGCGCTAGGACGTTTTGGCGCTAGGATGTTTTGGCACCAGGAAATTTATTTTAAATAATGATTAAAAGAAACTAGTATATATTTATTAATTTAATTTCAAAATTTAATAAAAACATTTAAAATTTTATTCTAAAAATTTGATAAAAATAAAATGAAGTGAAATTTTAATTAAAGGTTCCCTCGCACCATATGATGACACTATTCTCAGGATTCTTTGTTCTGCACGCAAATACTTGTTCAGCTTGCGTTGCCGGGAGTGACCAGCTATTAGTTGCTCGAGGTAAGTATCTCTTCCCTTTTGCACTGTTCTAATTCCGTCGATAAACTTCCAAATGGTTGGATGGTGCATGCTCAACTCTGCATAAATTCGCCTGTGGGCTGCCTCTGCGTGATTATTCGTTTTATCTTCTTCATTCAAGGTTCTCTGATAAAGATTCCACATATCCATAGGAAATATTGGTGGGCGTCTTCCATTTCTACTTCTATTTGGCCGTCCGATGTAATTATTCTCGAACCAATTTAAGAGTTCCTGAAGTTGATCTGGCAAACAGTCAGAAAGCGCATCAACGTGGGTTTCCATTAGGGCTGTTAAAATGCCGAAATTTTCAATACCGGTATTGATACCGATTATTTTGCCAATACCAGTATTAATACCGGTTTTATATTAAAATATTTTTATTTTTAAATCACCAATTTAATAGTGAAAAAAAGTTAAAAATTCATCTTTCACTCGAGTGCCCATAGCCATAAGAATGTATATATGTCTTCTTATACCAGCTAGCCTGTTGACCGACGTTGACTTTAGTCAGTTTAGTGGCTTAAAGCACCCGAACTCGAATCCAAGTCCTTCAAAATGTAAGCCTTGTGTCTTATTTAACCACTATGCCATTTAATATATGCCACAAATATTAAGTCTTGAAAAAATCCTATAGCTAAGGATATCTAATATAGCTATAATATTATTGAATTATTAACAATCAATGAACATTATAAAAGGAAAAAATAGTCAAAATAAAAGAAAAATCCTTTAATGAAAAGTAAATTTACTATTAAAAATTATTATTCATTTTTCATTTTGAAAAATAGACTTAAGGAAACAAAGACTATCCAATGAATTCTCAGAAAGACTCGATCTCAATTTTGTGAGGTATAACCCTGCAGCCGAAAACGCTCTTTCGGATTCTACACTCGTATGTCTAATGGAAAGTAATGCATAATAGAGCTTATCTAAATTTTCTGTTCTTTTCGAAGACACTTCAAAACTCTTAAATTCTGTGTTGGGATCAAAGGTGGAAGGTTTGCTTCTCAATGGGATCTTTTCTAATTTCTCCATTTCTTGCATATATTCAGCGAGCAGTGGATCATCAATTTTATCCTTGTTCTCAACTTCAATTTCAGTTGGATTTTCAGGGCAGCAAGATGCTGCTTCGTTTTCACCGTGTTTCTCGTATTCAACTAATTGTTCTTCATCTTCAGGGAAAAGTCTTTTAAAAATTCCCTCTGCAGTTCTCTTGAGCACTGTTTTAGATGATAATGATACATTAAAATATTTTTTTTATTCTGAGGATTTCGAATATTTGTCTTTTTAGGAAAAAAGCAAACCCCTAAGCTCATATTTTTTAAATGCAATTCATATTTCGCCTAAAACAACTATTTAAAAAAAAATAAAAAATATACTTCCAATACCGGTATTGACATCCACGGTATCGGTATTGTCTCTTTTTTCTAATACCGGTAGAATACCGGTATTTCAATACCGGGATTCGGCCCTAGTTTCCATGTCATTCACTGGCACAAAACTCAGAGATAGGATCATTTTAGCTTTGAGGGCGAAGTCTGCGTCGTTATTATAAGAATGACTGGCTCCTATACTCCTAAGATGCTTATGCAGATTATGACTCAAATGATAAAAGCATCCTTTAATTTCCACCCCTGGAAAGACTTCTTTCATTGCTCATATGGCAGCTTGCTCAAAATCACACAGTATGCTTTTCGGTGCAATGTTTAGCGAGATGTCTTTAATAAGTTCAAACATTTTAATATACGTTACCCTTTGCTTGTTGGGTAGCAGTGCATAAATAATAGGGTGAACTCCTCCATGTTTTCTGGCCAATAAGACGTATACTTGTGAAAACAATGGTGGCGCCAAATTAAAGGTTCCGTCGGCATACCATAGATCAGAATCCGCTAGTATTTCTTCACACCACTTTTTCCTACCAAAAACTAAAATCCTGTTAGAAGATGGCCCACTATCTCCGAGTAGAAATTCTTCTACACTTTCGTTGCACGTTTTGTAAATTTTATAAGAATCTGGAATTTCGAGCTCAAACAAATTTGCTGGATTGGGAAGAGCCTGTTGCATATCATTGCGTTTCCTTCGAATTATTTTTTTCAAGGAATCCCGACGAGGAAAGGCTCCTTGGGCTGCTTGCGACACATCTGCTAAGCATTGATTGAGAATTGTTGAAGGTGCTTCTAACGTGTCCTCGGCACGGCGTTTCACGCTGGTTTTAACTTGGGCAACTTCGACTGATGCAGCCGAGGAAGTGTGGCAATGCTGATTGATTTCACTAATTACTTTCCCATTTTTTGTGTGGATTCGTCCTTTGCATGTATTCTTATTTTCGCATCGCCAAAACATAATTGAGTTATCTCGCTTACTGCACTTATCAAACATATGTTTACAATATGACGTAATCACTCAAAACACCCGGCTGCTTCCCACCGCAGTCTTCTAACATATCAAACTGGGAACTGGAAATAATACACTGGGAATCTAATAACGCAAAAAAAAAAGCAATAAAATGGAACAAACAACGAATAATCAAACTTATGAAGATAAAATAAAATAAAAATAATGCAGCGGTGCCAAATCGCTAAAAATTGCTATGGTGCCAAATCGCCAAAACGTCCTAGCGCCAAAAAGCCCCTTCGCCAAAACGCCGGAGCCAAAACGTCGGCGCCAGAATGTCGGCGCCAAAACGTCCCATTCCGCTTTTGATGCGTAACTGAGTACACGAGATAAGTATACGCATGGTGTGAATGAACTCTGAAGGTATTCGTTTCATTATACTTTTTCCTACTTTCCTATAAACCTTTTCACACCACTATTTTCTGTCAACAGTGGCTGGTGGAGGAGGGAGAGAGCATTGTCTGTTCTATATCTTACTATTAATGCGAAAGCTTTACACGTCTCTAAGTGTAAACATGGTATAAGTTTACATTGTTCTTTTTCCATTGCTATTTTTAACTTTTCTACTTCCTTCTTGGGCTAGCCTAGAGTGGATCATAGGGTCTTTGTTAGTAACTCTCTCTCTCTCTCTCTCTCTCTCTCTCTCTCTCTCTCTCTCTCTCCTCTCTCTCTCGTTTTCGTCCTCATGGAGATATTTCGCTAAACACCAACAACAATTTTTTTATGACAATTTTTTTTTACAGCGTCGACCATGTGCTGTAACTAAGACTGAATGATGATCCCTTCTATACCTGTATGCATTTTGAGGAATTTAAACATTGGACGATTTCCACTTCGTTCTTGTTTCAGAATTCAGTTTGGTACCGCCAATACGTGTCAATAATAATCAGGGGCGCCCGCAGCCTTTAAAAAATTGGACGCACGATTTTTTTTTAGGTTGAGATTCTGGGGGGACGCAGCGCAATAAATAAGTAAAATAAGTAGGCCATCTGTGCTCCTATCCCACAGGTTTTCTAAGAAATTAAAATTTGATCTCCATCTTTTCAAGAAATTAAAATATGGGGGACGCACGTGCGTCTGTGCGTCCGCCTGTGGGCACCCATGCGGTGTCATATACTATATACTATATCCTTTAATAAAATTTGAGTATTATTTTTCTATCCATTGTATTTCTGCTTATAACAATAACCATACAGTATTTATTTTCGAGTTTCGGAATCTAATTTCCATGAATCCTTGATTCTGTAAACAATGTTCGACCTGTAAAAAAAAAAAAAAAAAATTTTAACAAGATAATAAAAATTATCTTCTAATTTCTTAATTTCATTTTCAGACTACTCTTTTTTTTCTTTTTCTTTTCACAGCAAGAAATTTTGAATAAGCTTTTGACATTTTCTTCTCGCGTGGGTACAAAATATGAGGCACTTCATCTTGACAAATTGGTAATTCATATTTATATTATGACTATGCAGCTTTTCTTATAGGCTGATGGATGATAAATCTCAATTGCGCAACTAATGGTGAGCAGCCAAGTTAGCGAGGTCATACTATAGCTCCGAAGAAAGATAAAAGATTCCATATATATATATATATAATATTTATATATATACCATATGTCCCACAAAAAAGTACACCCAACTTTAGATTGTACTAACTCCTCCAAAAATTAAGATATTTTGGATCTGTTTGTTTGATTTAATATAGCAAATTATTCTTTGTTAACGTTCAAATTTATTCATGTTTAAACGATTTAGTGTTTAAGCATCTGCTTTTAACTGAAGGGTACAGCAAAATGGGTTGCCCGGAATGATCATTTCTCCCAGCCAGATAGCTCCGCTTGCTTTAACCAATGTGCTACTTTTTACGTCGAAGGATATTGCAAATATTTTTTTTAAATAATTCGAACTTTTGTATCTAAGATACGAGTCATACATATAAATGAAGAATCTGAATTACTAAATTTATAAATAACTTTGAAACCCTTATCATGCAGTTTACACGAAGGCAGCGCGTTCTCATGGTCAAAACTTATCTGCAAACTAAAAGCTTAAAACAAGTTCAGAATACCTTCGAACTGCAATTTCCCGATAGAGCTTCTCCAACTAAACATACAATTTTGAAGAATGTTCGGAAATACAAAGAAGAAGGAACGGTCCTCAATTTGAACAAAGGACGTTCAGGCCATCCGAAGACGGCAAGAACAGACGAGAACATTCAGCATGTTCGGCATTTATTAGACATCCAAAAGTGTCCACCAGGCGAAATGGTACAGAACTCTCACGCATGTCATTTCATCGAATAGTTCGTGAGGATTTGAATTTGTACCCATACAGAATGGAAATTCGACATCAACTCATTGAAGGAGATCTACCTCGCCGCCTAAGATTTGCCCAGTGGTTTCTTGAAAAACCAGAAAGATTCACGGAACAATTAGTGGTTGGAGATAAGGCGGCCTTTTTTATGAATGGTCTAGTGAACAGACAAATCTGCCGTCAGTATGCACCAAAAAATCATCCACCTGACAATCATATCTACGAAAGAATAACTCTAGACAAAAACTGTCTCTCTGGGTAGGACTGTGCGGTAATGGAGCGGTAATTGGCCCGGTCTTTTACGATGGTAATCTAAATGGTGAAGCTTACCTAGAAATGATAGACCGAGAAATCCTTCCACAAATACGTATTACTTATGGAAACCGATTTAATCGTATTTGGTGGGTGCAAGACGGAGCTCCTGCTCACAGGAGAGTTATTGTGAAGGAACGCTTGCAGGAAGTCTTCCACCAAAGAGTAATTGCTACAGGCCATGACATTGAATGGCCTTCCAGAAGCCCTGACTTGACCCCGTGTGATTACTTTTTATGGGGTCATTTGAAAAATAGAGTATTTGCATCACAACCTATCAATTTAGATGATTTGAGGACTCGCATCACAGCTGAAATCAACTTGTTAAAAGACAATCCAGATCTTATCAAAAGAGTGATGGGGAAGATGAGAGCTCGACTCCAGATTTGTATCGATAGGAATGGTGGTCATGTTGAAAGAAAACGAAACTAAGCATAACTTTTGCAATAAGGAATAAAGAAAAATCTGCTTTGTATCTTATTAAAATTATGTTAAAGTATCTATTATTATGTATTTGTCTTTTCATTACATAGATAGCACACATTATTTTTTCATTGACCAATTTTGCGCAATCCATTTTGTTGTACCCTTCAGTTAAAAGCAGATGCTTAAACACTAAATCGTTTAAACATGAATAAATTTGAACGTTAACAAAGAATAATTTGCTATATTAAATCAAACAAACAGATCCAAAATATCTCAATTTTTGGAGGAGTTAGTACAATCTAAAGTTGGGTGTACTTTTTTGTGGGACATATGGTATATATATATATATATATATATATATATATATATATTTGTTTATTTATTTGTTTACTTATTTATTTATTCATTGTGGTACAACCACTGTTTAATTACACCTATTGCTCGTGGGTTCACTTGGTTCAGAATCGGTAGGATGCGCACGGATGGCCTTTAATTTATGCGCACAATTTTCTGCGGCTTGTTTGAAGGCCATTTTTAAAATTTTCAACGTTATCATACCCTCAGCTCACGAGAGAGACTTGCAATGTAGTATGCTCGTAGAAATAAAACAATCCCTCATATAAATTTTATTTCACAAAATTAAAATTTCACTTGATATTTCGATAAGGAAGAAAACCTTTTTTTTGGGGGGTTACATTAAGGCTAAGGTTCAATTTAAATATGAAACACGTGTAGTGTGTATGCTCTTAAGTGTTAATCTTGAGGTATGGTTACCAGACGTCTGGCAAAAGAAGGACATGTCCTCCTTTTCAATCTCATGTCCTCTGTCAGGCAGGTATTTTAAATATGTTGATATTCTTCGGATTTTTACTTAGATATGATCCATACTTAAAAATGAGCTTCCCAGAAGCTCAAACGACCAAATTAATACCTGACATGTCCTCCTTTTGCCGGACGTCTGGTAACCCTATATTGAGGTAATCTTTTTGAACTTAAAAATTTATTTAATTCTTAATTGTTCTTACAAAAAAACTGACTTCTGAACAATTCCTTTATAAAATTTGAATTAAGTCTCAAATGGGTTATACAGAGGGATTTTGTTTTTATATGACTCAAAATATAAAACTAACAGTACTTAATTAAAATCCATTAAAATAAAAATTTACTGAAAAAACAAATTTTGTCTCAAAAGATCCATTAGAGTTCCATAGAATTTTTAAAGTATATGCTCACAGAATCGTCTATTTTAACACAAACCTTACACAGATTTACTCACTGAAATTAGTCACAATAAACACATCAAATTTATAATTTATAATTTTGAGACATGAAACAATGAAAATGACAAAACACTCGGAAATTTTCAGTTACTAAGTTCCACAGATTTTGCCTGCCGAGTGCCACTCCATTTACAGAGGAAAGCGGAACCGTAACTGATTTAAGCTCTCTCGGTTACAGCTTAGAATAAAAGAAACTCCGCCTTACAGTAGATTAACGACCTATCAAAAATGATTCGTACAAAAACACTGGTTCCTCATTAGTCTAATCTCTTTTCGTTAACACTAAATTCCACCTTCCTTAAGAAATAACATTTAAGCTGAAGGCAGCTTTCGGCGTTAAGTTCAAAAGATTACCTCAAGATTAACACTTAATAACATAAGCATTACACGTGTTTCATATTTACATTAAACCTAAACTTTATCATAACCAAAAGAAAAAATTCTCTTCCTTACTAAAATATGAAGTAAGTGTTCACTTCGGACTATAAATTATGTGATCTGGTGTTAAACAACACACCGTATTCTTCCCCTCGCGAGTATCAGGTTTTAACTGGTTTATTCCCTTATTTTCATGTCCTTAATTTAAAAGTTTTAAATTTTCACGCGAAATTAAAACCACTTTAAAATCACTTTATCCTTATCCTTATTCTGTATTTTATGTCTATTAAACTTATTACGATTTTTATGTATAATTGTCCTATAGAATTAATATACAGATTTGCCGGTTACGACAATATATATATATATATATATATTCTGAAATGGGCCTTCTCGGACACTAGACCTTCAGTATTATTTTAGTGGTTCTGGTTCGTTGTTACGAGTGTCTCGGTGGAACGCCCAATTTATGGCGGGGTTCGGATCCACTGGTTTTCTATAGATCTACAGAAGCTAAGGCTAACAAAGACCCTAAGATCCACTCTAAGGTCAGCCCGAGAGAAAGGAAAGAGTAGGGGGTTAAGAGAAGAGAATAAGGGGTTAAGTAAGTAGCAACACCTATCACTCGTGGGTCAACATTCATTCATTCAGAAAAAGCGAAAAAAGATTCACCACCATCATCCGCCAGCCACTGCCGACAAGTCAGAAAAATAGTCGGAGAGAATAGGAAAGGGGTATCTCTGTTGCCCTTAATATAACTCGGGCATCAGGATGACGTCGATGCTTCAGGTTGTAAGCCGAAAAGGGATGAATAATGAATGATAGCTTACATAACACTTTAATTGATGACTAATGGGAGTAGATGAACTGGCCTAACGGCAACGGGTTTATGGCATGGGTATTATCAAGTACTGTAATAGAATCCTCTCGGGTGTGGCTTGACTCGAGCTTTTATAACCTCGGATCTCGCACATGCGCATTGGACTCATGTCTTTAGAGCTTGGCACTATTTGCGAACGTACCGGAAAAGGAGCCGTCATGCTATAACATATATATATATATATATATATATATTATATATATATATATATATATATATATATAATATATATATATATATATATATACTGTATATATATATATATATGGGCCTCGGTGTGTAGTGGTTAGTGTCACTGACTACGAATCCATCGGCCCCGGGATCGAGACCCGGTGATGGCAGCTGGCGCAAAGCAAAACCCAGCTGCCGTTCATCCTTCCACACAATAAAGAAATTGCTTGGTAGCTAAATGGGTACCCTGGGTAGCTTAGTAGTTAAGACGCTGAGCTTCTGGTGGGGCGTGGTTCGGATTCCACGTTAAACTGGAGGTCTAAGTGGAGTGAAAAGCTTGACCTTCTTCAGAATGAAGAATATATATATATATATATATATATTGACAATCATCCGTATATTGTTTGGAACTTGTTCACATATTAAGCGTTCGGGCGAATAGAGGCGAATCAACCAAAATCCCGAAATGGTTAATTCGTCTCTTATTCGCCCGAGCGCCTCTTCATATGACACCTCTTTATGATCTTTATGCGCAGAATGCAGAGTCATCTGACTTCCTTTTTTTACATATAATTTCTTATAGTTCCGAAACCTTTCTTCACATTTGGCTGTGTTGATATGACAACATTTTGAGCCATGTTCAATATTTGAATTTTTGTCCCCAAACCCCTGTGAAATTTTTACCCCAAAGTCACCAGTGACGACTTAGTGTTACACAGTACATTAAAACAATGTATACATAGTAATCATAAAATACAGCGCCAGCAGACTTTAATGTTTATTGAGCGAAATGAAATCTGACTCACTAAATTTTCATCATTATGTAATTGTTGTTAATTGCCTAATTTCGCGTCCGTACTAACAACTGGAATTACATGACCGAGGAGACATTCAGCTTAACGTCTCATGGATCGCTACATCATCTGAACGCAGACAAGTGAACACCCAGCTAGTGAACAGACCCAAATCGCTTAACTTCTCTGATCCAATGGGAACGGTGTTGCAACGTGGTTAAGTGTAATCCATGATTTAAATAAAAGAATCACCAAAACTAAGTCATTTATCGAAAAAATTCACATCAGTTGTCATGTTACATGTCTCTTCATGAACTAAATCATTTATCGAACACGTTCATATCAGTTATCATGTTACATCTCTCTTCATGAACTAAGCATTTATCGAAGCATTCATATCAGTTGTCATGTTACATCTCTCTTCATAAACTAAGTCATTTATCGAACACGTTCATATCAGTTGTTGTTGTTGTTTAGCCGATCAGCCCACCCTGATCGAGCAAGCCGGCGGCACGCCGGTAACCGATCGCCCTCTCCGGAGTGGACCAGAGGTTCAGCGCACTAGTGATGTTGTGTTGTGTTCGTTGGTTGTGCTAGAGCGGTACAGTCCGTCATAATGTGTTCAATTGTTTGTGGTGTGTCTTGGCACAGGTGGCAGGTGTCGTCTATGGAGTTGTCTAGTCTGTGTTTATATGTCCGTAAGTTGGGGTGATGTCCACATCGGAATCGTGCTAAGTTAACTCGATCCGATCTGCTCAGGCTGATCTCTGACCTGTTAATGGATGGCGGCTTCGCACCTAGGACCGCATTCGGACCGAGTCGTGTCAGTGTTTTGTGGTTAGGTGTGTGTGTGTGTGTTTTCTGTACTGTGTGATGTCTGTGGGGCGTGGTATGGAATGGAGTATTTGGTTATAATGTCTCTCTGGTGTTACCTTAATGGTGCGAGGTGTTGGTGCATGATTGTACATGTAGTGGCAAGGGTGTTGTGGGTTAGTTGTCGCTCCTGCCATGAATTGTGTTCCCCTCATGTCTAAATGTTCCCTAACTTTTAGTATTTTTGTTTCTGTGTGCAGTGTTCTATTGGTGTTGTTTGAGTGCATCCTGTAATGATACGAAGTGCGTTGTTTTGTATTGTTTGTAAGGTGTTTATGTGTGTGTTTGAGATAATGGGTGCCCAGCATGGGCTAGCATAGTCCATAACTGAGCGAATATATTGTTTGTATATGAGTGATGTTGTTTCCTGCTGGTGTCCAAAGTTTATGCCTGTTAGTACCCTAAGCGTGTTAAGTCTTGACGTACATTTGGTTTTAATGTCCTGAATGTGGTTTGCAAAAGATAATGATGTGTTGTATGTGACACCAAGTATTTTGATTCTGTGAGTGTGTGGAATGTTGATGTTGTTTAGTGAAAGCTGTGGAATTACCTGGTGTTCTTTTGTGTTGCTTGTAAGCAAGGTGATGGTTGATTTTGTGGGCGCTACTTTGAGTCTATTGTGTGTGAGCCAGTCTTGTATACTGTTTATGTATGTTTGTAGGTTATTTGTAGCGGTGTCGATGTTGTTGTGGGTGGTGTTAGAGTGATATCATCTGCATATGATGATAAGGTAAGCTTGTTATCTATGGGTGTTGGAATGTCATGCATGTATAAGTTGAAGAGTGTTGGTGAGAGAACAGAGCCTTGAGGGACCCCGTTCAGAAAAAGCTTGTTTTGGATGACTTGCCATTAAATGTGACATGTGAGTATCTTCCTGAGAGATAGTTGCTCAGCCACCTTTTGGTGTTATTGTGCATGTTTGTGTTGAGTATTTTGTTTATGAGAGGGAAGCGTGGGATAGCATCAAATGCTTTACTAATGTCTATTGTTGCTAATAGTGTACGTTGAGCTGGTCTTCTGGAGTTGATGCCATCCATGATGTGCTGCGTGAGGTTAGTGAGTAATGTCGTGGTTGAGTGGTGAGGTCTGAATCCATGTTGAGTAGGCGATAGTGGTATGTGTGGGTTGGTGATTTGTAAGATTAGTCTTTCTGTTACTTTGGAAGGTGTGCATAGTAAAGTAATGGGTCTATAGGAAGCTGGTTCTGTTGGATTTTTGTTTGGTTTGAGTAGTGTATAATTTTACCTTGTTTCCATATGTCAGGAATAATACAGTGTTGGTATGAATATGTGCTGATATTTGTGAGTTTAAGGTGTATGTTAGATATGTTGTCTGGTCCAGTAGCCTTCGAATTCTTAATGTTTTTGATGATCTTGGTGGTCTGGTCTGTATTGAAGGGTGTAATGGTCGTGTCGAGTCTGTAGGTTTTCTTGTGTCTGGCTGTTTGTCTGTCTGCGTGTTTCTGGTTGTTGTCTCTGTTTAAGTGACTTATCTTTGCGTAGTGATTAACTAGAATGTTAGTTTGTTGTGTGTATGTTGGGATATTATTTTGGCTGCGACAGATAGCCGCGTGTGAGGTGTGAATGCCGCTGTTAGAGTGGGTAATGCTGTTTATAGTCTTGTATAGCCTGTATGTATCTGTGGAGTAGTTTAGTGTTGTTATGAATTCCCTGAATGTTTCTGTTTGTTTTTCTTTGAGTTTGTTGTTTATTTCTGTGTTGAGCTGTTGTATCTGCTGTTTTATGGCTTCTGTGTGTGGTGTTTGTGTATTACATTTGAGGTTGTTACGTTGCCTTATGAGGTGGGCTATTTCTCTAGTGTAATTTGGGTTGTATTTCCTAATGTTGCCCTTGGGTATGTATTTGTTTGCATTATTGATAATCTGATTAAATGTCTTGAGTGTTGTATCGATGTTTATGATGGGTGTGCTGTTTAATGTGGTGAATTGTTCCTCAGTCTGTATTTTGAACTGTTCCCAATCAGCTTTCTTGTAATTTCTGTAAGTGTGCCTAAGGCTGTTGGGGCAGAGTGTAGAATGTGTTGTAATGATGATGGGCAGGTGGTCTGATGACAGTTGTTTTTCTGTTCTCCATTGTGTATGTGTTGCTAGTGAGGGGGAACAGAACGTTATTTCTGGGGAAGAGTTTGAGTATCCTGCTTGATGTGGTAAATTTAGGCTGACCATATTTCCTTGAGACAAAAACGGGACATTGGGATAGCAAAAAAGGGACGGGGTTATGTAATATTCTGTATTCATGAAAAAGTAAGTACATAAACCGGGACAAAATTGACATTTTTATTAAAACGACGGGACGGCCAGGAAATATAAAACAAACGGTACTGTCCCGTTCAAAACGGTACGTATGGTCAGCCTATGTGGTATGTGTGTATGTTCTTCTGTATTGTTAAGAATGAAGAGGCTGTTTAGTTGTGTGGCTATGTTGGCGCCTCTGGTGTTGTTTTGGTTGTGCAGGTACCAACTAGTGTCTTTGGCGTTGAAGTCTCCTCCTAAGATGACATTAGTGAGAGAGGCAAGATTGTGTAACTGTGGATTGTAATTGGCTGGCACCTGAAGTGAAGTATCTGGTGGGATGTAAATGTTAATTAGTGTGATGTTGTGTTTTGCGCGTGTTTTAATGTTAACTGCCTGTATTTCTATCGTGTTATCTGCTTGGATTCATATCAGTTGTCATGTTACATGTCTCTTCATGAACTAAGTCATTTATCGAAACCATTCATATCAGTTGTCATGTTACAGCTCTCTTCATGAACTAAGTCATTTATCGAACACGTTCATATCAGTTATCATGTTACATCTCTCTTCATGAACTAAGGCATTTATCGAAAGCATTCATATCAGTTGTCATGTTACATGTCTCTTCATGAACTAAGTCATTTATCGAACACGTTCATATCAGTTATCATGTTACATCTCTCTTCATGAACTAAGGCATTTATCGAAAGCATTCATATCAGTTGTCATGTTACATGTCTCTTCATGAACTAAGTCATTTATCGAAAACGTTCATATCAATTGTCATGTTACATCTCTCTTCATGAGCGATTTATTCCCAAATTCATAAAGTTGTTCAATTTGACCCCATCAGATAATTCTAAAATTGAGTGTCAAACATTTAGAACTAATTGAAATCTCCATAAATACAGGGTGTCCCATAAGTCCGGTCTTAAAGGAAAATTTATTTTAAATTGAATTTGCAAAAGTAATACATTAAAACTAAAACAAATGCTGAAATTGATGTCTTGTTTTAAGACTTTTTTTGGTGCTCTTCCAATATGTGCTCTACCGCGAAACTGTGATCTACCATATTCCAATACGTGCTCTACCGTGAAACTAGCCTTATAAGGCTAACTAACGAAAATATCATGACTTAACCTAACCAATCGTTAGATCAACTATACGCCCTTGACGATTGGTTAGGTTAAGTCGTGATATTTTCGTTAGTTAGCCTTATAAAGCTAACTAACGTACCTGCTGCTAATCCGAATAATCTAAGGTAGATCACGTATTGGAATGTAAATTTTAAGGTAGAGCACATATTGGAAGAGCACCCTTTTTTTTTGTTGCAGGTAGAATAACACGCAGTGGCTAATATGAGAGTGAGTTACACTCGTAAGGAAAAGGTCCCAAAACAAGACATCAACTTGAACATTTGCCTTAGTTATAATGTATTATTTTCGTAAATTTAATTTAAAATAATTTTTCCTATAAGACTGGACTTATGGGACACCCTGTATATTATCTATACAGATGTGATCAGGTTCACAAAGAACGAGAATTTACCGTCTTTTCATATACTTCCTCCTGACCGTCGTATTAAGAAAGTAATTGGATAAATTCTGTGCATAAAACCTGCAGACACACAAATTGCTTCAATGAAGTAACTCCCTTCAAAAATGCACAAAAATATATATGAATGACAAAGCACAAAATGGCAAATTTGGCTTTCTCATAGATGAGCCCATATTAATCTTTATCACACACACACACACACACATATATATATAATATATATATATATATATATATATATATATATATATATATATATATATATATATATATATATATATATATATATATATATATATATATATATATATCTTAAGATAGATGCAGCGAAACGACTGTGGGAGGAACAAGGGAAAATACTTTGATATCAGTTTCTGAAGTAAAGAGGTTAATTAAAGAGTTAAAGGCTGGTTCTGCGTCAGGGGTAGATGACTTATCGAATGAGCACTTAAAATATGCCAATGACGTAGTATGTCTGCATATATCATTGCTCTTATCAGCCATGCTTGCTCATAGCTATATCCCTGCAGAGTTCATGAGGGTATATATCTTGGCCCTGGTCAAAAATAAGTACGGAGACATTCTGTCCAGCAATAATTACAGGCCTATTGCTGTCGCTTCCTGCTTCTCGAAACTACTAGAAAAACTCTTGTTACTCCGATTAAATGATTTCCTATGGACATCTCCTAATCAGTTTGGTTTTAAAACGTCCCACCCAACTGACCTGTGTATCTATGTACTTAAAGAAACAATATCTAAATACATTGACAGTAATTCAACTATTTACAGCTGTTTTCTAGATATAAGTAAGGCATATGATAGGGTGAACCACAATATTTCATTTGAAAAACTAGAAGACAGGAAGGTTCCCATGTACATATAAAATTTATTGAAATTTTGGTATTCCCACCAATCTTTCATCGTTAGGTGGGGCAATGTACTATCCGAGTGTTTTGGCTCCTCTTGCGGGGTGAGAGAATGCTCCTTGCTCTCACTTATGTTGTTTCATGTGTATATTGATGGATTAATTGCTTCACTTAATGAGGCAACAGTGAGATGTTGTATAGATAACACAAGGATAAATAACTTAGTTTATGCCGATGATATGGTGTTAATAAGTTCCTCTATTAAAGGTCTGGATCGGCTACTAAAAGTCTGCGAAGTGTATTCGCAGAAACATGATATTCTTTTCAATGTTACAAAAACTAAGTTTATGCAATTTCATCCTAAAAGCTGTAATCAGCCAGCTGATATAAGGTTTAAAATGAATGGTGAAGTAATTGAGGAAGTACAAGAGTTTAAGTATTTGGGTCAAACTATTACCAGCTCCTTGAGTGATGACTCGGATATAAGAAAACAATCTTGAAGCCTGTGTGCTAAAGCGAATATGACCATAAGGAACTTTCGATTCTGTACAAGTGAAGCTAAAGACACTCTCTTTCGTACTTTCTGCAGTAATATATACGGACAGCAACTCTGGGTGAATTACAAAAAAGGTTCTGGCAGGACCCTAAATTTGATGTACAACGGGTCTTTTAGACTCTTACATAAATTACCCCCGAGATGCTCAACTTCGCAAATGTTTGCTACCCGCAATGTCCCGAGTTTCCCGGAGTTAACAAGACGTGCTCAATACACAGTCTAATGCAAAGAATTAAAAAATCAACCAACCCCATTATCCAAGCTATCCATGAGTCCTGTCATTTATCCTCTAAGCTATGGAATTCTTGGTACGAAAACGTCTGTCTGTAGCTCCACTTAACTTCGACATTACAGTATTATTTCTAATCAATTGTATATATTTCTATCCTTAGTATGTGAACTGTCATTGTATTAATAATATTTGTCATATGGACTATAGTCTGCCAATAAACCTTTTCATTTATTTTCATTTCATATATATATATATATATATATATATATATATATATAATATATATATATATACAGGGCGTCCCAAAAAAATGTATACACACTTTAACAGCTGATAGCTCAATTGATGTTTCTTTCTTTCCAAGTTAAACCCATTAGAATTAATAATGGCAGTCAGACTAAGCTTTGAACAAAGGAAATTCATTCTAAAATGCTACTGGAAGTGTGAAAACGCAGTTGAAGTGCAAAGACAGTTTAGGAGGGAGTTTCAAACAGATCCACCAACGCGACTTACCATCACTCGAATTAGAGATAAGTTTGAAGCCGATGGAACTGTTCAGAATGTCCACAAGAAGCGTTCCGGAAGACCACGGACATCGACAAGCCCCACAAAGCAAGAAAGAGTACTGGAAACGTATCACCAAAGTCCAAGAAAATCTGTGCGGCAAGCGAGTCGTGAGGTAGGAATTTCAGAATCGTCTGTCCAACGCATTTTGAAGCGCTGTCAATGGAAAAGTTACATTCCAAGATTAGTCCATGCTATTAATGAAGATGATGATCCGGACCGAAGAGTGGAGTATTGCGAGTGGTACTTGGCACGATGTGGATGTGGATTGGACGAAGGGGTTTCGTAGAATACCCTCCGCGTTCACCAGACCTCACACCACTAGACTTTTTTTTATGGGGATACTTAAAAGACAAAGTCTACGCTATAAAACCTGCAACAGTCGCTGAATTGAGAGCAGCCATTGAACGAGAATGCACACAAATACCAAACGAAATGTTTCGTGATGTTTGCGATTCCATTGCTTCGCGTTATCAGCAGTGCCTGGACCAGAACGGACGTCAGTTTGAAAACAGGCGTTGACAAAACAATTAAATAATGTCTGTAGATTCTATTACATTTTGAAAATGAAATGTATTTTAATAACACTGCCTTTATAATTATTTAAAGTGTGTATACATTTTTTTGGGACGCCCTGTATATATATATATATATATATGTATATATATATATATATATATTATATATATATATATACACATTTAACTGCAATGACCACGCAGTATATTAATGTATAGAAACGACGTAAGTATAGAGGAGCGTCCTGCACACGAGGAAGAGAAATAACGAACAAATGAAAAATGAGGTGAACCGCCCGGGAATCGAACCCAGGGCCTTCCGATTGCCGGTCAGATGCGCTACCATTACACCACGGGCCTCGATCAGTCATAAGTCGAAATTCTCCTACATAGGGCAGAAACCAATGCCCTGAGAGGGCACCCTCGCAAATCGTGAATATGTACATTTAACTGCAATGACCACGCAGTATACTAATGTATAGAAACGACGTAAGTATAGAGGAGCGTTCTGCACACGAGGAAGAGAAATAACGAACAAATGAAAAATGAGGTGATCGAGGCCCGTGGTGTAATGGTAGCGCATCTGACCGGCAATCGGAAGGCCCTGGGTTCGATTCCCGGGCGGTTCACCTCATTTTTCATTTGTTCGTTATTTCTCTTCCTCGTGTGCAGAACGCTCCTCTATACTTACGTCGTTTCTATATATATATATATATATATATATATATATATATATATTTGAAAATTATTTCACGAAAGTAACACGTGAAAAATATTTATGATGAAAAGAACTACGAAGGAAAGGAAACACAGAATGGTGCTCAAGCGCTTTCTTCTAGTGTTCCTGAGGATATCATTAGACGAAAGCGCTTGAGCACCATTCCGCGTTTCCTTTCCTTCATGGTTCTTTTCATCATATATATATACAAAGGTGGGCAGGACCCAGTTCCAAAAGGACCGAACTCCAGGAACTCGGTCCTTTTTAAGGACCGTGAGCGGGAAAGTCTGTCCTTTTCTCAGTGAGGACCGAAATGAGGAGCGACGGTCCATTTTTAAGCAATTCCGGACGGTCTTTTTTAGTGATTTTAGTGTGTTTAGTGATTATTTGAAGTTCTAAAGAAGATGGATTGTTTCCAGTGCCGCCGTGGAGAGGCTCTTCTCTTTGGGGAAGGACGTCCTCAAGCCGAAAAGGTCAGGGCTCAGTGATAGCCATTTTGAAATGCTAGTCTTCTTGAAGGGAAACTGAAGCATTTAACTTAATAACATTTTTTCATCATTTATGTATTGTATTAATTATAATTTATGTTAATAAAATTAAAGATTTCCGGTGTCTTTAATTTCATTTTTCATTTTAATCAAATTTTTCACTTATATTATATAAAGGACCGAGGACCGAGTCGTTCCTAGGTCCTATCTTCAGAAAGGACCGGGACCGGGACCGTCGGTCCAGTTTGAGGCAAGGACCGGGACCGGGACCATCGGTCCTTTTTGAGGCCCGGGTGCCCACCTTTGTATATATATATATATATATATATACAATCAATATGTAAAATTAGGCCATTTATAAATTAACTGAAATTCAAGCAGAATGTCAAATTGGTGATACACACAAAACCTTACCTAACCTTTCTGATAATGCTGCGTATGCATGCCCACTGGTATTTCCCATTATGTTGCCTAAACATTCATGGCTGGATTAGGTTTAATTAGATATTAAGTAAATCGAGCATTTAACAAATTGCCTAAAATTACAGTCAATTTACAAATTTCCTGATTTTAGACATTGACGGTAACATATATACGTAAACTTTTTAATTAAAAATATATATAAAGTACCAACACGTTCCACGCAAGTTCTACTTTATTGAAAATTTAAATGCGACTGCAATGACATACAGTATATGTACAGTAACATGCAGTACCATCATTTAGGTCATGAGTCCAGTTCAGAGTTTGAGCAGTGATGTTGGGTCAGTTTTTATTCAAGTACATTTTAATTTCCTTTTAATGTTATTTTTCTTTGGGTTTTTTTCTTTTGACTGGATAGACAAAACAGTAATTGATTGGTTGAAAAACCATGTTTGTGTTCTAACTTTTTTTCCTTTGTTTTGTTTGTGAAAAGTGTACATTAATCCACGCAGATACATTTCCCTTCCTGCATCTATACCTGAATCAATTCTACCGAGGATTCATGGTTCTCTTTTTCAAATTATTTGTTATCGCGTTATACGAGTGCCAGTACGAAAGTAAAGCCTTTTATTTTTCACTTCGTAAATACAATGAGAGGCATTACTTTCGTAACCCCCCCCCCCTCGTGTGTGTGTGTATATATATATATTTTGCCTTTGAATCAGTATCACGTTCTTATACAAACCGTTAAGCAAATCTAAATAGCCATAAATTAAAGCATTTGAAAGAAGCAAATAAAAATAAGCTTGGAGTCTGAATTCCAAGTAAGAGATTATCTGTTGTTTCTCCGACGTGTGTTTACCTGTCCAGGTTGCTTATTATCCCCTTCTTCCCCACATAAAGATGTTTAGTAAAGGTGAGAATTTTCTATTAACGCTCTTGTAAGATAGCTTCTCTATTTGCAAATGCATTTTTATTGCCGAAATGTTTAACCACTTCAAGTTGAGAAGGTAATTGAATATTTTTTCTTGTCTCGTCTTTCAGTTTGACGTTTTACAAGTGAACATGTACAGACCCTTACTCTTCTTATAAGGTTTCCGCTCTGTATGCTTATGTATAATGATAAAGCTGATTTGTATTTATATTATGGAGAAATTTAACGTACGCTTCTCATCGCTTTGTATAAACAATATGTTTCCACTCTCGATATTAAAGGTTTCAAAATGTCTGGTTATACGATCGTATAACGATTTAATTAAAATTTAAATTATAAATTTAGGGTATTTGTTATTGGTATGCCTTTAATGCAATTTATCTTGCGTGTATGTATTGAAAAAGTACGAGTAATGCATTTCAGTCAAAAGTCAGTAAAGGGATAATTCATTTTTGAACTGACAGATTCCTTCAGGGTTTACAATCTTAACATATAGCTTTAATGCAGTATATACAGTAATCCGAAATTGTTTTTCTCGCAAAGTATTATTCATGCTTGTCCGATATAAATTAAACTGAAGAAAAAATAACAATATTCAGTGTGTATGATAATAATAATAATAATAATAATAATAATAATACGGTTTCTGTCTTTCTGTCTGCCCGTCGTTTTTCTGGGAAACCGCTCAACGTAGGACATTCATCTTTACGCCGTTCGAAAGGTGTCTGTTCTGGGAGGATCCTAAGAATATTTATTTTTTTCGTTTGCACAAGCGTGTGCGCATGCGTATGCGGAACTTCTTTTAAACGAAGCCAGATGGAGAAAAAGTTCATGGAAGAAAAAATGTTCCTTTTGGTCTGTTTAGGCGAAAAGGAGTGTGGGGATGGTATAGGGCAGGGGTGGGCAACCTTTTTAAGTGAGCGTGCCAAAATCGTCAAATCTTTGATGCAAAAGTTAATCTTTACCATTTTTTAGCAGAAAACATTAAGTTAAAATATAAAACTCAGCGAAGAATTTGGATATTTATTTATTTTAATTTTTTTAAGGTGAGCCCGGGGAATCGCGTGCCGGAAAAAAGTCGTTGGCGTGCCACGTTTGGCACGCGTGCCAAGGGTTGCCCACGTCTGGTATAGGGCATGTGGGAAACTCCAACCCGTCATTTTCTGGCGGGAGAGGGTGTTGGGGTGGTGTGGAAGGTGTGGGGGGGGGGGGGGCATGTGGGAAACTTCAACCCGTCAATTTTTGGCGGGTTCCACCAGCTGAAATTTGAAGGTGCATGAACCATACCTAATTTTAGTGTGCAATGATAACCAATTTGCGCAGTAATAATTTCAATTTGTGCAGTGATAAATTGAAAATCTGTGCAGTGATAAATTAGGTTCTATATCCCGATATAGAACCTAATTTATCACTGCACAGATTTTCAATTTATCACTGCACAAATTGAAATTATTACTGCGCAAATTGGTTATCACTGCACACTAAAATTAGGTATGGCATGAACTACATACAAAAATGCATTTGGTTTCCTAAGTATATATTTTATTGTTAACTCGTGAAACAATACTTTTAGTTTCATGTGAAAAACTCTAGCAACAATATCTGGCCTCTGTTTGATCTTTGATAAGCTTTAATGCTTTCAGCGATTTCACTCCATCTTGGATTGCGAGTAAACTTAATAAATAGATCCGGCTTCTCAAATTTTCCCACTTTCCTGTGCTACGTCTTAGCCAATGTCGTAACACTGCTTCCCGTTCATCAGTGAAATTAAGCGACATTGAGTCTGGGTAGTAGTTGGATGGGAGACCGTCCTCCGTGTCCAGATTATGTAGCGGCTCGTGTTTCGAATCCCACGTAAAGCTGTAGGTCCCCTCCGTCATATGACCTTAGATGTTGCGAAGGAGGTTAAACAACCCCAATCATTATCATTATTGTCCCACTTCCCATACTTATACTTTTTTAGTTGAATATTTACTAAACAATTGCTCCAAATGCTGCGAACGTCATAGTGGAATGACCCAAAATCTAAAAGTTCTTCAGATGTGCAGGTTATTGCAAATAGAATACACAATACATCAATATAATGATACGCTTTTGTTTCAATTCTAAGCTCTAGGCCTAATTCTTAGTTTCAGAACGTGGATAATCAGTGTATAATCAAAACGTTTCAGAACGTGTATAATCAGAACGTGTATAATATTCATAATTAAACTAATTTTCAATTACATTCAATCAAAACTTAATTGGTGTCAAATGATTCTCTTTATCGACAAGAAAAGTACAAAGAATATTTAATACAAGAGTTATCTAAAGCCAAAAAACAAAGAAAATGGTTCAATTTTCTTTTAAAAATTTAGGGGACACTTACCTTTTTGGTGCAACTTGCAATAAACGAGGAAATTTGGACACCAAATTAAATATGAATAAATCACAAGTAATTTAAAGATTTAGGATACAAATTTCTGTGTGTGTGTGTGTGTGTGTGTGTGTGTGTGTGTCAGGGTGTGGGGTTAATCGAGTAAAATTGAATAAGGACGACGTAAGTTATAAAAATTATATCTTTAATGGCGTCATTTGATAATGGAGACAGCTGCGTTGAGGAGTGGAATTCGATTTGAATAAAAATGCAATGTAAATGTAATGGAAGGTTTGCTAATGCAAATGCGCCTGGTTTTAGGTCCAGTTTGTGTAGCGCAAGTCTGAGGTTATATGAATGTGCCTGTGATTAAAAACAGGTGTATTTGCGTCACCTTCGGGAGGAAACACAAGTTTATGGTACATCTTGCTCCTGAAAAATCGTGCACCGACAGTGGTATTAACTAGAAATGTTTGCAATGCAGACTGACGAAACGCATAAAATAATGGATGCAGATTTGGGTATTTTTTGAAAAATTAAAATTATTAAAGTATAAAAAATTAAAATTTTAAATTCTTACTTTTAAGTTTTAACTTAAATTGTATTGTTAACCCTTTAACGCCGAACGTTTTTGTTGGGTTAAGTCTAAATGCGTGTATTTGAAACGATACGTATTCGACCCAGTCGGCGTTAGAGGGTTAAAATGTGTTTCAAAATAGGACAATGGCGGTTAATGAGTTAATGAAGATAATAATGGTAATGATAAAAATAATGACTATAAGGAACTTCCGGTTCTGTACAAGTGAAGCTAAAGACCAGTGGCGGCTCGTCGGTAGGCACTGCGGAACTGCAGTACCCCTAAATTTTTTATTTACAATTGAAATAATCAAGAACAATATAAGGATGAGCTCACTGAATAACTTTTTCAATAACTTTTGAAACTTTTATTCATTGCTCAATGCTCATCCTTTTATTTCAGTAATTATTTCAACCCATTCTTAGAGACAGCACCCCTAGAGTTTTTAGTCACGAGCCACCACTGCTAAAGACACTCTCTTTCGTACTTTCTGCAGTAATATATACGGACAGCAACTGTGGGTGAATTATAAAAAAAAGTTCTGGCAGAACTCTAAATTTGCTGTACAACGGGTCTTTTAGATTCCTACATAAATTACCCCCCCCGAGATGCTCAGCTTCGCAAATGTTTGCTACCCGCAATGTCCCGAGCTTCCCGGAGTTAACAAGACATGCTCAATACAGTCTAATGCAAAGAATTAAAAAATCAATCAAGGAAGATGATTTGGACAGAGCTTAGTCAAAAAAATTTTTTTCTAAGAAGAATGTTTGATTTTCACAGTCAATTTAAGTGACGTAACATTTTGTAATGCGTATTTACATAAAATCGAAGGTTTTCATCACTGGAATTGCATTTCCGAAGCAGCAACGAAAACGTCCATACAAGTTTTGTTAGTTTTATGACTGAAACAAAACGTTTAACTTTTTTTTTATGAAGAAAGTACGTGCCAAGAGGGGGTGCCCGCAAAAATGCTCATCTTTATAAAAAAGAGAGCCAAAATCAAGATCTCCGAAGCTCACAATGCTACTTTTTTATATAATTTTTTAAAAGATTATGTAGTGTGTAAAATGCATGTATGTGTAGGGGAAGAATAGAAGGAAAAGTGTGTGTTTGAGAGCATGCTGGACTACTCACAGGGTAGATGAGACACTCCCTGTCTCCTGCCTAACGTCCACCCCAAGGAGTTCTTTCCTGGTCGACTGGTGTCTACAATCTCCTCTTTGTGAACTCGCGTTGTTAAAATGTTAATTTCATTAAATATTAGAAGAAATATATTATTATTATTATTATTATTATTATTATTATTTGAGAGATTGAAAAAATATTACATTTTTTAATTATTTGTTAAAAGTATTGAAAGTTAGTTCTATTATTATGCATCTCGTTTTCTACGTCTTGTTGGGGGAAGCTGGGCAGGGACGCCACTCGCATACTTCGCCCAGAGCGCAATTTAGTCTTACTACGCCCCTGCTCTCATTTTAAAGGCAATAAAAGAGTTTAATATGATTTTTGTTTCAAGGTTTAGTTATCCTTGAAAGTGTGCTTTCGTTGGCCTGTTGAAAAAGGTGTTCACGTGTTTGGGGGACACATTATATATATATACACCAGGTGTCCCCCAAAAATATCTCTATTTCTAAATAACTGTTCTCAGCCAAAAAAAAATTAGACAAGGACAAACGCAATAGGTACATAAAATAAGAGTTTAATAACCTTAATGTTCAGTGTAAGCGCCATTTTTTTCCGACAAAATATTCAACCTTACACAAATGTTTGACATAATTTTTGGAAATAGCTCAGATAGGATATTGTTGATTACCTCATAGACTTTGGTTTTTAGGTCTTAAAAAATGTCTTAGGCTTGGTAGAATTGAAAGTTCCTGACCACAGAGTTAAAGCAATAACTTTTCCTAATTTTGTAGAAGCTACGAAAGGACGATACTGCTACTAACAGACTATAGCCTAGTAAAGTTATAGAACCCCAGATTCACAGTGTTTTCAGCAGGATGGAACACCTCCACACACTGCTTGTGAAACTCGCAACTTTTTGAGGAAGCATTTTTACGGGCGACTAATTTCCCTTCATGAGCCAGTGGAATTGGCCCCATACTCACCTCACCTCATACCCCTGACATTTTATTTTTGTAGAGTTACATAAGACAGGATCTATTCTACCAAGCTTAAAACACTTGAAGACCTAAAGATCAAAGTCTATGAGATAATCAACATCATCCCAGCTGAGTTATTTCCAAAAATTGCTAAACATTTGTGTAAGGTTGAATATCATCAGAAAAATATGGCGATCACACTAAACATGTTTAAGTAAAGTTAATAAACTCTTCTTTTTTTTTTAGCTTATAACATTACTTAGAAATAGGGACATTTTTTGGGAACACCTGGTGGAGAGAGAGAGAGAGAGAGAGAGAGAGTTACAATGACAAGAGGAAGCCTCAAAAACCTTCCGGTCCACTCTGGGAGGTTCCTGTTATAAAAACAAGTTCATTTTTCTTTCAACTGTTCTAGCAGTAGTAGAAAATTGGATAAAAACGTATAAGGCTCTCTCCCCACTCTCCGTTCCATCCCTGCCAGAGGCAGGTACGGAAAAAGGTTGAAGAAAATACCTTGACCTTGGAAAAGTAGCGAAGGAAATTGTACAGGAAAGTGGAGAATATATAAGATAGCTCTATAATTACACATGCAGAGAGAGAGAGAGAGAGAGAGAGAGAGAGTGTTTGTGTGTGTGTGTGTGTGTGTGTGTGTGTGTGTGTGTGTTCCAAACTAAAAGCTTTGTCTATTATATTAAACCTGTCAGTATGTCAAAGTTTAATATCAAATTTAAGTTTATCTAGTCTGTATGATTCAGTATAATTTCAGCTAAAATGAATAACAATTAGCTGTATTTTGAGTTATTCCAAATTATTCCAAATTAGCATAAATGTAAGGGACTATAACTAATTTGAAGGACTCATTTCTATGCTAAAACATTTTTTCAAGCAATCCATAAATTCGAATTAAGGAGTTAAATTATTTGCCTGAAATAAAAATCAAACCTGCAGCTAAAGTTCTCGTATATATGCATATAGGTATTATGCATTACAATGCATTCTAATCTCTAATTCTAATCTCCAATTCCGACACTTATAAAGAAGAAGAAGAAAAAAACAAGGAATTCAATTCCAGTTGCAAAATTTATTACACATAAATTATGTATACTTTATCAATTAGTATATATGAAACTAAAATTACGGGTGATAAAAGTCATGATCATTATAGCTTTTATATATTTATTATAACTACAAAGCATTTAAAACTCATCATAAATTGCCCAACTATTAGACCATCCCGAAGAAAGAATAAATAGCTAAACACCTCGAAAACTAATTCATAATTTTTTTATGGTTTTAAAACTAATTATTAATTTAGTTAAAATTCCATGACGACAGATTTATTTTAATCTTAATAACTAATAATAACTGCTCGGTCCACCCAGTTACCGTTCGTAACTCCAACTTCAAAATTTTAATCACTCCTCAAAGTTTATTATAATTACATAGCTCGCAATGAAGCTACGTATCCGATTAATATCCATGACGGATACAGTGCACGGGAGTGATAACCATAGGCGGATCAAGAAGCCGGTGGGGGCGGGGGCCAGGGAGCTTAATTGAAGCAACGTGCCTTAATTTAGATGCCCCATACATCCTGGTGAAACGAAATTAGGTAAAATGTTTGAATGCTTATGTCCACGTTGCTTCAATTAAGCCCCCCTGCCCCCTCCCTCTCGATCCTCTATGGTGATAACCAGGGCTTAATAGTAAATATCACTAAAATCATTAATAGGATTTGTAATTATTTGTAATTTGTAATTAAGATATTAGTCTAGAAATAAAATATTTTATGATCTTTGAACGATGAAATATCCGTCACGTTGTGTCAACTTTTATCTCGTCGTAGTGTCGTGGCTCGCGTTCACACACCTTCTACTCAAGAGGTGGTGGATTTGAATCCTGTGAGGTAATTTTGTGTGTATATATATATATATATATACATATATAGCTTGACTTTCTTTTCGAGAAAATATTAGATTATCATTAGTAAATAGGGGTTACTTTAAGCTAAATTTGGCAGGGTGCCTTTCGAAAGTTTGAATCTATCTTCAAGAGGAAGATTTTTTTGGCGGGCCGTCGCCCTTGGCCCTTCCTTCCTGCATAAAGCTAGGCCTATGCATAGTTAAGCAAAGTCATATTTAATTCGGCTTACGACAAAAATAACAGTATCACCAGGACAGTGGTGACCAGGTGGACTTGCTTGTAATGATATCTAGTAAGGTAGGACTGCATGTTATTTAGATCGATCTCGTGGGCTTTGTACTAGCCTTTGATAATAGTCCGGCAGCACAGACCCTGATTTTACTGGAACCCTGCATTGTTTGTTATAAAGCAAATCTTGACATATTTTGAAAGCTTATACCACCCCATTCAAGAATCCATGGGGTGTACACCTGACCCCCGCTTGGCTTTTTCAATATGGCCGCCATTTTCCAAGATGGCCGGCGAAACTGAAAAATCCCATATCCTGGTCAATACTTGATGGATTTTGATGATCTTGGTGTCATTTCTAGGGTTTTTTAGGATGATGAGTCGATATGGAGGGGTTGCAGATGCTTTGGGAGTCGTTTTGACCCACATTCGTCAATACTCAAGGTCATTGGAGGTCAAACGCCCCCCGAAATAAGGAATATCCCATATCCCGGGCAGTCGTGGAGATATTTTGGTGATCTTACTGTCGTTTTTATGGTTTTGGGCGAGACTGAGTAGTTCTATAGGGTTTAAAGTGAAATCAAGGATTATTTTCCCCATGGTAAGGTGAATTCCCCATGGTAAGGTAAGGTGGATGTGTCAGCTTTGTGGACAGTCGACTGGCCTGTTAGTGACACAGTTGCTACATTTATCCAAACCTTCAAAGTATGGCTACCGAAACATCTTTCTCATGCATCTGTAGTACTAGCTTTTGATCGCTACTATGATTTCTCTCCAAAATCAAGCACTCGGGCATTGAGAAGCAAGAGCAGCAGAGTTCACACGCTGGACCTCAAAACCCCATTGCCTACAAAAGACGCTGTTCTCACGTGCACCGCGAACAAGGAGCAACTAAACAGGCTGCTCTGTGATCAAATCCTTGCTGACAGTGAGTATCTCGCAACTTTAACCCAAGACCATGAGCTAGTGCTTGCAGGATGGCAGACCATACCGACTTCCATTGTGTGAAGAGGCTGACGTGATAATAACACAACACGCCATCGCACAAGCTGAAAAAGATTCTGATGCCCGCATCTCCATCATTTGTGATGACACAGACGTGTTTGCCATGCTAACTCACTTCTATGAATTTAAAAAACTAGGCTGTCCCATGATTATGGAGTCTCCAGTGCGTGGCAGAAAATCAGTGGACATCCGAGCAACTGTATCCCAGCACAAAGACATCATCCCACAAATCCTCAAACTACACGCTTTGAGTGGTTGTGACACAGTTGCAGCAATACATGGCATCGGCAAAGCCACTGCCATTGCCACAGCCAAGAAGGGTCGGAAGCTAGACAAGCTGGGGTCCCTTGATGCATGCTTTGACCATATCGAGAAAGAGGCAACAGCGTTCATTGTTACATGCTATGGGGATAAGAAATCCTCATCTCTTACTGAGTGTCGTCAGCGAGTATGGGCTCAGAAGACAGGGAAGTCGGAAACTGCCGCACCCAAACTATGTTCTCTACCACCAACAACTGAAGCTTTCCATCAAAATGTGCTCAGAGCCCACTACACTGTGGCGAACTGGCTCGATGCACTAAAGTGTGACCCACCACCACTTGATCCTGTGCATTATGGGTGGGAGAGAGACGAAACAAACAGAGTTCTCATCCCCAAAACAGTTGGTGAAGGAGTGTGTTTAGCACCAGATGAAGTTCTGAAGCTAATCAGATGTGGGTGTGAATCACAATCAGCATGCAGGGGGGAGTCGCTGCGGCTGCATGGGACGCAGAATCCCTTGCACAATGTTCTGTGCATGTGGCAGCGGCTTGGATTGCAACAATCCATTGACCCAAAACGCAAACGAGGAGCAGACTGATGATCCTGACAATCCTGACACAACCATGTCTTTTGATATTTGCCCCCAATAAATGGTTACCTAATGTGAATAACTGCATCAAAGTTGTCAATGCCAATCCCCCAGCTAGGTGTGAGCTTTGTTTTGCTTACGAGGTCATATCTTGTAGCTTTGCAACCTTCCATAGAATGCATGTGCCCTGCACTTCAGCATAAATTGTGGTTTATATCCGAATATCCATATCCATATAATGTAGGTTATGTCATTTAAGCATAATGATCTGGTTTTATCTGCAGAAAAAATGTTAAGTGCTCAGCAGTTAGCTAGATTGTAGAAATTGTCACTGAAATAAAGCAAATACAGTGATGTCAACTGTGGCATTATCATATTTCAAGGCCAACTTTAACTTCAAATGACCTTGACTTGACCCATGGAGTTGCAAAATGATATCCTACTGTTATCATGTGCCTACAGAACTACTCAGTCTCGCTCAAAACCATAAAAACGACAGTAAGATCACCAAAATATCTCCACGACTGCCCGGGATATGGGATATTCCTTATTTCGGGGGGCGTTTGACCTCCAATGACCTTGAGTATTGACGAATGTGGGTCAAAACGACTCCCAAAGTATCTGCAACCCCTCCATATCGACTCATCATCCTAAAAACCCCTAGAAATGACACCAAGATCATCAAATCCATCAAGTATTGACCAGGATATGGGATTTTTCAGTTTCGCCGGCCATCTTGGAAAATGGCGGCCATATTGAAAAAGCCAAGCGGGGGTCAGGTGTACACCCGATGGATTCTTGAATGGGGTGGTATAAGCTTTCAAAATATGTTAAGATTTGCTTTATAACAAACAATGCAGGGTTCCCACCCCATGCAATCGGACTATAAACCTTTAACAGGCAGATAGGCGTATATACTGTGTAGCCCTTGGCTATTTATGCCTAGGAATGATCTATTAGCAAAATCTCTGCAGGTAGACCTATAAAATTTGTGTGTGTATAAGTTCAAAACTAAGTTTATATAGGCTACTAGGCTTCCTGTTCTCAAACACTGACCAGATTTGATAGGCCTATAAAATTTGTAGTTGTTTGTAGGCCTACTGAATTGTAAATAGTTATGAAGTAAATTACATACATACATAACACGAATCCATCGGTCCAAGGTTCGGTTCCCGGCAAGGGTTGATGTCATGGGTTTCTTCGGTTGCTAAAATATTTGACAGGTTGTGTTAGTTTTAACTTTTCGTTGTGTGGTTATGATGATTGGGTTGTTTAACCTCCTTCGAAACATTTAAGGTCATATGATGGAGATGGAGGGGAACTACAGCTTTACGTGGAATCTGAAACACGGGTCGCTACATAGTCTGAACGCAGCGGACGGTCTCCCATTCAACTACTATCCGACCCAATGTCGCTTAACTTAGCTGATCAACGGGAAGCGGCGTTACGACATTGGCTACGACGTAGCCCTCGTAATGTGGTGGTAGCACTCACGACTACTACTCAAGTGTGTGTGTGTGTGTTTGTGTGTGAAGAGGCATTTTCTCAAAGAAATTCTTGAAAGGGAGGCACATTTGCAAGTATAAAGGTCAACCTATACAAGATTTCAATAATAAAAAATTTAAGGATGAAATTTATGGATCTATGAATCTATCTACCAAGAAAAAAAATATGGCAAGTGTATGTTCAAGAACTATGAAGTACGCAGCTTGCCATTTGCGTGTCATGAACTAATTGCTTTGGTTGTTGATGAGATTTTTCTTGTCATATCTTCGAAAATAGTGGGTCTAGCTTTTCAATAACTGTGTTGATTGAGTAAATTTGACATTATATATATATATAGGATAGGATTCAGCTTTCCAGATGTAAACATAAAAAATGTAGTTTGTAGGTACAGAATTTGAAGATGAGACTAATGCAGAGCATAATAATTATTTTAAGACGAAATTCGGAACATTAACATGGACATTTCTCTTAAGTTCCATTGTGAGAAGTGCTTTTATCATCATCATGATGATAATAATAATAATAATAATAATAATAATTTATTACTACTATCAACTGTTCACCATAAACACAAGTGTCATACGTAACGTAATCCCTATGAATAATACCCCCTTTTTCATAAATTCAGTATAGATGTAACTGCTGAAAACAATACATTTGAATGTACAGTATCATGAATGTTGATGACAAGAGTCCTAACTGCAAGCCCAAAATTCTTGTAGATGAAAAGCGACTTACGCTTTAGTGTTCTTGTGCTCTAAAGCAGCGGTTCTGAACCTTTTTCTTCTTGTGTTCCCCTTGAACTCTTTCAAGGGATTTTCTCGATTTTCGAGAGACAGAGGATTTTTACTTTCTTTATGACCGTGTGACTTTTGGCCGTTTCTTAATCGTATGTAAAATTAAACGGGTTATATTTTCAGGACTCCATCGCGTAACCCCTAAGATTCCCTCGTGTACCCCGGGTTCAGAACCACTGCTTTAAAGGATATTCACCCGAGATTTGAAAACGGAGAAGAAACGAATTTGTGTAAAGTGAGGTGGTGTGAAAATGAAAACCTCAGTAAACATGAAAAGATTGTTTGGTATAAACATGTAACTGACGTTTAGGTTTCTGAGAGAGGTGTTCGGTCTATTTAGAAGTTGGATGGGTGACAGTCTTCTGCACGTAAATAACGTAGCGACTCTTAAATGGCTCAGATCCATGTAAAGCTGTAGATCCCACATATTACATGTCCTTTGCCTTTACGAAAGAGAATGAAAAACCTCAAACATTATTTAGACTCTTCAGCATTGAAATAAGGCATATTAATGGGTTTGTTTAATACAGGCGCGTACCGAAGGGGAGGGCGACAGGGGCGATCGCCCCCCTCCCTTGAGCTAATAAATTATTATTTTCCCAGTGAAATTGCTAGGTTACAACAGGATGAGAATGAAAGTGAAAAAATTTCGGCGCCAGCTCTTGCCTCCCCTACTACTAAAAATCTAAAATGGCTTAGGATCCCGAAAACTCTTAATCCGGCCGCGAGAATAATTTTCTTTTATAAAGGCAACAGTCCAAAGAAATGCTTAATCTCGAAATTAGCACTTTTTTCTTATGTTAATACAAATCTGAGCATCCTAATTGCGGTTTGCATTGAATATTATGTTACTAATCAGATTTTTATCATAATTTTTATATTTTTTATAATATAATTTTTATTCATAATGTGCAAATTAGCAGTACGGTAGCTAGTTAATCATCTCTAACTGAACGATAAGCTCATCGTGAACGTACATAAAAATTCTCTCTCTCTATTTCAATTAGACTTCTACGATTAGTTCCAAGTTCGCCCCCCCCCCTTGGCAAATTTCTGGGTACGCCCCTGGTTTAATATCAATGGAAAGGAAGTATCGTGTAAAGTGTTACTTTGTTCGCATACATTAGATAATATATACAAGCTTATTTCACGATGACAATGTAGGATTAAAAATGCAAAATTCTTTCTATACAAAATGTTTGGCAAAACTTTTAAAAACCTGAAGAGCTGGTTCAATGTTTTTAACCAGAAACAGAAGTAATGAGATATAATCGTACAGTAAAGTGCTTCGAATAATTTGTCTGAAAAATCGAGGTACAGCTCTGTCTGTCTGTCTTGTTTTTTTTTACTGAAAGAAAATTAAGTAAAATTTTAAATTTCTTTTTTTGAGAGGATATAAACGTCAGAATTAGAGACCCTTTCCGTTCCTATGAGATGTTGCAGTTAAAATTTATATGCCTGAAGCCTCGAAAGATGTCTTATCTACAGAATTGGAGGCAGGAAGACAGTGACACAGAAGGTATTTGCCCTGGACGTTATGTTTGGTTATTATTATTAAAACTTATTATGCAAAATGTAAAATGGTGAGACAGACTGGTTACTGCTAATTCCTTTTACTTTTAAGTTTGAGAGATTTTCTCGAATTTATACTCGCTGTTTATTATGTTCACAGAGACAGCAACGGAGTGGGAATGAAGAAAATGCGGAGCCGGAACAGAACACCTAACCTCTTACAAGCTGTTTTAGAAAGAGCATATGTCATCTTTCCAGGAAAGAAAGGAAACACCAAGAATGTTAAAAGAAGAGGAAGGATAGAGTCGTGTATTGTTGAAGAGACTGTGACGAGTAGAATCTGGGTTTTGGAGGTATTGAAAGCCACACTGTTTTCTCCAGCCCAATCAGAGAAAGAAGAAAAATCAGGTGTCAGGTACATCATAGTCATCCCACGCGAAGCATGGAGTGACTGTTGAGAGGGACAGAACCCTGAGGAACACCGCTGTTAATAGCTTTAGGAGTGGCCATCCACAACAACAACTATAGATTGGCAAAACAGGAAATCAGAGATGAAGGTACACATAGAAGGACAGAAACCAAAGGAGGGCAGTTTCGAAATTAAAGATTTGGGCCAGACTCTACCAAAAGCTTTTGATATGTCTAGTGCAATAGAGTGTGTTTAACTGAAATTCCGAATGGAGGGTAACCAAGAATCAAAATGTGATGCAAGAAGATCGCCAGTAGAGCTTCTCTTGCAGAACCCATACTGACGATCTGAAAGAAGATTATGAGACGAGAGGCGTTTAAGAATCTTCCTATTAGGGATAGATAAAAAAAACTTTGGAAAAGCAAGAAATCAAAGCATTTGGACGATAGTTGGAGGGTTAAGAGTGGTCATCCTTCTTTGGGACAAGCTGAATGAAAGCGAACTTCAAGCAGGAAGGAAAATTACCAAATGAAAGACAAAGACGAGTTTGCTTGGCAGGGTGTCAGCGCAGAAACACAGTTCTTGTAAACAACAGGAGACACACCATTAGGACCGTACTCCTTCCTAGAGTTGAGCCCAGATAGGGCAGAAAAATATTTTTTGGAGATATTTTAATTTCAAACATAATTAAGTTTGAGGGAGGAAGAGATGGAAGAACAGCACCAGAATGTCCAGGGTTGATTTGGAGGCGAAAGTTTGAGCGAAGAGTTCAGCTTTATCAGGAGAAGAAACGGCAACTAAGCCATCAGAATGGAAAAGAGGAGGGAAAGAAGCAGTAGAGAAGTTGTTGGAGAGGTTCTTGGATAGATGTCAGAAAGAGCGAGAATAATTAGATAGTTCATATTTTTGCCTGATGAAGGAATTTTTGGAGAGTCGAAGAACAGATTTTGCACGATTCGGGCAGAAATACAAGCTAAGTGAGAGTCAAGAGTAGGATGACGACAGTACCTTCTGAAAGAGGGTGTAGAATTTGGAGGATTCAAGTTGGGAATACGAGAGCAAATTATGTCAGTGCGTACATATACACATCCACTTTTGCAATGAAATTAAGCGTGTGGTACCTCGTTTATCAAGAAACCATTTATTAGCTAAACCTGAAGAACATTTTTCTCATCATAATATAATCAAGATTTTTCTCTTAACCATAAAACTTGTCTTTAGTCACAGTTTAGTTTTTAGCAATTTTGCACAACCATCAACAAACCATGCTCTAATTAACTGCAAAGTGGGACCATCATCATCACTTTTTCAAAGCCATATTCCTCCTTTTAAACAAAACAATATCACTAATTTTACAAAAGAACCCTATATTTAAATGTATTAATCAGCTTCAATGTCATTCACAAATATCTAATTTCAATATTACTTTTAATCATTTTTCAAATTATTTTTGCCACCTTTTTCCTCTTCATAAAAGTTTATTCACCGAAGGAAATTTATATTCTTACAGTAAAAAATAATTTATGATCATAGTGTATAAATTTAATTTTAAAATAATGCTTAATATCTTACAAAAACGATGCTATACTTCACAAAACAGTAGCTAGGACTACATGCAGTACTGTAACATACTCTACACAGTATTGTACTTTCCACTTTCTATATAACCTATGTATGGTTAAGTCATCCTGAGCACAAATTTAATACACAAATATTTTTAAGTGCTGATATATGTTATGTAATGTTCAAAGTATCACACACTCCAATAATCAATCTTTCTTTGGTTGATCGACTGTTAGCAACTACTTTTTAATTCAACCAAACCCAAAATTCAATAATACCCTGTGTCTAAATCAAAATTCATCTTTACCAACAATTTTGTACAGGCTATCATAAATACCACTCTTTTCTACATTTTAGGTGATAATTTCACTAAGTAAAAATGTAAGGTACGGTATTCAACTAAAGCCTTGGCTGGATTTTAATGGGGAGTTGACAATGTACAGAAATGAAATTTAAATAGTATAATACATTATTTTCATGGATATAATACAAACTTAACATTAGCAAAATAATATTAACTAGCAACGAATTCCAGCACCAATAGCCATGAAGGTTCCAAAGGTTCCACCAGATTGCATCATCACTTTTCCTACATTCGTTAGAAGTTCTCGTCCTCTCAGACCATACCTGTGAAATATAGTTACTGTCAATTGGTTTATAACTTAACTCTATTTTTCTTATTTTGTTAACTGTATATAATTTACCATACATGTTTATAACCTTATCTGAACTCTTTGCATCAACAGTGTAGGGGATTAAACCCATATTTATTTATGTCCAGTGAAGCATTCACCACCCACTTATTAACCATTTTTGTTTATTTTTAGGAATAAAAAAAAAGGGGGGGGGGTTAATTTGAAGTTAAGAAATGAAAATAAATTTCTGAAAGTATGGAAGAGATGACAGGTTAGGCAACCCATACACGGGCCTGGTCTGCTCATTCTTTGAATGTCTTCCCCAATGAAAAGGCAACAGAGAAGGTAGATTCTGGCAGGCTTTGACAAGTAAACAGTAATTAACTTTTAATTATAGTGTTTCTGTGAAATGAAATTAAAACAAAAAAAAGCTTATTATACTTGTGTTAGAATGTAATTTAATAGTAGTATTTTTGGCACTTATTCCTTTTCCACCCCGCAATTTCTTTTTTCCCTGGTTAGGTCAACTGTACAGTGTATGTCTTTGACAATTAGTTAGGTAAAGTCATGATATTTTCATTAAAATATTCCAGCAGGGTAGAAAAGGAATAAGTGGAATATTTTAACAAAAATATCATGACTTAGCCTAACCAATTGTCAAGGGCCTAACACAGTTGACCTAAATGGGAAAAAAGAAATTGCAGGGGGGAAAAAGAATAAGCGCCAAAAAGACTACTATTAAATTGTGATAACTTGCATCTCTGAACTGGATTACATGGAGTGAAGGCAGGGGCACACCCAGGATTTGGTCAAGAATGTGAGTAACTTAAACAAAGGTGTATATACCATATGAGTATGTATAAACATAAACATTTACTAGAGCTAATATTCATGTATTAACAAAGCCTCATTGAGAGCAAGTGTAAACTAAATTAGATAAATGAATAGATTTACCCCCACATTTTTCATGTGAAAAATACTGAGTCAAAAATGATAGTTACATTACTGTGTGTGTACAGACAGAATTTGAGAGAGAATACTGAAACATTTTTGAGCTTCCATTGTGCACAAGACAGTACAACTCAGAGAAAAGCAACAAGTTGGGCAAACAGATGTAGTCTGTCTACATGATGACTATTCCAGCAACAGATTAAGTCTGCGGTTTTCTCGCCAAATTGGGCTGGTTTTAAGACTAATTCACAGGTAAAATTCTAGTTGTGGGTTGGCAAATTTTTTACTTTTTTTAAATTCAGATAATGTCTTTTTGACAAATAGCAGAAAGTTTGAATATCCAACAAATATAAATACTGTAAACTAAAAAATTTGCATGTATCAGTCACTGATACATGCAAATTTTTTAGCGTGCGAGTAACTAAAACAAAGGTGTGTGTGTGTGTGTGTGTGTGTGTGTGTATATATACTATGGTATTTGTCATTTACCATTACTTATTCGGACTATAGTGGATTTAATTTTCCCAGAAGAGTTCCTTGTTCCATGCACTGTCTGTGTGTATCATAAAAAACTCAGGGGACCATTCTGAGTTCATTCCCATATATATATATATATATATATATATATATATATATACACACAGGGTGTTTCATAGCATGTGGGATGCACTTTCAGGATGGATTCAGGACCTGAAAACAATGAAAAAAGTTTATATAAACACATGCCCAAAATTGCTTTGTTTCTGAGTTACAGCCTGTTTTGTGTTCCAGGAATTCTTTCCACAAACTGTTTACAAACACTGCCAGCTAACAATGTTTGTGAGTGTGTACAAAACTTATTTCATGTATGGCCTTGCCAATTGTAATGTTTTGTACACTCTATGACATGTTTCAATATTGTTGTGTGTAGAGCCCTCAATCAGTCAGAGGTGCATCATAGTGTTTCACTGTTTGTATTCGTAACTTCTTACTATGAATAAGTTCAGTCCAGTGAAAAAAAAAACCTTAAAAGTTTTTGTGCTATTCAGTGATAGTGTGCATTTGAAGTAAGAATGGAGGCTTATTCAAACAGAAAAATGGCAGACATGCATCTCATGTATGGACTTGCCGAGTGTAATGTGGCTGCAGCAAGACATCTGTATGCAGAAAGGTTTCTGAACTGCTGTTTGCCAGATAGGAAGACCTTTCAGAGAATATGAGCGTCTTGGTGATACAGGACCATTCAACAAGTGAGTTTCAGGCAGTGGTAGGCCAATCAGCACCAGAAGTGTTGAGTTGGAGGAGCGGGTCCTGAATCACATGGAGGGACATCCTGGTGTCAGCACCTGAAGGATAGCAGCAGCAGCAGAGGGTGTAAGATACACAACTGTGTGAAGAATTTTACAGGGACAACAGCTTTACCCATATCACATTTAGAGAGTTCAAGGCCACCTTACTGAAGCTGATTTCCCACCATGAGAGGCTTTTTGTACTTGGTTCCTTCAATAGTGTGCTCACGATCCTCTTTTTCTATCCTCTGTGTTGTCTTCTGATGATGAGGCTGCCTTCACAAGAAAATGGCATGATCAATTTTCACAACACACATCACTGGGCTGAAGAGAATCCACATGCCACCATCCAGTTGAGGCACCAACAACAATTTATTATCAATGTATGGGCAGGACTTATTGCTGACAACTTAATCAGTCCTTTTGTTTTGCCTGGAAGATTAATGGGAGAATCCTATTCCAATTTTTTAAGGAATGATTTAAGCAATTTACTACATGAAGTTCCTCTTGGTGTCTGACATTGTATGTGGTTTATGAATGACAGTGCTCCACCTCATTTTAGTCAAGTAGCCAGAGACTATATGGATGACCATTTCCCTGATAAATGGATAGGCCATGGAGGACCCATTGCGTGGCCTGCTCACTCCTTGGACCTGAATGCACTCAATTTTTACCTGTGGGGTCATTTGAAATCCATCATTTATGCAACACCCATTGACAACTTTGAAATGCTTCACCAGTGTGTAGAACAAGGATGCCAGAAAATATGAGCAATATCTGGAATGTTTGAATGCATCAAGCAGTCTATGATGAGATGTGTTCAGGCATGTATTCAAGCGTAAGGCAGTCATTTTGAGCACTTCCTTCAAAGGTAAGTGCGGATACTTGCTGGAACACACAATGGGCTGAAAGTGTGTCCCACATGCTATGAAACACGCTGTGTGTATATATATGAAAGCTTGGTTTGGCTGTTTTTGGGCTGGTTTTTAAGCATGATTTGGCGGGTTTTCAATTTTTTACCTGGCAACACTGGCCTGGGATGACAGGTTTAGTATTAATATTTTATATTAATGTATGTAGAATAAATTCACATTAATTTAAAATGTATTCTTACTATAAAATATATAAACTAAAACAAAACCTACTCATCTCTAACTATGTACAAACTTTAGTACATAGTTTTAGGAATAAGCATATCAATATACTGGTACAAAGCCCAAGGTGGAGAGGCGACCGCCTCTGTCGCCCCCCTCCCTTCGGTACACCCCTGAGTGAAGGTCACCATTTAGGCTTCCACAATACCAGTACAAAACTACAGAACTTAAAAATTTAGACATCCTGCAAAATGACAAGTTTAATAAAATTACACTTAAACACTGTACCTGATGGCTGTAAAACCTCCAAATAATGATCCTGTTGCAATACCAACAGTGAATCCCATCATGAATCCAATTTTAATCTTGTCCCAACAACTTGGTCCTTGTTGGTAGTAATTCCCAGCAGGTACAGCAGGCATTATATATATTCAGTTAAATGTATCCAGGATCTTAGATAAATATGAACAATACAAATACTGCTATTTGGGCCAGGCCTAACTAATTATAAACAAAATATTCTGGCTTAATTTAATAAAAATCCCTTTTCAATAGCAGTACTGTTACTTTATGCCTAAGTTTTGATACCTTAAAAGAAAGGAAAAATTATATATATATATGTTATAGCTACTTTGCTTATTTATTATAAAGGAAATAGTCAAAAGACTCCACCTTAAAGAAGTAGAGCCACGCCCTGGTAACACAGAGGGTTTAGATCCAGAGGATGAAATAATCCCCCTCCGGAATTCACTCGGGACTTCCTTCCAAACAGAAGTCACACGCTAGTAATATAAAACACTCGTGCTGGTGATGCAGCAGGACTTTCATTCCTTCTAATATATAAGAAGGGGCTCAGTACCCTTAAGGCAGACTCCAACTAGACTTCAGCAGATTCTAACTAAACTTTGACAGTAAAGGCTGATACGCAGCAGTTATTCACAGATCTCCAGATTGTGGCAGGAAGGCCAGATCTGTATAGTGTTGTAAAGTTGAAATACAATAGATTAACAGTATTTGAAAGGTTTTTGTGATTAGATAGGGGTGGTAGGATAAATCTATGTCTATCAACTCTGAGATACTTAGTATAAAAACCTAGAATTAAGAAACTTGCTGAATTCCATTAAGTTGATACATATTGACCTAGTTCTTGCTTAAATTGATTCAATTATTTACTGCACATGCTATTTAAAGTAAAGTAACTTTCTGCTGACAACTTTCATTGTCCCCAACAATCCCTTAAACATCGCACTCTAGTTAATATGCCTAGAGAGGTAATACATTGAGACCAACTTCTTTGGGTCATCACCATCGAGAGTACAAACTGTTATACAAGAGTATTATATTTATATATATATATACACACACAGGGTGTCCCATAAGTCCAGCATCATAGGAAAAATAATAAAAAAAGGCAAAACAAAAGTTTTTATTTACAGAATGTGCTCAATATGTCCACCATTGTTTTCAATACACAAATTCAGACGTGATATCCAGTCAGCAAGCACACGATGAATGATGTCAGGAGTAATGGTGTTACATGCCCCAATAATGCGCTGCCGCATATATTCAACACTCCTAATTTTCTCTGCATATACCAGCACTTTCAAGTGGCCCCAGAGATAAAAATCTAGTGGCGTGAGATCCAGGCTTCTTGCTAGCCATTCCACAGGCCCTCAATGTCCTATCCAATGACCAGGGAATTGTTGGTACAGGTATTCCCTTACTTGGGTGCTGTAATGTGCAGGAGCGCCATCTTGCTGGAACCATGTTGGGAAATTTCCTTCTTCATTCAAGACACTGGGAAATGCTTCTTCCTTGAGCATACGTAGGTAGGTGCCTCCAGTGATATGTTCATCGAAAAAGAGGGGGCCTATGATGCGATCCTTCCAAATGACACACCAAACCATCACCCAAGATGCACCTTGTTCCTTTGAGGAGGTATACCAGTGAGGGTTGTTTTGAGACCAGTAGCGGGTGTTCTGTCGATTTACCTCACCATTTCCATAAAAAACAGCCTCGTCACTGAACAGAATGGTGGATGGGAAATTGGCATCCCGAGCATATGGCCTGTAGAAAGAGAAAAATATAAATTATAGTTTGTAGAAATAGAAAAATATGAATTTCTCCTATGATGCCGGACTTATGGGACACCCTGTATATTATTATTAATACTAGGCTTAGTCTAACTTCTCTACTGAGGGCAAGTGCCTCAGCCACTGCTATGAATTTACTGAGCACAACAATGGGCTTTGGCCTTTTGGTGTTCCTATAAAATTTTTGATACTACAGAAATTAAATTGCTGTGACAATGTCAGCCCTTTTAAGTACCAAACACCATCTGTATAGCGAGGCTGCAAGATATTGAACTAAAACCATGTTCATTATATGAAATTATTTGTATAAAATTACAGGAAAATAAGATAGTTGTGATTGTGTTTATGGTAATATGTTGAATTTAATGCTGTTGCTGTTAAAAAATTACAATTTGCTGGAATGTCAGTGATAAAATAAAATTCATTGAATTTCATGTCATGCTGTGAAGACTTAAAAAGCTATAAAGACTGGTTCAACTAACCAAACACACTGTAAATAACAGTACTTTAATAAAGTTTTCAAAATATGTAATGCACATTATGATCTTTAAAAAAGGAAATTTGCACCAGTTGAAAAAGAAAAATATTAAGTACTAAAAAAATTGATACAGTGGGCCCTCCTTTAACAAAAGGATCTTTTAGCAAAATACCCTCACAAACTCCCATTATTTTCGGCCAAACACGGCACTCAGAAGCATCCCACCCACGGTCTTAGCCAATCACAGCACATCTCTTAATCACTGACCCACACCAGAGCAGACATATTCATATATGCTGGCTTTGTTTATATCTTGGAGGTGCACTGATAACATATCCGATCATGCTTCCAGTGACTTATTTGTGATTTTAACAAATTTGTGATTTTTGTGCAATTTTTATAAATTTATTAAAAAAAGGCTCTTAAAGTGAATGTTCATAAAGCCAAAAGGAGAAGAAAAGTGATTTCTGTGCAAACAAAGTTAGAAATAACTAAACATGAAGATAGTGTTAAGACTGGCATGCTAGCTATTGACTATGGGGCTACCACCATCGACTATTTCTACCATCCTAAAGCAAAAAGATAAATTTAAAGCAACCAATGTTAAGGATGCATCAATGAGTGTGTTCAAAGGTAGATCACTAATTGTGGAAATGGAGAAACTCTTATGATTTGGATCAGGGAAAAGCAAATGAAAGGCGAGATAGTGAGTGGCCAGTTTATTTGTGAAAGGGCTGGAGAAATCTGAGCACTTAAAACGTGATTTCACCCAAACATAGTATACACAATTTGAAGACTTCAAGGCCAGTAAGGGGTGATTTGAGAAGTTCAAGAGATCAGAAATTAAGTGTTGTGACACATGAGGAAGCTGCAAGTGCAGACAAAGAAGCAGCTGAAGATTTTAAAATTGAATTTGGTGAGTTTGTGGAAGGCACCTTCCTCAGTAAGTCTTCAATGTGGATGAGACTGGCCTCTTTCGGAAGAAGATGTCAAGGAGAACTTACATCACCAAAGATGAAGCTGCTTTGCCAGGGCATAAGCCTATGAAGGACAGGCTGACTTTGTTGCTTGGTGGAAATGCTTCAGGTGACTTTAAGCTGAAGCCAATGCTTGTTTATTATTCGGAAAACCCCAGGGTATTCAAGCAACAGAAGGTTTTGAGAGGCCAACTAGGAGTTTATTGGAAGTCCAGCTGTAAGGCCTGGGTGACTAGGCAACTATTTAATGAATGGGCAATGGAGGTTTTTGGCCCTTCTGTGAAGAATTACCTGACCACCAACAAGCTACCAGTGAAGGCCTTACTCCTTCTAGACAATGCTCCTGGCCATGACCCTGAACTTGCCCAAGTTCTTTAGAGGCCCAATTTGGCTTCATCAAAGTCAAATTTTTGCCTCCAAACACCACTTCTTTGTTGCAGCCAATGGACCAACAAGTCAGAGCAACTTTTAAGAAGCTGTACATGAAGATGTTTAGAAAATGTCACCAGGAAATATCAGGTGAAGATGCCATGCCCCCAAAAGAATTTGGAAGACAAAATTCAATATCCCAGAGGCTGTAAGACTCATTGTTGCAGCATGGCAGGAAGTGTCAACTCACTGCATGAATGCTTCTTAGAAAAATCTGTGGCCATCCATCCAGCATGACTTTGAGGGATTGGAAGACGAGGCTGTTATAGGGAGAGAAATTGTGTTCATTGGTCAGTCAATGGGCCTTGAAGTAGATGAGGAGGATGTGGAAGACCTGGTCCAGTCTCGTGAAAGGGAGCTCACCCCTGAAGACCTGCAACAATTGGAGGCTATGATAGAACATGACAGTAAAGAAGAAAGAGAAAAGGATGACCATATGTCTACTGCAGAAATTAAGGACATTCTTTATTATTGGAAGAAGGTGAAGAAATTGGCTGCAAGACATCCCTCCATAGGAAAAAACAAAGCTTCAAAACTATGCATACGAGGACAAAGTTATCTCATATTTTCAAGAACCAACTGATGGCACAGGAGAAAAAATGCACCTCAGACAACACTGGACAATTTTTTGGTAAAAAGACAGCCAAAACGTGGGTCCTCTCAGTCACCTCTGAGTCACCAAAGGTTTTTATGGAAGGAGCCTCTCCTTCCAAGCAACATTAAGTTTTCTACACCTTCACCACTCCTCCAACAAGCCACTTAAAAATCTTCGCAGTTAAAAGTAAGTTTCTTTTGTTTATACTTTATTTATTTTATTAATAATATGTATTGTTTAGTTGGCAGGTTAAGATCTCTTAAATATCCTGTGTCATAAAATTTTTCACTTGCCATCTGAAGGTCTTGGAACCAATTAACCCATTTACGTGTATTTTCCATACCCACTTAATGAAAATTTCGGTTAGCGAAGGGTTAAATGGAACCAATTACATTTGTTAACCGAGGGTCCACTGTATTACAATAATTAAAATTATGCTTTTCCAATATGAGGCATTTTTCATAAAAGTTTGTAACAATAATGATGATGAAAAGATAAAACGGTTCACTTCAGCCTTCAGTCAGTAAACAAAAAAAATTAAGAAATCCTATTTTCTGCACCTCAGTAATCATAATATAATATCATAGTTAAATTAATCAGTAATCTTGAATATTTTTTTTCAATAATGATCACACATAATTCTTCCAGGTGATGTCACAATTTATGTTGACCTATTGTGAATCAACCTCAGCAATAACAAATGTCCTATGAAAAATCTCATGCCTTCAGTTTGTCTTGTTGCAGTGTAAGAAAATTAGTAGCTATCTTAGTTTGGAGAAAGAGTTCATTAACAAGGGCATTCAATACCAAACCAACATTGCCTGCAATATTAGTTTTTGTTTCTACAGAGCCTAGTTACCATCTCACATGATAGATATAAGATGTGACATGAATTATGGTGAAGGAGTAAATTCCAATAGCTACTAGAATACACTTCCAAAACTTAAATACTTTGGACCTATACCATGGTGCTTTGGAGATGAACTTCTGATATACTTGTTTACTCTGTTTGCTAATTCCCTTAATCATTTGTTGTAATAACATTTGTTTGCATGTTATTGTATTAAAAAATTAACTTTTACTGAAAGCAATGATTACCATAATTTCTATAAAATTGTTAATGTAGCCAAGGCCTATTTTTATAATTTTTTAATAACATTTGGCAATAAACTTCTAGGATACCTGAAAATATTGTGCTAATGACATCTGATGAATTTAATAAAATCAACAAGTTATTGTTCATTAGATTAAGTTAGGTTAGGTTAGTTGTTTTAGTGTCTATGTTATGTCATGTTAACCAAATGGGTAGAGGTCCAAAAATATATACCATATAGGGGCCAAGACCTTCCCTGAAAATTAAGCCACTGAAATTTTTTTTAATAACAATAAAAATGACCTCTCAGATAACTACTGCAAATCTATTTGAAAATTCAAATGTAGCGTAGGTCTATTACATTATGTACAGTGGCACTCAAAAGTATTCATACAGAAAAATATTTCAGTTATATTTGTCCTTATCGGTAATTTTTTACTATCACTCCGGTCTCTTCAATTCCCATAATTTATAGATCAATGGATTCGTTATTACACCAGGAATGCGATTTGGATAGTCTCAAGTGAGGGAACTGGCCCAAAACTAAGTTAGGACACGAAGTTTGTTTTGGGGTATGTGTGAAAAAATACCCTAAAATGCGGGTAATTCCTTCAGTAGAGACTATCTAGGGCGCATTCGCGACGTAAAAACGAATCCATTGATATATTGTGGGGGTTGTGAAGTTTCTCACAACCCCCCCTTGATTTTTAAATTCCCCTTTTTTGGGAGTTGTGGAGTTTTTCACAAAACAAAAACCTCACCCTAATTTTCAAGTCCTATCTGGTTCTTCTCAAGTCTTTCTCTCCCGCAGGAGTTCAGTTAGGCTCATAAAAACCTAGTGTTAACCTCCAGATTATTTACAAAACTGAGGTGTCCTGTTGGAAGCCAAGGAAGTGTGGAAAGCCTATAAAGGTATGGGTCTTTGTAATCCTTGACTAGAGTATAATAGATTTGTTCATAATCTTTATTCCCAGTTATTGTGGTGGTGTCATTTGTATTTCACCATCATTATCATGGTTAATTATTATTATTAGGAGTAGACATATATATAGGTTGTTGAAACTGTGACTGAGTATAGATAGGTTTACCACCCTGTCATGTAACTAGCTAGAGAGCCAATTATCATAGGTCACCAGTCATATTATTCCAGAGTTAGGTTTTTGCCCATGCTTGTTTGGCACTGATTATAGGTTGATTAACTCATGTGAGATAGGTTTGCCATAATTGTCAATGTTTATAGTTATTTTTTTATTTTTATGTTGGTTATTTATTATTTATGTGCTTTGATTTCATGAGTAAATTATGTTTTCCAGTGATCAATTATGAAGTCATGATTCCAGTTAATGTTTGTGGTTAATTGCCTGTTATGTTGTTATTATTATTGTGATTAATGGTGCTTGGTGCATGTAACTAATAATCTTGTGTTGTCTAGGCAACCAGTTGGGATTCAACTCACGTGGTCCGGATTCATCAGGCTTGGATTGTGGGTCCCATCCAGTGGGAGCTACACCGCTACAAATAACCTACAAACATACATAAACAGTATACAAGACTGGCTCACACACAATAGACTCAAAGTAGCGCCCACAAAATCAACCATCACCTTGCTTACAAGCAACACAAAAGAACACCAGGTAATTCCACAGCTTACACTAAACAACATCAACATTCCACACACTCACAGAACCAAAATACTTGGTGTCACATACAACACATCATTATCTTTTGCAAACCACATTCAGGACATTAAACCAAATGTACGTCAAGACTTAACACGCTTAGGGTACTAACAGGCATAAACTTTGGACACCAGCAGGAAACAACATCACTCATATACAAACAATATATTCGCTCAGTTATGGACTATGCTAGCCCATGCTGGGCACCCATTATCTCAAACACACCACATAAACACCTTACAAACAATACAAAACAACGCACTTCGTATCATTACAGGATGCACTCAAACAACACCAATAGAACACCTGCACACAGAAACAAAAATACTAAAAGTTAGGGAACATTTAGACATGAGGGGAACACAATTCATGGCAGCAGCGACAACTAACCCACAACACCCCCTTGCCACTACATGTACAATCATGCACCAACACCTCGCACCATTAAGGTAACACCAGAGAGATATTATAACGAAATACTCCATTCCATACCACGCCCCACAGACATCACACAGTACAGAAAACACATACACACACATCTAACCCACAAAGCACTGACACGACTCGGTCCGAATGCGGTCCTAGGTGTGAAGCCGCCACCCATTAACAGGTCAGAGATCAGCCTGAGCAGATCGGATCGAGTTAACTTAGCACGATTCCGATGTGGACATCACCCAAACTTACGGACATATAAACACAGACTAGACAACTCCATAGACGACACCTGCCACCTGTGCCAAGACACACCACAAACAATTGAACACATTATGACGGACTGTACCGCTCTAGCACAACAACGAACACAACACAACATCACTAGTGCGCTGAACCTCTGGTCCCACTCCGGAGAGGGCGATCGGTTACCTGCGTGCCGCCGGCTTGCTCGATCAGGGTGGGCTGATCGGCTAAACAACAACAACAACAACCACTGTTGGCCACTGGATCTGCCCTGAAATCAGGCCTGTGACCCTAACCAGGGCCGGATTAAGACCTTTAGAGGCCCTAAGCACTTAAAAGATTTTGGTGCCCCATATATATGTAATTCAAAATATAAACAAAAATAAACCATAAAAAAAATTTTATTTTTTGAAATGAAACAAACTTATAGTAAGATGGAAAATAATGTTTATTTTTGTATACTTCCACTTCATTTATATTTGAAAAGTTTTCTCCTACTTTTTTAATTGCAAAGTCTTTGATCAGATCCTCAAAACTAATCTTACGTAACACATCTGCTTCTATACTTAGTAGAGATAAGGCATCCAGCCTGCCTTGTTGCATAGTTGTTCTGTTGGTATTTTTAATATACTTCAACTGAGAAAATGAACGCTCAGCTGAGCAATTTGTGACCATTAATGTTAAAAATATACGAAAGGCAATTTCTACATTTGGAAGGCACACTCAATATTGTCTTCTACAATTATTTTATAAAGTTCAGCATGACTGAATCTTGTTTTTACATTTACTATAGCACACAAAATATTTAATCTATATGTATTTTTAATATGGCGCTCAAAGATTTGATATAAACAAAATAATAACACAAAGCGTAAAGTGTGTGATTACAACGAAATATATTTATTCTCTCAAAAGGGTTGTTGTTCACTACAAATTCAAACAATGAAAAAAAATAAATACTATATATGAATATATATAATTCAGTTTTCAACAGCTTATAGGCTATAAGCCGCGATTATAATAGTACAGTATAATAAATCCATGGTAAATCCGACAATGGAAAATTTCTGTGGTGCCCCCCTTCCCTTGATGCCCTAAGCACGGGCTTATTTTGCTTAATGGTTAATCCGGCCCTGACCCTAACCCTACTAACTAGCCAGCCAATAAAGGAATTGGAACTCAGGTCATAAAAGGGGGGGGGGGGGTCAAGTTTGGAGGGTAGTTAAGCTGGGCAAGGGTTAACATTCTGTGCAAGTCATTTCCGGTACTTGTCTCCTACTTGTTTTCTATCCTTTCTGCCAAATCTCACTAAGGGTTATTGGGGCTCCAGGTGTTTTGTCAAGTGCGATTCATTGCCAGTCCTTTTGTTATGTTTATACTGTCACACTAAATAGTTGTTTATTTCAGATATAATAAAGAGGAAAACACAAGTAGTTTACTTCTATTAGGTCTACCTTTGAATTCTAGCCCTTTCTGGGACCCTGAGCGGTTGGGTCTCTTACTCAGTGGAGAGGAGAGTCAGATTGAGACACCTGCACTAGGGGAAGTCCTTTACAGTTAATGTGTGAGTCAGACCTGAATAATCTGGAAATAAACCACTGACCAGAGAGGCCTTCCTAGATACCAGAGGGGATTACATCTTTGCCCAGTCTCTTGACTATTCCGAACCCAGAAACGTGAAAAGGTGCTGGGTGGTTGGAAAAATAGATACTTGGGGACTACGGCCTACGCTGCCACCGCAGCAATATAAATTATGGAAATTGTAGAAACAGCCAACATGAGTGACCTAAAAGGTATATATATACATTTATATATATGTAGTAAAACGAACACTGTATATATTCACTGGGATCTTTTCCATTTGACTGCCGCCATTGAAACATAATTAAACTCCAGCCTTCTTTAGTTAGCTTTATAAGGCTAACTAACAAAAATATCATGACCTAACCTAACCAATTGTCAAGGCCGTACAGTTGACCTAACGATTGGTTAGGTTAGGTCGTGATATTTTCGTTAGTTAGCCTTATAAGGCTAAGTAAAGAAGGCTGGGGGCACTCACCTCTTATGTTTCAATGGCGGCAGTCAAACGGAAAAGATCCATTCACTGTATATATTATATATACCGTAAAACTAAACACTACTAACCTAACCTAACCTAACACACCTAACCTAACCTACCTAACCTTGCGTGTTCCCCTTCTCCGTTTCTTATCATGCACCGACCTATGGCAACGAAATGCTTTTCTGTTTTTATCGAACACACACTTATTACCACAAACAATATCTTCCTTGTTTTTCTTAGGGCAAATAAATTCTTTTAGCAATACACCGTGTTCTACATAAAAATTAAATGCAGCCTCTTCATCACCAAAAAATTTGCATGAAGTTAAACACACTGAATAATTACAACCATCGCAAACCGACGCCATCGTGACACTAAAATCTTATGAGTTCAGGTCAAACCACCCAATTTTGTTAGCGGTACCTTCCTAACCTTTGTGGGATCAGCCATTTTATCACTCCCAAAAACATGATCCGCGATTTTATCGCTCAAAAAAAAATTTATTAACATTAATTTTATAGCTTTAATCGGCATTTGCCTTCATATTGTACTTAATAAAAGTTGTTTAAAAAAATGTAGTGTGTCTTATGGTAAACTTTATTTTCAGTTTCCAGAGACCGGACTGATAGTAAAAAATTACCTCCTTATCTTTTGTACCACGCATAAGATAGTTATCAATAGTTTACCATTCAGTTGAAAAATTTGGTAAAATCCTATTTTAATATGGTAAATTAAATTCCAAACACGATGTTGTTTAATAATATTATGGGTAATGGTTCAGAATACGGGTGCCACTTAATTAAGCAAAATTTTGAAAAATACCATAGAGACAAAGTTGTTTCTCTCATTAAAATACGTTGATTGCATGTGTTGCATAGTCAAAAAACAAAAAATTATGAAAAAATATATATAGCTACTTCAGTGCTTTTTAGTGCTTTTTGGGTATGAATCTAGGAAATTTTGAGTTGGTAACCCTACTATCATTCATTCATTTCAGTTTGAAAATGGCTTCGGTCTGTGATGGATGTGCGGTGATGCTAGTAGAGCTCATGGCCATGTTGAGAACTTGATTCTTCATGTGCCCTAGATGAAGACTAAAAAAGTGCATAACTTAACATGTTATTACATTATCACTTGTATAATTTGTCTTGGGGGTACAGGGGCAGAGCCCGGTAAAGATCACGCATCACAAATTGATCGGTATAGGGTTCACCTCAATTTTTGTATTTTTACCACCAAAACATGCTAAAGCCATTGGTTTCCTATTGTTTAGGATAAATCTGACCATTGCTGTTACAGTAAATTATTGATTGTGCTGTGTTCCCCTACCCAAAACCCCCGGTGGTCCCCCCAGATTGTAGGAGGGGTTGGGGGGTAAAATCACTTCAAGCAATAATTTACTGTAATGGCGATGGTCATATTCATCCTAATCAACGGGAAACCAATGGTTTTAGCATGTTTTGGTGGAAAAAACACAAAAATTGAGGTGGCACTCCTATTCTGAACCGTTACCATATTATGTAAAGGTTACAGGCATTCCGCGAAATGACTAGTTTCACACACATTGACTGTAACATATATATATATATATATATATGAAAATTATTTCACGAAAGTAACACGTGAAAAATATTTATGATGAATAAAACCACGAAGGAAAGGAAACACAAAACGGTGCTCAAGCGCTTGAGCACCATTTTGTGTTTCCTTTCCTTCGTGGTTTTATTCATCAATATATAATATAGTTAGGTTAAATTAGGTTAGGTTATGCTAGGTTAGGTTATGCTAGGTTAAGTTAGCAGTATACTATCAAAATAGTATATCCAGTTTAATTAATGAAAATAAACATTTTTGGAATCATTTTTTTAATTTACCATATTAATCTAGGTTTGGGATTTAATTTAATGACTGCCTGGTTGAGTCAACTGTACGCCCTTGATGATCTGTTAAGTCATGATATTTTTGTTTAAACTAACAAAAATATCACGACAACCAATCATCAAGGGTGTACAGTTGACCTAACCAATAACCCAGGCATTCAGTTGACCTAACTGGGCATTCAATTAACCTAACTGGGCATTCAATTAACCTAACTGGGCATTCAATTAACCTAACAGTGTAGTACCTAATATTCAATGCGGATCAACAATTGTTGAACGTGCACATGGTCTTCCAGCCATCTTTAATTTACGGTATTAAAATAGGATTTTACCAAAAATTTTAATGTCATTTTCAGTGACTTCATTCAACCCTCTGTAACCCTCTGTAAAACCAGGGTTGTGGAGTCGGAGTCGGAGAGTCGCACGTTTCAGGGCGGAGTCGGAGTCAAATTTTTACAATGTGTGGAGTCGGAGTCGGAAAATTTTGGACCGACTCCACAACCCTGGTTATAGCCACTAGGTTAAGAAGGGTTATTCAATTTTAAGTAGGACTACTACTGGTTAGACCTTAATTATGTTTAAGAGAATCTTTTTCATTTATATATATATATATATATATATATATATATATATATATATATATATGCATATAACTGCAATGACCGCGCAGTATATAAATGAATAGAAACGAATAAGTGTTAAGGAACGTCTCTGCACACGAGGAGGAGAGATAACGAATAAATGAAAAATTAGGCGAACCGCCCGGGAATCGAACCCAGGGCCTTCCAATTGCCAGTTGGACGCGCTACCATTATGCTATGGACCTCGCTTAATCACAAATCGAAATTCTCCCACATAGGGCAGAAACCAATGGGGTCATTCTCTGTCAGATCAACCAAAAAAAATTGAAATTAACACCCTCATCTCTCATATTTTGCTGAAATTTGGTTTATAGGGAGTTTGTGAGCCCTGAATCCATTTCTGAAATTATAAGGTCAATCCGACCAACGGTTCAAGAGATATGACCTCGGGCAATTTGAGGTCACTCGCGAGGTTACTAACATTTGGCGAGCCATAACTTGAGTAATAATTGTCATAATTATATAAAAGTATATATATTTAGAATCAGAAAACGACAAGGAATCCAAATATGCAAGTTTTAGAACTCTAGGTTGAAAATAAAAAAGTTACACTGTAACCAAAATTTGAGGTCACGATTTGACCTCTGGGGTATCAAATGAGAATTTTTTTTTTAAATGTAAAAAATGAAGGCATAGGGATTGGCTATTAGAATCAGCAAAAAAAAGTTTGTTTATGTTAGTATTTTTCATGTAACTAACATATAAGTGAACACCATATTCATAAGTTGTGCGTCAATTCTACCTATTTTTTCACACTTAAGCTCATAATTTGACCTATAGAAATTAAAATTACATTTTTTATAGATATAAAAAACAAAGTCAGAGTTCTTGACTAATAGAAACAATCATAAAAAGTTTGTTTATGTTGGTACTTTTCATGTAACTAACTTATAAGTGAACACCATATTTATAAATTGCTTGTCATTTCAAGGAATTTTTATATCTTAGCTATCAATTTGACCTCAAGCTCCAAGAATTTAATAAAAATTGTATTTCACTGCTAATCTACACTGGCAATAATAGTTATAATAGTGAAAGGGGAAGACTAAGCTCACATGTAGCCTAAATAAACCTGTTCAAACATGTTGCTACTTGTCTAAGTGCAGAATCAACACAGATAGTTGCAAAATTCCTTGTCTACAGGTTAGTACAGTTCCAGCCAGCACTGTGGGTGGCTGGTGGGTATGGTGTTTTAATGAGCCTCAGAGACTATCAAGGCCTAAAATATTAAGTGTGTATAGCTATATATTTTCTAAAAAATATATATTACCTAATTGTAAATCCTATATCTTTACAGATCAAAATACAATGGTTCGGCACTTGAAATACTGCCAGGACCCTATTCAAAAACACAAGAAACGCATAACAATCAATCTTAGAAAAGTGACTGATGTACTTGTTGAAAAATGTGCTGGAAGAGTGAAAAAAGACTCATTGTTGTGTGTGAACTGCTGGACACTGATAATGAAAAACCCCACTATACTTAGTACCACTGAAAACAACGAGTCTGAGCAGGATTCAAATGAATCATCTACTATCAGTGGCTTGAGTAACATCTCTTCAATTCAAGATCTGGACAATGACAGTGATTGCTTGATAAAGGAAAATCCTTCAACTTCAGTTGAACCAGTTCTAGCATTTCTGGACCAAACACCAGTTAAAAAAAGTAAGTAATAAATTAATATAATAACTTATACTTTACTACAAGGTCTGTTTGATCTACTATATAGCCAATTATATAGCATTTAAGGTACTATAATTAATATTTAATTACTAATATTCAGGTGTGTGAAACCTTTTTTTCTGTTCTTTTCAGAAGGGCTGTCATTAAGCCAGAAAAAGCGCAAGGCTCGTGGTAAGCTATCATCTGCTCAGAAACACCTGAAGGAGAGGCTAGAACTCAGTTATGGTGTTCAAATTACCGAGGAGGTAAGTGATACTTCAAAACCTGAAACTAAATCTGAAAAACATCTAGACAAATTAATGAATGAATTGAAACAGTCATTCCTGGAGAGCAAATGTCACCATCACAAACTACAAATATTGACACTCTCACCATACACAATTGAAAAAACAGCTAGTTTCTTTCAAACTACAACATACATGGTGAAAAGAAGCCGTTCACTTAAATCAGAACATGGAATCCTTCCGAAGATTCCACTAATGAGCAAAGGAAAAGTGATATCTGAAGAACACAAAGATATAGTTAGAAGATTCTATGAGTCAGAAGAGGTTAGTCGTATGTGTCCTGGCCAAAAGGATTGCGTGAAAGTTATCAGTGCTGAAGGTGCAATGAAGGTGCAATGAAGGTGCAAAAACGATTGGTCCTCGGGAATTTAAGAGAGATGTTTGAACTATATAAAAATGATGAAAAGAATCCCAAAATAGGATTTTCCACATTTGCAAAATTATGGCCATCATATTGTGTGCTTGCCGGTAGTGGTGGGACTCATTCTGTCTGTGTCTGCACATACCATCAAAATCCAAAATTGCAGCTGGCTGCATTGGGAGAAAGAGGTCTTTCATACAAGGATCTTATGGATTACAGTGTCTGCAGTACAGAAAGAGAGACTTGCATGATGCAACTTTGCAATGATTGCCCAAGAGAAGAGGGTGTCCTGGATTTTCTTGAGTTACTTGACAGTGTGAAATCAGCTCCAAATGAAATATCTTACAAGCAATGGGTGACTGTTGACCGTTGTACAATGGTTGATAAGGTGGAGCCACTTCATGAATACTTATCATCCCTAAGCATGAAAATATCCTGCATGGTTCGTCATCACTTTGTTGCTCAGCAACAATCACAGTACTTCAAGCAGTTGAAAGAAACACTACCACCTCAGAGCGAGGTAGTTATAGTAGGTGATTTCTCTGAGAATTATTCTTTCATTGTCCAGGATGCTGCCCAAGGGTTTCACTGGGACAATTCACAGTGTACAGTTCACCCTTTTGTCATCTATTATAGATCATCTGCAGACCAGGAACTTAGCCATTTTAGTGTCTGTTTCTTATCTGCATCACTAAAACACAACACTATAATGGTTTACTCATTCATATTGAAGCTTATGACATATGTTAAATTCAGATGCCCACAATTGAAGAAGGTGCACTATTTCTCAGATGGATGTGCTGGCCAATATAAGAACAGATACAACTTCACAAATCTCTGTTACCATGAAGAGGATTTTGGTCTGTCTTGTGAATGGCACTTCTTTGCTACATCCCATGGCAAAAATGCATGTGATGGGATTGGAGGAACAGTGAAAAGAGCTGCTGCTCGTGCCAGTTTGCAGAGAACTCTACAGAGAGGCAAATTCTTACACCAGAACACATGTTTCAGTTTTGTGAAGAAAACTTGAGCAAGAAGATAAATTTTTTCTTTGTAACTACAGCTGATTTGAAAGATGCAGAAGAACGGTTGGAACATCGATTCAAGGATAGTAGGGCTATTCCTGGAACTCAGAAATATCATAGATTTGTTCCCCTAAACAAGGAAGAACTGATGGTGTATCCCATTTCAAGTGGCATTGGAGAAAAGAAAAGAATAAGGAAAAGTCATTTTACTAATGAACCTGCAATGCTTGGTAACCTAAAATGTGTCAAACCAGGAGAGTATGTTGGCTGCATTTATGACATGCAAGTTTGGTATGGAATTGTGGAGGAATATTGTGAAGAGTTTGATGATTTCACTGTGAACTTTCTACATCCCTCTGGGTCATCAGGATCAAGTGCATATTATTATCCATCAAACAAGGATTCATGTGCAGTGCCAGGACATCATATATTAACTGTAATGAGTTGTCCTACCCTAAGAGGAGGCAGCAGAATTCAATACATTTTTCCACAAAAAGAAATTGATGAGAGCATCGAGCATGCAAAAATTGTATTAGGCTAGCACATGAATCCTCTAAGTAGGTCTTCCCCTTTCACTATTATAACTATTATTGCCAGTGTAGATTAGCAGTGAAATACAATTTTACATTTTTTGCCTTTGTTTTTATATCTATAAAAAAATGTAATTTTAATTTCTATAGGTCAAATTATGAGCTTAAGTGTGAAAAAATAGGTAGAATTGACGCACAACTTATGAATATGGTGTTCACTTATATGTTAGTTACATGAAAAATACTAACATAAACTTTTTTTTGCTGATTCTAATAGCCAATGCCTATGTCTTCATTTTTTACATTTAAAAAAAAAATTCTCATTTGATACCCCAGAGGTCAAATCGTGACCTCAAATTTTGGTTACAGTGTAACTTTTTTATTTTTCAACCTAGAGTTCTAAAACTTGCATATTTGGATTCCTTGTCGTTTTTGATTCTAAATATATATACACTTTTATATAATTGTGACCATTATTACCCAAGTTATGGGTCGCCAAATGTTAGTGACCTCGCAAGTGACCTCAAATTTCCCGAGGTCATATCTCTTGAACCGTTGGTCGGATTGTCCTTATAATTTCAGAAATGGATTCAGGGCCAACAAACTCCCTATAAACCAAATTTCAGCAAAGTCTGAGAGATGAGGGTGTTAGGCACTGGTTGATCTGACAGAGAATGACCCAATGCCCTGAGAGGGCACCCTCGCAAATCGTGAATATGCGCATATAACTGCAATGACCGCGCAGTATAAAATGAATAGAAACGACATAAGTGTTAAGGAACGTCTCTGCACACAAGGAGGAGAGATAACGAATAAATGAAAAATGAGGCGAACCGCCCGGAATCGAACCCAGGGCGATTTGCGAGGGTGCCCTCTCAGGGCATTGGTTTCTGCCCTATGTGGGAGAATTTCGATTTGTGATTAAGCGAGGCCCGTAGCATAATGGTAGCGCGTCCAACCGGCAATTGGAAGGCCCTGGGTTCAATTCCCGGGTGGTTCGCCTCATTTTTCATTTATTCGTTATCTCTCCTCCTCGTGTGCAGAGACGTTCCTTAACACTTATGTCGTTTCTATTCATATATATATATATATTTATATATATTTATATTTATATATATATATATATATATATATAATATATATATATTATTGGAAAAAATAAAAATCCCTTAATATGATAATATCTACAAGTCAATATCCTTCTTAATATTTGAATGTTTCCTTATCCTAGAAAGTAACCTGACGATTCATGTGGTGGTGATGAAATGTCTTATTATTATGATAATTATAGAGTGAAACACTAGAGGAGTCGGAGTCGTATATTTAAAATGTGAGGAGTCGGAGTCGGATTTTTAGATTTTTTACAATGTGTGGAGTCGGAGTCAAATTTTTACAATGTGTGGAGTCGGAGTCGGAAAATTTTGGACCAACTCCACAACCCTGTGTAAAACACATCACTAGTGCGCTGAACCTCTGGTCCACTCTGGAGAGGGCGATCAGTTACCTGCGTGCCACCAGCTTGCTCGATCAGGGTGGGCTGATCGGCTAAACAACAACAACAACAACCCTCTGTAATCACTATAAAGGCATAAAGTGCCATTTTCTTATAGAATGGCACCAAAGGAGCCAAATAAGGAGAATGACTTTTACTGATAGTGCCTGCAGCTTCCAATTTTTGGCAAGCTTTAATTTCCTGTGCTTTTAAAAGCCCACAAAATCTGTTTAATTCGTCACTGAACTGGTTTATCAGCTAAAATTCTAATTTTATGTTTAATGACAGTAGTTAATCTTACATTATTATTCCAATTCCAGTTTCTGTTCTAAAGATAAATCTAAATTATCTAAATGAAATTCACTGAATATTTTCAGAAGTCCAAGAGAGCTTCAGAATCAGATTCTGAACTATTCTCCACAGTAATCTCATTTATAGGTCCAATAAAACCTGTTCTTTTGCATTATCCTCCCAATACTAATTTTTTTATATAATGTTGGTTTGGTTATGGTACTTTATTTTCCTTCCATTATAAAAAAAATTAGTATTGGTATTAGGTTAGGTTAGGTTAGGTTACAGTAAAAACAGCCCGCCACAGGCGTTAGCCGTTATAAAAAAAAATTAGTGTTGGGAGGATAATGCAAAAGTACCAACCTCTCAAATGAGAGATATTATAGATTATAAATACTGTCTATTTTTAATTTAAGTTATGTAAGCTACTTTGGTAGTAGTAAATAGTTGCACGTTAATTAACTGACTTGAGATTAATGTTTTGCAAGATTTTATTAGCCTATTATTATAAAATATAGCTCATGACTTGGATATGGTAACCTTGAAAGGCCCCCAGTGGCTTAATGTTTTCCAAATGAAATGTAATTAAGGTGGCCAAATTTTCTGGAGTTAAAAGCAGGACATCTCTTGAATAATGAATAGAAAATATGAGGTGGCTCCAGAATCTGAATACAGGTTCCAGAGCCCATATACATATAATAGCTACAGACTCGATAGAACGAGGCTATATTATCAATCATAAATAATACGAAGTAGAGTACATACATGAATGATAAATATAGGTGCCATACATGATACATTACACTATGTTAGGTTAATTGAATACCCAGTTAGCTCAACTGAATGCCTGGTTAGGTCAAGTTGAAGTTACTCAACTGTATGCCCTTGATGATTGATTATGTTAAGTCATGATATTTTCATTAGTTTAAACAAAAATATCATGACTTAACCATTCATCAAGGGCATACAGTTGACCTAACCGGGCAATCAATGTTTTTACAAAAAGATAGTAAACTAGCTATTACGTCTTCATTGGAGTTCATTTCAGTGAATAGATAATGAAGGTCCAAAGCCCTTGAGATGGTGATAGCTATCAGCTGTAATTAATATGTTAGTAGAAATGTGTTTAACAGATGTCAAATATTTGCAATGATGAAACAGGTCAAAAATGTGGTGATGAAGTGGGTATATTCATTCTGTAGCTATTACATGTACAGTAGTCCCTCGCCATATCGCGGTTCACATTTCGCGGACTCGGTGCATCGCGGTTTTTTCTAGCCGAAATAAAATACGTACTCTAATTGAGTTGACAAAGAACCGCGAGATAGGAAAACCAGCGAAGCTTGTGCTGCTTGAGCTACTTTGCCTATATGATACCGTACACGGCACACCATTGACCGATGGATGAGACGCGACCAATCAGAGCACGCTGTTCAGTATCCTGGGCGCTGATTGGCTTAGCGTTCGTCGCATCTCGATCTGCAGCCTACCGAAGCATTCAGCATCTCGCCTTGCTCAGTTCGCTTCCACGTGTTATTCATTTAGAAGAGATGTAATGCTCTTCTTTGCTGTGCAGTACATTCATCTCATCATCGTCATCACCTTCATCATTCAGTACTGAACAGCTAATTCATCGTCATCGTCATCATTCAAGTTTTAGTATCTTCGCTGGTGAGTACCCATACGAAATTTTAATGTTGGTAAAATTATTAAAAAATACTGTATATACAAATGTTTTCTTTTTAAAATACTGTTAGTCTCTTTCATACTCCGAGTGTAGAAAGTGTTTATAAGAGCGTGGGAAAGGTTTATAAGAGTGCGGGGAAGGTTTATAAAGGCGTAAAATACGTAATAAACATATCGTTTCTACTTCGCGGATTTTCACCTATCGCGGGGGGTTCTGGAACGTAACCCCCACGATATTCGAGGGAATACTGTATACCTATGGGCTCTGGAACCTACATGCAGGTTCTATAGCCCCTGCAAGGGGGTTCTAAGCTCGTGCTCTTGAGTGCTCTTTGTGCTCATTTGTACGTGTTTGTTCCTGGAGGTTTCATGTGCGCCCTCCCAGCCCTAGCACCCAAGGATGATGGGGCTCGACCTTGCAGTCCTTGTCATCGTTGGTCTTTTTCCACTTCGACTGTCCCCTCCACCCTTTCTTTTTCCTCCGTCTTTCCTCTCACTTTTTCTTTGTTTTTCCGCCGAGATATGCCCTTTTAAATAGAGGCAAATCGGTTCTTCCAGGTTCTATAGCCTGTAAGCTGCAGAACCTGCATCAGGTTCTAGAGCTACTTCATAGAAAATATTACACTCACTCACATCCAATAGCCTACTGCTATAAAATAAGTTATAACATAAAATGATATTTACTAAATACATAAAAAATCATAATTAACAAAAAATTATTTATAGCTCAAAATAATATTGTAACTTTTGATATTTTTTTATACATGATATTTGCTTTATGGCAGCAAAAGTTCTTTAAAGGTCTATTGATTACAAGTAGTAAAATTCTGATAAATGTCCCATTTTATCAAAATTACAGGTAGTAATTTTGATAAAGTGGGGCATTTAAGTTCATAATCTCCCAAAGTGGGACATTTCCACATCCCATCAAGTTTCTTGGGGACAGTGAGACATATAGCTCAAAAGTTGGATAGTCCTACCAAAATTGGGATGTCTGGTCAGCTTAACTGTAAAAATGTGCAGCATTGAGCAACTAAGCTTATCTCTAACCTAAGAAGATTGGCATACAGGGAAAGATTAAAAGAACTGGGCATGTTTAGTTTTGAGAGATTGTTTGAGGGAAGATATGATATGGATGTTCAAAATGGGTATACGGTACATATACTTTAGCATCAGAAATTATTTATACATTTAATAACAAAAAATATGCAAGCCTGAATATAACTTTATTAAAAGTATTAAAACAATATTACAACTGATAAATGAATCATGTTCATGATGTAACTGCTTCTTTGCCCAGTTAAGTCAACTATACACCCTTGACAATTGGTCAGGTTAAGTTGTGATATTTTCATTAGTTTAAATGAAAATAGGGCCTATCACAACTTAACTAATCAAGGGTGTACAGTTGACTTAACCAGGCAAAAAGGAAGCCACGTCATCAACATGATACATCATGCGCCATATTTCTCAGCTATATTCACAAATTCTTATGGAGAAATAAATGTAAAACTAACTTATTTGCACATTTGTTTATATCCATTAATGACATCATTTTAATACTTTCAATAAAGTTATATTCAGGCTTACGTATTTTTTTATATTAAACATATAAATACTTTCTGATGCTAAAATGTATAAACAATTTCCGACGCTAAAGCGTATGTATACCTCAAAATGTTTTCAGGTTTGGACAATTTAGATGTAACTTCCTCTCATTATAAGCTGCTGGAAAAACTGAGGGCATAATAAGAAAATTAGAAAACAGACTTGCAGAAAGGATGTGTAAAAATACATTTTCAATCACACAGTAGATTTTTGGAATGACTTGCCATATGATGTGGTAAACAGTAGGTCATTAGTTGGTTTTAAGGAAAATTTGGATGGCTTCATGAATGAGAGTTTGTAGATTGTAAAGAGGTAGTGTATTCTTAGCTTAAATTATGTGGGCTACTATTTAGTAGTTCTATAAATAGTTTTATGTTAATTAGCTGACTTGAGATTGACACTTTGCACAATTTTATTATAAAATATAGCTCATGCTTGGACTTTTTCAGTTAATGATGTCTCGTGTAATAACAATATACATAAAATTCAGATAATTAATCAAATAGTATGCCAGTATGCTAGGTTAAGTGGTTATGTTGCCCTTATTTTTGTATTAAGTTCAGTGTATAATATGTAAGATTGAAGATTGTACTTGCATGTTAAGTGGCTATCGATTGTGAATGATCCGCAATAAAGATGTTTTTTGTTTGTTTGTTTGTTTGATAACTTCGACTAGCCACAGTGACCATGTTTTCCAAATGAAATGTGATGTAATGATGTGCGCCCACTTTAAGTCTCAGTACAATAAAAGTAAAAAAAAAAATAGGGGCATTATTTATGTTCTTTCTAAACCTTGCAACAATAACACAACCTGTACATTGCACGATGCAACAATCCTGTATCTACACTACCAAACTTAATTGCAAGAGAGTTCTCTATAAGCCCATGCTTTATCAGTGCCACATTAAAAAAAAAAAGTAGAAAGGACGCTGCCCGTGCCTGAAAATGATGCCACGAGAGCCCAAAAATGTTGGCTCTAAAATAAGTGACACTTTTTCAACATTGTACAAATACCTACGTACAGTTGTCTGCATATATAATGTTCCTCCTCACAAGCGACTCCATACACAGTGGCGGTTCCTCATATGGGCAATATGGGCAGCCGCACAGGGCGGCATTTGTGGAGGGGCGGCATGAGCGCCTGCAAAAAAAATAAAAATAAAAATAAGAATAAATAAATAAAGAAATAAATAAAAATAGTTTATTTATGGCAGTTGTGCAATTTAATTTGTATTTTTCCTGTTCATAGTATCATAATTACATTCTCTTAAGTGAGTTATTCTATTTACGTGATGAAGGATTTGTAAAATTCAGAAATTTGAGTCTTTGTTTTGGTTCTGAAGTTCCAACAATTAGTCCAATAAAAAGTTATTTTGTGAAAGAGTTATGTCTGTCCTTTATTTTGGGGGGATTCGAATGTGTGTGTGTTGGCGAACAGGGGCGGGGGGCGCTGAAGGTGAGGTTCGCCCAGGGCGTCATGTAAGCTAGGACCGCCACTGTCCATACATATGGCAACGCCGCAGCGGTAGTCAAGGTACCCCAACTGGAGGAAGGTGGGGTGGAGGGGGAACAACCGAGTCCAACAACATATAACATCGACATACAGGCAAGGCGCCGTTCAAAAATTATATAACGCTATTTTTGCTAAAACCTGACACCCCCAACCTGTAACGTTACATAACATCTTAGGGGATGCCTGGTCTAGTGTTACAGAACGTTCCTGGGGTATCTAGGGTGTCAAGTTTTAGCAAAAATAGCATTAGGTAATATTTGAACAGCCCCTAATTATAATGTAATGTTGGAGTTCAACGCTGTTCACGATCATATTAATCGTTTATCTTTATGAACACAATGTTTGCTAGTCTTATACAGTAATAAGGTTCCATTATAATTACTGCAAGTCTATGTGAACAGATACCACAATTCAACTTTTTATATACTAGTGAATTTGAACCAAAAGTAGACATTACACAACCATCCTCCACACTCCATCACTCCTCTTCCCCACCCACCAGTCTCGCGTATATTTAATCATTACGTAACAATACTAATAATGCTGTTTGTAGAGTCCGTGTGCAGCTTTAAACTTTACTAACTTACAAATATACGCGAGCGAGAAAAAGATTGAGACAGTGTGAGAGCGAGCGAGGTAGAGGTGCAGAGATAGTTAGTGGGAAGCGGCTTATAGATTGTTAAACAAAGAACTTGTTAACAGTTTCGATCTGAATAACAGTAACTGATTATCAAAATCACATAAGAATAATCCACGGTTACACTAGCATAAACATATTTATGCATACTTATAAATTCATGCAATATTATACTAATGTTTGTGAAATGACGTTGATGGGCCAAACCGTGGAGTTGGCATGGTTACTTGCTGTCGCCGTCCAGGAGAGCCTACTTATGGCATGTCAGTAAAAACCGTAAGGTGACGGTTGCATGAAGCAGGATATCACCACCGGTTTGTGGCTGATGCCCATTATATTAATAGTGTTTTCCAGATTGTATTTGTACTATCAGTGTGGAGAGAGAATGATTTAATCACGATGGACAGATAAACCCATAGTTTCCAGATTCCTGTTGCATTATTAAATGTTGAGATATATATTCCTTGTTAAGATCTAATAATAATATATATATATATATATACAGTATATATATATATATATATATATATATATATATATATATATATATATATATATATATATATGTGTGTGTGTGTGTGTGTGTTGTATATATATATATATATATATACACAGTGGCGGATTATCATTGAGGCTATTGAGGCTGAAGCCTCAGGCTCCCATGCTTGAGGAGCCCCCCAATCAACTGAATTTCGATGATATAATTCGAGATTTCGCAAACTTCTTTGATTAACTATGACGGAGTACACAAACTGACAAATTCCCTGTTTTATTTTGTTTTATAGGCCCTAAAGTAAAGTTTGTTTAAGACTGTTTGGTTTTGGTAAACGGCAAACTACTCTGTGTCAAGATTCTTTTAAGTTTGTTTCTCAATTAGCCTGAGCACCGTACATATAATTCATGTAAATGTACATGTATTGTTAATAAAAAGCTATAGAAAAGGGCCCCCATATTCTTCATTGCCCCGGGGCCCCGAGGTGTCTTAATCCGCCTCTGTATATATACAATAAAACACCAATTCTTTATTACAACAAATATGCAATGGTTGAGAATGTTTTACTAAATAGTTTATCAAATAAAGTGATAAAGTAATACAAAATGCTTAGTATTTGGTCCAGCCGCCATTATTGTCTATTATATCTTTTAATCTGTGTGGTATAGATGCAACATGGTTATATATGATGTGTAGGTTCCTTCGGAACATCTCCCACTCAGCCGTAGTGTGATCCAGCAGCTGGTGGCTGGTCCGCTCCTGCCCAGGCTCCCACGAGCTCACCACATTCCCCCACACGTTCTCAATGGGGTTGAAGTCACCCCTTACGAGGCCAGTCCAGTAGTTCTAGATTTCGCTGCTCCTCAAAACACCTTCTAACAATCTTGGCGGTGTGGATGGGAGAGTTGTCCTGCAAATGGATTTTAAATATTAAAAGTAAAATTATATCTCATCCATACGCTACATCAGTAATCCACTATTCGAGGTAGGTTTTAACCCCTCTATATTAGGGGTTTCTCTCAGCTAATTGTAATTGTGCGCTGTTATACAAATAATACAGTCTGCAGTTATCCAGAATAAAATCCTAGTGTTGTCATAGTACTGAAAGAGTTAAAGAACAATTTTATGACCATTATTTGTCCCATGTAAATGTGGAAACACAAATACAACATACCTGCATAAAGAAAATCTGCTCAGGATAGGGCAAGGCATGAGCGCCTACAGAAGGCAGCAGCATCTCCTCCAAGATCTCTATATAGTGATCTGCCGTAAACCTCCCGTGGATCTCAGTCAGCTCTCCTAGTCCTTGCAGGTGTATCCATCCCCACATATTCGCCGTCACGTGCCTACTCCGTGCCACTTCGTAAATATTTTGGCGGGCATATCTCGTGTTGTCCTGTCGCCAACACCGAAGACGGCTGAGAGTTGTAGACGCAAACGTCTTCTCGTCAGAGAAGATAACTCTGCTCCAGTACGCGAGATCATCATTTATATGCTGGCGAGCAAACGAGAGCCTGGCCTGACGATCTCGTTTCTCGATCCTCTCTTTTTTGGCAGGAGTACGGTGGTGATATTCTGCTTCAAGTAACAGTCTCTTTACGGTGTCCACTGACACGCCCATGTGTAATGTCTCCTGGATGGCGACTGCGTTGTCGATAGGATCGTTCTGTACTTCGTTGATTATTCTCCGGTTATCTTCTAGGGTGGTCTTTCTTGGTGCCCCACACTTAGGACGATCTAGCAGATTCCCAGTCTCCTGCCACCTCTGCACCCAGCGTTGAACAGTAGGCTTCGAAATTCCCAGTTCCATGGCTATGTCAGCTGCATAGAGGCCTGCTTCCCGCATACCAATTATCCATCCTCGCTGTGCAATTTTATCTTCACCGATGTTCGTCATACGGTGTAGAAATATGGTATGAACATAGATCATGGCAGTAACCATGTTAACACCTCGGTTTGGCCCATCATCGTCATTTCACAAACATTAGTATAATATTGTATGAGTTTATAAGTATATATACTGTAAACCATATTAATTTCGCGGCAGCAAATTTTCGCTCTTTCATATCCTTGGAGGAGTTTGCAGCATCATAATTTCGCGGTCAACAGTTGCTAGTTATAATCTTACAGATTAAAACTACGTCATGAATGGCGACATTTATTCTGGACTGTGATTGGTCGAGGTTGGAGTCGTATATCAAGGCAAGTTTTACCGCTTGGTATGCGGATAAAGTTTCAGTAGCACTCAACGTAAGTGAATCTCTCGGTAAGATAGATTTGAAGCTCTCCACACTGAAACCTATTCATGCTAAATGGATTGTCTCTGCATGGGATAACCTAAACAAAATGAGGTTGGGAAATTAGTGACATTCATGACATTCTTGTTATACAGTAATAATACAGTACAGGAACGGAGCAAGAGTGTCACTGGCCCCCTAACAAAATTTTTATTATACATTTATATTGCTTTTCTTTGCATTATTTATTTAGCATATATTTAAGAATTATGATACTACTTGTACGCATGGAGGCATAGAAGGCAAAACATTATGCAAAATATTGAGCTTTAAAAAGGATACCGTGAAATAAAAGTTTACTTACGATAACATCAGAACTTGACTTTTCTTGCCTTTCTTTCAGCAAATTCATTAATTAAATCCTCCAAGTTAATATTTCTAGCTTTCTTGTTTTCAATTGATATAATTGAGAGTCCACTTAATCTTTTTTCATTCATAGAATTTCGAAGATAGTTCTTTATTAGTTTAAGTTTTGAAAACGATCTCTCTGCACTTGAAACTGTCACAGGAATTGTGAGGAACAATGTTATGGCAGTCACAACTTCGGGAAAACTTGAGCACAAAGTACTGTTGTCTTTAATTAAAAATGAATATAGCTCATGGATTGTCGTCATTTTTTCAGTGTCTGTTTTTAAGCACATTCGAAAAGAAAATAATTGACTTGGAAATCCAAAGGAAATATAATTTTTATATTTATTTACTAGCTTTGTTGCTCTCTCAAATAACTTCTCATCACTTGTTGAAACGACCTGGCCCCCCCCCCAAAGGCCCGGGCCCCGGGGCACTGCCCCGCCTTCCCTTAGCTAGCTCCACCCCTGATACAGTATAATTTAAAATGTTTTAACTACTTTTACTTTATAATGTTTTCTTACAATATATGAGTACTGAATTTACTTTTCAAATAAAGTATTTTAATGATCTAAGTTTTATTTTCTTACTATCTTCCAAAGATTGGTTTAAATTATAAAATTTTCGCCTGCTGGATATTTTCGCGTATAGCCTACATGAAAACGAAAAACGTGAAAATTTCCTGCAGGCGGACATTTCGCATTCACTAGTATATAAAAAGTTATATTGTAGTAGCTGTTCATATAGATTTGCAGTAATCATAATGGAACCTTATTACTGTATAAGACTAGTAAACTACATGGAGTTCAACGTTGTTCACGATCATATTAATTGTTTATCTTCATGAACACAGACTTCGACTCGGTTGTACCCCCTCCACCTCACCTTCCTCCAGTTGGGATAACTTGACTAACACTGCGGCGTTGCCACATTTACGAGTCGCCTGTGAGGCGAGGAACATTACATATGCGGGCACCTGTGACATGACAATACCACGAAATATTTGTCGACTTCATCTTCATATACAATATGTTCTAAGTTTTAGCCAACGAATTTACCCTACAAATTCGTACGGTAATTATGTACAGGGTGTTCTAAAAGTCCCGTTACCCCCTACAAAATGTACATATTGTAATACCAATTTTATTTTCGTGTGATTAGTTGAATTTCTATGTGATTCACTGACATTCTTTTCAGGTATTAGAGTTGTGTGAACAATGGCAGACCAGTCCACTTACACTCTGGAGGAAAGGATAGTGATGAGCACATGGGCTCATGAAAGGTCACATACTGGCAAAACGATGCATGATATCCAGAATGATTTCAACACAAGATTCAATAAGGCTGCACCACCAAACAAGACGGTATTACGCTGGGAGAAAAAGCTGTTTGAAACTGGCTCCATCAAGGACAGACCACGGTCGGGAAAACCAACAACGCGAGCAGAACAACGTAAAGGTGTGATTGCATCGGTGGCTCGTTCACCGAAAAAAATCACTTCGGAAATGATCACAAGAACTTGCAGTCCCTATGTCCACAATGGAAGATCACATGACAAAAGATCTCGGCATGAAACCATACCGCCCGTCATTTGTTAATGAATTAAGCGATACAGACATGCATATAAAGCCTGCGAACGGTTTTTGACCGTTTTTCCGACAATTCCAACGATTAGTAACTGTAATTAGTAACTGTATTTACTGTAATTAAAGTAATTCTTGCTAGTGACTTTTTTCTTAAATTACACCTACCACATATAAATACAATTAATCGCAAAAATAAAATTGCTATCACAATATGTACATTTTTTAGGGGGTAACGGGACTTTTCGAACACCCTATACAACTCGACGGATTCGTGCAACAAAAAAAATAAAATAAGTGGCAATATATATATAATATATATATATATATATATATATATATATATATAACGTAAAGAACGACGCTTGTATAGGAGAACATTCCGCGCAAGATGAGGAGGGAGAACGAACAAATGAAAAAATGAGGTAACCACCCGGGAATCGAACCCGGGATCTTCCGATTGCCGGTCAGATATGATAACCACTATCATATCTGACCGGCAATCGGAAGATCCCGGGTTCGATTCCCGGGTGGTTACCTCATTTTTTCATTTGTTCGTTCTCCCTCCTCATCTTGCGCGGAATGTTCTCCTATACAAGCGTCGTTCTTTACGTTAATTATACTGCGTGTTCTTTGCAGTTGAAATGTGTGTATATATATATATATAGTATATATATATGTCAGACAAAGAAATTCCTTCCCCGCCATTCTCAATCATGGAATCAAAACAAAGGCTATACACGTGGGAATGAAACAGGCCCACAGGAAACAGATTTTGTGGTATTTCCCGAAACGACCACCAGAGGACGTCACCAAGGCCTATAAAATGCAGTTTCTTTCTCAAATCATTCTCACTTCTCACTTGCCATTTCTCGTCTTGGTCGTCACGTCTCACTTTCAGCACCTTCGTCAGTAGCACCACTCGTCACGCCACCTGCTCTCCGGCCTTCGCCAGAGAGCGGCCCGCTGTTCCTTCAAGGTTCGGTCGAGCCTACACGAAGTTTATCATCAAGCAAGGCTCTCTACAATTTCATCCCGCAAGAAGCAACATCACTGCTGCAGGAGTTTTCATTGGCCCCTTTTCAACAAGTCTTTACCGGTCCTCAACACTCATCCTCTCGCCGGTAAGACCAGTCCGCCTGCAGAAGCAATTACCAAGTGATGATGACTCGGCAGCTGATAAGGATTATATTCCAGAATCGTTTCATGCCTTGGATGATGGTCAAGAGTCTACTAATGAAAAATTAGATAGGTATAGGCTGGGGCGTCGATTGCTTTAAAATAGTGGGGGGGGGGACACTTCGCCTTCAAACAGCGAATCAAACAATACTCTGAGTAGCTGTTGTGTGTAATATATCAATGTCGTAATTTACCATTTACCCGTTTTTTGTATTTTTCTCAGCATGTTGAAAAAAACTTAATCGTATTTAATCCTTTTATGTCTTTCTTTATTTAAACATTTGTTTTGCAGAAATAAGAAACGCAATACAAACTATTTATAATATTTAACCTTTCATGTAACATAATATCACACATATGTTTAACCGAAATAAATCTTTTATTACCTGTAGACAACAGAGGTCAATGTACATAAACTGATAAACAAAGTATGTTCGTGAAATATGATATAAGACAAATAACTGATTGCTAAATTCCATGATAAATATACACTGGTGTTCATGACAATAATTTATAATATTGCTATTACATTTGCATATGCGTATAATACGACATATAACGACTTATTAGGTGCTATTAATAGTTAACATTTATAGCAATTCATCCACGAAAGTGGGGGGGGGGGAACAACTGGTAGGTTGTCCACCCCTTTGTAAAAAGTGGCGGGGTACATGTCCCCTTAGCCCTGTTCAAAAATCAACTTTTTCTTATTTTCATAGGTTTCTGTACTTTCTCCCATGCTTTTTGACCTGAAAAGGCCGAAAATCACAACCATTTTGACCTAGGTTGTTGGGAAGCATTGCCGCATGGAGCTTTAAGTGTTCTGCCTTGAAATCGGCCAAAAGCACCAGTTCCGGGGTCCCTTGAATCATGTTTTGCACTATAACTTTTTATCTAAACAAGATAGAGCAACAAAATAGGCACCAAATTAAAGTGTTTTTAATCCTCTTTCTAACTTATACAATTATGATAGTCTTGGAACAAGAAATGGCACATTGGTACATACAAAGATTTCAGAAATATCACAAAATTTGTTTTCTCACACTCAAGGCAGACAAGGCGCCTTATTCATGACACAATTTTGAGATTAACATTTTGTCACAAGTCTAATCGATCAAGAAGTGAAAGCATTACATGATGATTAATTTCATAATGACATTTACACAGTCAGTTGTTGAGAGTTTGTTTCTTGAAGCTGTCAAAGCGGCGTCTGTTGAACTCCACAGCTTGAAGGAGATAGTCCCTTTGCTTGGCATCTGTTGTTATGACATTTGCAAAGTCGCTCATCATCTTGACACCACGTTCAGCAATGTCATTCACCGCTTTTAGATTCTTAACATAGTCCAACGCTTTTCTGTAGTCCTCATTCTGTGGCCAAGACGTGACAGGTTCCAGAAGCCACTCGGATCCAATGTTCAGTGTGTCCAGCAGGAAATGTGATTCTGGGCCAATGAGATCAACCAGGGTGGTCTTAGCTGTGACTCTCTGGAATAGAGGCTTTCCTGTTCTGAAGCTGTCTGGCTTCTCAGTGGCATGTAACTGGGCAGCAATGTCGTGCTTCAATGTGTCACTCAATCTACTGCTGAACAGGGCAAATGGCACGACTTCCTGCGTCAGGTACCATTTGTGGTTTTCCATCTTATTAAGTACTGCATCAGCAAGCTCTGGGTCAGTTTTCTTGTACTTCAACATGTCCTGGATTAGACTTAGATCATTCACGGGAGCATCTGCAGCAGACATTGACATCATCCATACAGGAGTGTAGAACAGCGCAAGGAAGGTGTTGAGTCTTTCCAGCTTTGATACAGTGTCTTCGTCGTACTCAAGTTGATCTGCAAACATCAGCATTTTCATGGAGTACAGGTTTCTGGCCATCCATCTGGCCTGATGAATGGCGCCTGGTCGACTCCAGTGAATACCTCGAGGAGGCGTTCCTCCAAGAACAATGACTGTCAGTTCAGCCATTTCCCTGTAGTCGGCTCTTGGAAGCCTTTCTGCTGTTAGAATGTCTTGGAGTATTTCTTCACTGTTCTTCTTCTTTTCCTTCAGCCATTTGCTGTTGATAGCCAGCATCTTTGGGTTTTCCTTGGACAAGTCCGTCCAAACATCCTTCAGATGCTCAAACCAGGGATTATCTGGCCCCTTCACCTTCCCAAACAGCTTCTCCCAAACTGCTCCTACTAGGATTTCCAGGATGTGATGTCGACAGGCCAGATAAAACACCTTTTTGTTCAGCATTTTCTCTAGCAGTTTGGCAGCTCCTCTGTGAACTCCACTGTTACTGGATGTAGTGTCAAAAACAAGGGCAGTAACATTTACGTAAGTTCCCATGTCTCCAGTAAATCCATTGAAGCCTCAGCCTGAGCTGTGCCAGAAGAATTGTCGATGACAGGTACTCCCAATAACTTTCCTTCAGTGTATGAAGGTGGACCAGACACTAGCACAGCTAAAGTCTCTGAGGTACTTCCAGGTTCACTGCCCAAGACATCTTTGAGCAACTTTCCATCCCAGTGTAAGGCAGCATACTGTGGGGGGTTTTCACAAAACTTGGACATGTGACTCTGGCTGATATTATACCTGGACAGCATTCTGTTGCGACGTGTTGTTGAGGTTGAGATGACGAAGTTATCCAGATCAGCCCCTCCAGCTTTCAAGGTGGCAGAAACCATGACAGTAACTTGATTGTCTGATAAACCAAGACGATCAGCTGTATTGCAGATGACATCACATTCCATGACCTTCCTTGGAAACGTCAAAGTCACACTAGTCACAGTGTCTTGATGGTGAGAACATCCAGGACGAGGCTGATGGTAATCCATGTCCTCTGTGTTAGCGTCGTTGTCAGTTGAGTCACCCCAGGTAATGTCATCCACATGAACAACTGCCTCTTGTTCTGCTGCAGCTGTAAAATAGTACAACATGTTAAGACAGTAATTGTTAAGTACATGCTAAATATCGCAATGGAGTAAAACTTAAAACTTTTTGTAACGTTCAAAGTAATTAGTTTTACCTTGTTCTTGTCTATGCTGCAGTCTTTCATTCCTCGCTGCTTGCTGCAGGGATCTTGTCTCAAAAATCTTGTCATGACCAGACATATGACCTTTCCTCTCAGTCTTTTGGTCTTCGTAGAACCTGATATCCTCATCTTTCTTCTCTCTGGATAACAGTCTGTTGTTCTGTATTTCCTGGATTGCATCTGGAGCTCCTATATCGAACAGGCTGTCTAATTCCAGCACAAATGCTCCTCTTTTTCCTCCAGGGTTACTTGCTCTTCCTTTGCTTTTCACCAGAGAACGATGTTTCTCATGTAGTTTCATAAAGAGCTTCATTGCGTTGTACTTGGTCATTGTCTTGATCCTAGCCATCTGCCAGAATGGGATGATAGATTCAACTGTTTCATATGCAAGGTCTTGAACCATGGGCCTCCCTGCATTTTCCGGTAAATTCTGAAGATTAAGGAAATACTGGAACGCCTGTCTGTTGGTGGGAAGCTGGGAACCACTGATAAAAGCTGAGGGGTATCCAACCAGGAAAGTTTCAGTGAGAGATCTGGTAGATGGCCCAGTTGACACCTGCCTGTGGACAGTACGTGGAGGTTCTGAGATATCAACTGTGCGCCCACGGAGCTCCCTCAGCTCCTTGCTTAATGCCATTGTGAAGTTGTAACTTGTAGATGGTTTTCTAGATTCTGATTGAGTTTCTGTTGTTTCCTGAAAAATGATAGATAATTATTATTATTATTATTATTAATTATTATTTATTTATTATTATTATTAATATTATTATTATTTATTAATTTTATGCTCTTTCATTTGATACCTAATTTGTTGCTCTATCTTGTTTAGATCAAAAGTTAAAGTGCAAAACATAATTCAAGGGACCCCGGAATTGGCGCTTTGGCCGATTTCAAGGCAGAAAATTTAAAGCTCCATGCGGCAATGCTTCCCAACATCCTAGGTCAAAATAGTTGTGATTGTCGGCTTTTTCAGGTCAAAAAGCATGGGAAAATGTACAGAAACCTATGAAAATAAGAAAAAGTTGATTTTTGAACAGGCCTAAATTGTCCCCTGCGTCCCCCCGCAATCGACGCCCATGGGTATAGGGCTGATCCTTTGGATATTTCCGAGAATAAAGAAGATGAAGGTATGGTTGAAACCGGAAGGAGGAAGGTATGGAAGAAAGAAGACATCCAAAGTTTCAAGGTCGAAGATGTAGATTCAAACAACAATGATCAGTATTCCATTGTTATTTTTTTCTTTATTTATTGGGTTCAGATTCCCAGCTCATCCGTGAACGGCCAAGCTCTGAAGGGCCAGTTTAACCTATGTTAGAAAATCTAGAAGAGGAAGAACCATTGTTGTCCCAAGGCGATATGATGACTAAGCTGATTGATGCAGCATTGCTTGTATATATTAAGTTAAGGTGTATATATATCCATCTCATAATTGTAAGGTTAGTGAAAATTTAACTTAATTTAGAGCTAGCATTTTTGAGCTCTTGTGGCATCATTGTTTGGTCACACTGTTTGCATCATTTTGGGGCGCTGCGCGTTCTTTCTACTCGTTTGTGGGATGTCGTACGTACAGGGTGTGGTCTTGTAGAGAGCTCTCTTGCAATTCAGTTTGGTTGTTTAGATACAAGATTGTTGCACCGTGCAATAGTCCAGGTTGCGTTGTTGTTGCAAGGTTGAGAAAGAAGACCATAAATAGTACCCTTTTTGTTTACATTAAAATTCATGTAACAAAGGTCTAAAGTAGGCCCGCATCGAGTCAGCAACCCTGAGGTTACCCTGAGGTAGGACCTAATAGGATCTCAAATCCGTAAAGTTTAATTTAGCTTAACTTGGGCTTCAGGTAGAACTGGCCCTTTAGAATTTGGCCGTTCACGGCTCAGCTGGGATTTTGAACCCGACAAATAAATAAAAATAACATGGTCCTTCAGAACCGGATTCTACCCCAAGACTGAGTCAGTGACTATTTTTCGGCAAAATTCTGATTGTGCAAATTGTAGCCCAAGTTAGGCCTAGACGGGTTGAGTATTATTGAATTAAGGTCCCAGGGTAGAAAGTTTGGTAGCCCAATTGCGAAACTTGGCCAGTCGTCTGTCGTTGTTTTGGCCTACATTTTACCGGTTTGGTTAATTTTGGGTTATTATTGAATTAAGGTCCCAGGGTAAAAAGTTTGGTCGCCCAATTGCGAAACTTGGCCAGTCGTCTGTCGTTGTTTTGGCCTACATTTTACCGGTTTGGTTAATTTTGGGTTATTATTGAATTAAGGTCCCAGGGTAAAAAGTTTGGTCGCCCAATTGCGAAACTTGGCCAGTCGTCTGTCGTTGTTTTGGCCTACATTTTACCGGTTTGGTTAATTTTGGGTTATTATTGAATTAAGGTACCAGGGTAAAGTTTGGTTGCCCAATTGCGAAACTTGGCCACTTGTCTGTCGTTGTTTTTGGCCTACATTTACCAGTTTGGTTAATTTGGTTATTATTCGTAGCGAAGGTTGCAGACCAGTGCGCCAGTTACTTGGGTGGAAAAATTGGTATTCCATACTGTGTTGGTTAGTACCCCACCTAGCAATTCAGTTTATTTGAAAGTAAAATTTGCGTTTGATCAGTTTGGTTAAGTATTTCTGCCAATTCAGCTCATTTGGTATTGAGCCCAAGGGTTGTTTACATTGAAGATGAGTGCATCTGAATTGAACAAATTTATAAAAAGGAGAAGCGCCTACAAAGGTCTAATTACAAAGGTCATTGCCACTATAGATTCTGCCATAGAGCAAGAGGATTTACGCTTAGTGACTGCGCAGCTTTCCATATTAGAAACTAAAAAGGTTGCTCTAAGTGAGGTAAATGTTAAAATTGAGGCTCTTATAGAAGAGGATGAAATAGAAAATAACATAATTTACTTTGAAGAGATTATTGATGATATAATTAACGTAGGCCTCCGAGCAAAGAGTTTAGTAGCTCAGTACAGTTAGAGACCAGTCTGATAATGAAGTTAAGGTTAACAGATCTGTAGTTCAATTACCGAGGCTTGTACTCAAAACATTTTCTGGGAGTATTCAGGAATGGCAAGGATGGGCAGACAGTTTTCAATCAGCAGTTCATTCTAGTCAAGTGTTAAGTGCCGTGGAGAAGTTTAATTATTTGCGGTCCCTCTTGGAAGGGGAGGAAGCAAAGACTATAGCAGGATTAGCATTAACAGAGGCTAATTATAATGTGGCTTGGGATATATTAAAGAAACGGTTTGGTAAGCCAGAGATCTTAATTAAAAGCCACCTCCGTGCATTCCTACACTTGGGTGTAGGAATGGAAAAGTATGGTATAATGTTGGTTCCTACACTAGAGTCTAAATTGCCTAGCTCAATTTTGCTTGAATTAAGTAGGGGACACTCTGCAGAACATGTGTACATCCCCCTTCAGCAGATGTTAAGTCTTTTAGGCACAGAATTAGCAAGACGAGAGGGAGTTGAGTTTGCACAGTGGGATGGTAAACAAGGGGACAAAGGCAAACACAGCACCAAAGTTTCCACAAAAAGGAATAGCCCGGGTACAGTGTCAGCTCTACATGCCTCCTCTGAGAATAAATTAAAGGGAATCAAGGAATGCATATTTTGCGAAGGCAACCATAAGTCATATAAATGTGAGGTGGCTGAGGCCTTACCCTTTGAGGAGAGAAAGGACAGGGTAACTAAGTCCACAGCATGTTTTAAATGTTTTTTGAAAGGTCATAGAGCAAGTTTTGTAAGTTTAAAATTTTGTGCAAAAATGTCATGGTAGGCATCAGCCATTATTGTGTGAAAACACTCTTAGTAGGCCTACCCCAGAAGTAGAGACATCAGTGGCACATGCCACTGCTATGCAAGGGAGTAAAAGTAAAGGGGATTATTGCAAACAACTGCAGCCTTATTAATTGGGAATGAGGGAGAAGCTACTGTAAGAGTGTTGTTTGATAGTGGTAGCCAGTGTAGTTTTATTAAGACCAGAATTTCTACAAAATTGAAGTTTAAAGAACTTAAGAGGGAAAATTTAAGAATTTCTGGGTTTGGGGGTTCTGTTCAAAACCGAACCAAATTTAAGAAGGTAGAAGTTCTGGTTAAAGGGTTGTTACCGCAAAGTCCCACTATCAAGGTCCAAGCTGTAGAGATTGAGGAACTTTGTGCTCCAGTCACTACTTGTTTAGATATGGCATGTGTCCAAGAATTGCAAGTTAAAGGAATTAATTTGGGCAATAATAAGTTTGAGGGAACAGAAGATATTAGTCTTTTGATTGGAGCTGACTATTATTGGGACTTCATCACTGGTAATATTGTCCGTACATCTCAAGGCCCTGTAGCTATTGAAAGTAAGCTAGGCTGGATGCTACATGGTAGTTATTGCAATGAAATGGAAGTTAAGGCTCTTTTTGTTAAGATTGAGGAGAACAGCCATGGTCTGGAAAGGCATTTGAAAGCGTTTTGGGAACTTGAATCTATTGGCATAAAGGACAACCAGGCAAGTACAGTGAACAATGATGTTTTAGAGCAATTTGAAAAAGGGATTGGGTTTAGAGATGGTTGCTATGAAGTTGGCCTACCATGGAAGGATTCTTGCAAACCCGGTTCAAACCTTCAGCTAGCTAATCGGAGGTTGGAGACTTCATTGTACAGGCTAAGAAAAAATGAGTTGTCAATTGAATACGATGAGGCCATCCTAAGTTATGTAAGGGAGGGCTATGCTGAAAGGGTGCAAGGTGAGCTGGTGAGCCAGGAGGCACATTATCTGCCACACCATGCAGTTGTACGGCGAGACAAAACTACCACCAAACTGAGGGTAGTTTTTGATGGCTCAGCCAAGGACAAAGGTGGTGTGTCCTTGAATGACTGTTTGGATGCTGGGCCAAATTTAAATGCAGATTTATTTTCCTTGTTACTGAGATTCAGGTTTGGTAGAGTAGCATTGACTGCAGATGTGAAGCAAGCCTTTTTGCGGATAAAGTTAAAACCAGAGGACAGAGATGCAGTAAGGTATCTGTGGGTGGATACGAAAGACTTGTTGGAAAATGAACCTAAGGTTCAAGCATATAGAATGAAGTCAGTGTTGTTTGGCCTCAGCTCTAGTCCATTTCTGTTGGCAGCTACTATGCAGTAACATTTTAAGAAATATTCTGAAGTCTATCCTAACACTATTGAACACATAAGAAAAAAAATTTATGTTGATGATTTGCTATGTTCCGTGGATAATACAGAAATGGCTAAACAGACAGTGGTGGGCACCGTTAACCAAAAAGTTAACTTCGTTAACCGCTAATCCGTTAACCAAAAAGTTAACTTCGTTAACCGTTAATCCGTTAATTCGTTAAACATGTAACGGAAGTTACCGATAAACCGTTAACGTTAACTTTTATTATAGAAAAAATGAAAAACACAATATATATATAATTTAATTTTCCCTCTTCTTCTCGTTCTCCATTTTGTCCATGAGATGCATGTTGCCCTTCATGAAAATTAGCATATCAAAGTTTTCATCAGACAGGGATGATCTCTTGGCCCTCAGGATGTCCTTGCCCATAGAGAATAAACGCTCCACTGCAGCACTGGAGGGGATGGCTGTGTTGAACTTGATGAACAAGTCCACCAACACTTACTCACCCAAGAAGGCAGCATCTGTCAGCAAGTCCTTGGAGTTGGTCTCCAGCCAGGTCTTGACCAAGTTCTGGGCCTTGCCCTTGAGTGACCTGTGGCTTCTGCTGCTCTCTTTTGTCTGGATGACAGCACTGAAGAAGTCATCCTCTTCCTCCTCCTCCTCGTTGTTGCTGCCTCCACTGTTGCTGCCCACTTCGTTGGACTGCTGCTTCATGGCCTCCTCGACTGTACCCTCCATGCTTTTCCTCACCCTGGCGACCTTGGTGTTGTCATACTTGTCCAACCAGATGAGGCGAAACGAATGTAGTTATTTGTTGTAATTGTTACATATACAGTATATTATTGAAAGTGCCTTAAAATGCTCGTGATATTTCTTGAAAGAAGTTGAAACATTCAACTCAAATGGCAAATCTTTCCGCCTGATTTTACAGTCGACCATGTTTTGCTCAAACCAATGCCATAAATAACTACCATATTTGGTAAGACACAAATTGTGGCGACGGAAACAAATATATCGCCTGATTTTGCACTGCGGAAATGGAAATTCGTTCATCACTATTAACAGTGGCGGATTAATTGCGCACCTGCTCAGCACTGAAAATAATAGAAACTTTTAAACGTTTATTTATGAATTTTTTGGGTTAACGGACTTGAGTTAACGGAAGTTAAATGTAACGGAAGTTAATTAGTCCGATAATGATTTTCAAAGTTAACTGAAAAGTTAAATCGTTAACGAAAAAGTTAACTTCGTTAATTAACGATTAACGGATTAACGGTTTGTGCCCAGCTTTGTAAACAGATATTCATGGAGGCTAGAGCTATAATGAGGGAGGCTGGCATGGAGCTCAGAAAATGGCAGACCAATCATTCGCAATTACAAGAGTTTATAAGTCATTCCTCTGTAGTACCTGATGCAGCAGAAAGTATTGAGGATTCTGGTATTAAGGAGTTGTGGGCAATAGACGCAAAGGTGCTAGGCATTGTTTGGCAGCAAGATGATGATTTGTTTACCTTCAATGGGAAATCTTTAGTAGAGCTGGCTGAGAATGAGACAAGGTGGACAAAACGTACAGCTCTTAGTTTGGCTTCAAAGGTCTTTGATCCTCTTGGATTCCTGGCTCCATTTGTGATAAAGTAAAAAATTTGGTTTCAGAGCCTCTGGGAAATTGGACTTGGTTGGGACCAAGAGTTACCTGATCATATGGTGGTAAAGTGGAAATATTGGTTCAAAGAATTGGCACATCTTGGAGACATTGAAATCCCAAGATGGTACTTTGGAGAGTTGAACAATAGTCCAGACAACTTGGAGCTGCACATCTTTTGTGATGCAAGTGAGGAAGCCTATGCAACTTGTATTTATATAAGAGGCGCATTGCAAGAGGAAGTAAGTTGCAGGTTGGTTGCTGCAAAGAGTAGAGTAGCACCTTTGAAAAGGCTTTCTGTTCCAAGGTTGGAATTGATGGGTGCCGTTATTGCTAGTCGGCTTGCAATTACAGTGCGAAAGTCTTTGGCCCTCTATGAAATTCCAAGCTATTATTGGACAGACTCCACTATAGTTTGGCACTGGTTAAGAAGTCAGGCAAGGAAATGGAAACCATTTGTTGCCAATAGGGTGGAGGAAATTCAAGCGCACACAGATCCCAAGCAATGGAAGCATTGTCCAGGCATCCAAAACCCCGCTGATTTACCAACACGAGGAATTTCAGTGAAAGATCTTTCACAGTCAAGTTTGTGGTGGAATGGGCCAGAGTGGCTAAAACTTGGAAGTGAAAACTGGCCTTCTAATCAGCCTATTGTAGGAGAATGCCAGGCTGAAGAAGCATGGGTGAGTGAGGTGAAAAAATGCGCTGTGAACAGTTGTCAAGTTATGCAGCAGGACCCCATATTGAGGCTTGAGGACATTAGCAGTCTGAAAAGATTGTTAAGAGTGACAGCATGGGTATATAGATTTACCAACAACATTAAGGGAGAAACAAGAAGGGAAGGAATTCTGAACAGTAATGAGATTCAGCAAGCCAGGAAATACTGGGTGGTATATATGCAGAAGGAAAAATTTGGTGAAGAGAGAGAATTGCTCACCAGCCATCCATTACAGGTTCTACCAACACATTCTGCGCTCAAGGGTTTGGATGTGTTTTTGGATCAGGATTTATTGAGAGTAGGAGGTAGACTACAGTTTTCTGGGCTTCCAGAGGAGAAAAGACATCCAATTTTGCTACCTTCTGGGGGGCACTTTGTGGGCCTTTTGATCCTGGATACTCATCATAAGCTGTTACATGCGGGAGTTAGAGAAGTGATAATAGAGATTAGACAACAATTTTGGATTCCCAAAATTAGACAAGTAGTGAAAAAGGTCTTGCATAAATGTGTGGTTTGCAAGCGTTGGAGTGCAAAGCCTTATTATGAAAAGGTGGCTCCACTTCCAAGAGAACGGTGTGTCTATACTGCCCCTCTTGATGTAGTGGGAGTAGACTTTGCAGGGCCAGTCTATGTGTATGAGCGAGGGGAGTCTAACAAAGGTTATATATGTCTTTTCACCTGTGCTACCACCAGAGCAATCCATTTGGAGTTGGTAAGCAACTTAAGTAGCGATGTATTTCTTTTGGCCTTTAAAAGGTTTGTGAACAGAAGGAGTTTCCAAAATAAAATCATATCGGATAATGCAAAAACCTTCAAAAAGGCTGCAAAGGAACTCCAAGAAGTTTGGTCCTTGCTAAAAGAGGAAGGATTCCAATCCTACTTTTCACACCAAGGGGTACAGTGGGAGTTTATTGTTGAGAGAGCACCATGGTGGGGAGGATTTTGGGAAAGGCTAGTGAGAAGTGTAAAGTGTCCATTAAAGAAACTTTTAGCTAATGCTCATTTGAGCAAAGAAGAATTCTGCACTGTTTTATGTGAAGTAGAAGCAATGGTGAACAGTAGGCCTATCACTTTTGTTTACAACAGTATGCAGGATGCAGAGCCATTGACACCAAATCATTTTCTTTGTGGTAAACGATTAACATCAAAACCCTGTGTGCCAGAAGACTTGCAGCCTATCCAGAGCACTCAAGGAGAGTTAACCAGACGGTTCAGGTACCTTGAAGAGCTACAAGATCAGTTATGGAAGAGGTGGCAGATGGAATACTTGCCAGAACTCAATTAGTACCCATCAGGCAAGGTAAAGGGCTCCAATGCAAATTGTATCAAGGTGGGAGACGTGGTAATGATTGGGGATGGAAGACCAAGGCAATGCTGGAAGCTTGGCATAATTGAAGAGTTGTTTGTTGGCAAAGACAATTTAGTTAGGTCTGCACTGGTAAAGACTTCAGGAGGAAAGTTAAAGAGACCTATACAAAAACTCTATGCTTTAGAAATCAGCAAAAACACAGATAGTCAAGATGAAACATTTGAGTTACAGCCTCATGGAGAAGGCTTGGCTAACCTTGCAGAAGGTAATGACAACAATGCCTCTTCGGTGGGGAGTGTTAGAAAATCTAGAAGAGGAAGAACCATTGTTGTCCCAAGGCGATATGATGACTAAGCTGATTGATGCAGCATTGCTTGTATATATTAAGTTAAGGTGTATATATATCCATCTCATAATTGTAAGGTTAGTGAAAAATTCACTTAATTTAGAGCTAGTATTTTTGGGCTCTTGTGGCATCATTGTTTGGACTCTGGTGGTATCATTTTGGGGCGCTGCGTGTCCTTTCTACTCGTTTGTGGAATGTCGTACGTACAGGGTATGGTCTTATAGAGAGCTCTCTTGCAATTCAGTTTGGTTGTTTAGATACAAGATTGTTGCTTCGTGCAATAGTCCAGGTTGCGTTGTTGTTGCAAGGTTGAGAAAGAAGACCATAAATAGTGCCCCTTTTGTTTTTATTTTAAATTCATACAACTGAGGCCTAAGATAGGCCCACATCGAGTCAGCAACCCTGAGGTAGGACCTAATAGGATCTCAAATCCGTAAGTTTTAATTTTAGCTTAACTTGGGCTGTAGGTAGAACTGGCCCTTTAGAATTTGGCCGTTCACGGCTCAGCTGGGATTTTGAACCCAACAAATAAAATAAATAACAACAACTGCACTATTGCACGATGTAACAATCTGTATCTAAACATCCAAACTGAATTGCAAGAGAGCTCTCTATAAGACCACGCCCTGTAAGTGCCGCATTCAACAAACGAGTAGGAAGGACGCGCAGCGCCCCCCAAAAAATGATGCCACAAGAGTGCCCAAACAATGATGCCACAAGAGCCCAAAAATGCTAGCTCTAAATTAAGTAAATTTTTCACTAACCTTACAATTACACCTTAACTTAATATATACAAGCAATGCTGCATCAATCAGCTTAGTCATCATATCGCCTTGGGACAACAATGGCTCTTCCTCTTCTAGATTTTCTAACACTCCCCACCGAAGAGGCATTTTTGTCATTACCTTCTGCAAATTTAGCCAAGCCTTCTCCATGAGGCTGTAACTCAAATGTTTCATCTTGACTATCCGTGTTTTTGCTGATTTCTAAAGCATAGAGTTTTTGTATAGGTCTCTTTAATTTTCCTCCTGAAGTCTTTACCAGTGCAGACCTAACTAAATTGTCTTTGCCAACAAACAACTATTCAATTATGCCAAGCTTCCAGCATTGCCTTGGTCTTTCAGCCCCAATCATTACCACTTCTCCCACCTTGATACAATTTGCATTGGAGCCCTTTACATTGCCTGATGAGTAATAATTGAGTTCTGGCAAGTACTCTATCTGCCACCTCTTCCATAACTGATCTTGTAGCTCTTCAAGGTACTTGAACCTTCTGGTTAACTCTTCTTGAGTGCTCTGGATAGGCTGTAAGTCTTCTGGCAAACTGAGGCTTGATGTTAATCGTTTACCACAAAGAAAATGATTTGGTGTCAATGGCTCTGCATCCTGCATACTGTTATAAACAAAAGTGATAGGCCTACTGTTCACCATTGCTTCTACTTCACACAAAACTGCAGAATTCTTCTTTGCTCAAATGAGCATTAGCTAAAAGTTTCTTCAATGGACACTTTACACTTCTCACTAGCCTTTCCCAAAATCCTCCCCACCATGGTGCTCTCTCAACAATAAACTCCCACTGTACCCCATGGTGTGAAAAGTAGGATTGGAATCCCTCCTCTTTTAGCAAGGACCAAACTTCTTGGAGTTCCTTTGCAGCCCTTTTGAAGGTTTTTGCATTATCCGATATGATTTTATTTGGGAAACCCCTTCTGTTCACAAACCTTTTAAAGGCCAAAAGAAATACATCACTACTTAAGTTGCTTACCAACTCCAAATGGATTGCTCTGGTGGTAGCACATGTGAAAGAGACATATAAATTTTGTTAGACTCCCCTTGCTCATACACATAGACTGGACCTGCAAAGTCTACTCCCACTACATCAAATGGGGCAGTATAGACACACCGTTCTTTGGAAGTGGAGCCACCTTTTCATAATAAGGCTTTGCACTCCAACGCTTACAAACCACACATTTATGCAAGACGTTTTTTACTACTTTTCTAATTTTGGGAATCCAAAACTGTTGTCTGATCTCTATTATCACTTCTCTAACTCCAGCATGTAACAACTTATGATGAGTATCCAGGATCAAAAGTTCCACAAAGTGCCCCCGAGAAGGTAGAAAAATTGGATGTCTTTTCTCCTCTGGAAGCCCAGAAAACTGTAGTCTACCTCCTACTCTCAATAAATCCTGATCCAAAAACACATCCAAACCCTTGAGAGCAGAATGTGTTGGTAGAATCTGTAATGGACGGCTGGTGAGCAATTCCCTCTCTTCACCAAATATTTCCTTCTGCACATATACCACCCAGTATTGCCTGGCTCGCTGAATCTCCTTACTGTTCAGAATTCCTTCCCTTCTTGTTTCTCCTTTAATGTTGTTTGTAAATCTATATACCCATGCTGTCACTCTTAACCTTTTCAGACTGCTAATGTCCTCAAGCCTCAATATGGGGTCCTGCTGCATAACTTGACAACTGTTCACAGTGCATTTTCTCATTTCACTCACCCATTCTTCTTAAGCCTGGCATTCTCCTACAATAGGCTGATTAGAAGGCCAGTTTTCACTTCCAAGTTTTAGCCACTCTGGACCATTCCACCACAAACTTGACTGTACGAGATCTTTCACTGAAATTCCTCGTGTTGGTAAATCAGCTGGGTTTTGGGTGCCTGGACAATAGGGTGGATCGATTTTACATTTTTTTCGATTTCCATATTCTAATAGAGACAAAAACTTGCGCATGCATGAGAAAATAGCCTCTGCAAAATCTTAGCTTAATAGGTAATCATCTTCTGCCCCCGGCAGAGCGATGAAAATCATATTTTAGTAGTCAAAAACGTATTTTTAAACCCTAGCCTAGAGTCATAAAATTTTGCGTGTGTGTTATTTCACGCCTAAGCAACGATATAAATGCTATGGGAAATATATAAATGCATTATTTAAGACAAAGAGCCGATCTGAAAATATGTATAATATACATATTTTCAGATCGGCTCTTTGTCTTAAATAATGCATTTATATATTTCCCATAGCATTTATATCGTTGCTTAGGCATGAAATAACACACACGCAAAATTTTATGACCCTAGGCTAGGGTTTAAAAATACGTTTTTGACTACTAAAATATGATTTTCATCGCTCTGCCGGGGGCAGAAGATAATTACCTATTAAGCTAAGATTTTGCAGAGGCTATTTTCTCATGCATGCGCAAGTTTTTGTCTCTATTAGAATTAGTGATGTAGGTCACATCCGCATCCGCATCCGCGGAACATCCGCACATTTTCTCGCATCCGCATCCGCACTTTGGACTGCGGATGTCGTGCGGATGTGGACCGTTGAGATAAAACGTCATTAATAAGCGGAAATTATCAAATTCTACTATATTAATAGAACTAGTTCATTGTGCGCAAAAGTGATGCAAGCGACAAGACGAGAGGCTGTTCTTGTATGAAGTTACTCTCTTGCAACCTACTTAGATCCACGTTACAAAGCTAAGTTATTTTCACCTAGTACATTAGAACGAGTTAAATCATCACTTGGCAAAGCAGTTGAAGAGCTTCAATCTCTTGAATCTGTCGCTTCGCCACCCACCAAAAGAATAAAAGTTTCAGTGACAGAACCAACACCTTCAACAAGCTCAGTTTCTTGAGTCAAGCAGCGATGACGAGACCTACGCGATGTCAAAAGATGTAGTAAAAATGATCGAGAGCTATCACCAAGAAAAACGCCTGGCTGCATGTGACAATCCTATTAGTTGGTGGAAAAATACACAGAATATCTATCCATACTTGAGTAAACTTGCAAGGAAACATTTAGCACGTCCTCCAACAAGCGTACCAAGCGAGAGATTATTTAGCAGTGCTGGATTAATATATGATGAAAAGAGAAACAGACTGGCAGCAGAAAAGGCAGAAAAATTAATGTTCCTTAAGCATAACCTTCCTATAATTAAGTTTGAATATTAAACGATGAACATCTTAGTTTACTTTATTTTAATTACTCATTTATAAATATGCCTAATAAAACTTTAAACTTAATATAAATAGTTATCAAGCTAATTAAAGATCTCTTTCTATAAGGGTGGAGGTTGGGGAAAGAGGTCGGGTAACACAATTATGGTTTCTAATTGTGGCTGAAACTCAACAAAATATAACGAATTTATTTGCAGACAAATTCACTAATTGATTTCTATATTAGTTAGATGCTTGCTATTATTTTATATGTTCAGGGAAAAGTACAGCAATTATTGTACAATTAATCAATTATACTACATTATAGCTACAGCTCTCTCTATATAATAACTTATTATATACGTTAAACACAACAAATCTCGAATATATCCTAAAAAATAACGAAAATGTAGACATCCGCATCCGCATCCGCGGATGTTGAAATCAAACATCCTCATCCGCATCCGCAGATGTGAAAAAAATGACATCCGCTACATCACTAATTAGAATATGGAAATCGAAAAAAATGTAAAATCGATCCACCCTACTGGACAATGCTTCCATTGCTTGGGATCTGTGTGTGCTTGAATTTCCTCCACCCTATTGGCAACAAATGGTTTCCATTTCCTTGCCTGGCTTCTTAACCAGTGCCAAACTATAGTGGAGTCGGTCCAATAATAGCTTGGAATTTCATAGAGGGCCAAAGACTTTTGCACTGTAACTGCAAGCCGACTAGCAATAACTGCACCCAGCAATTCCAACCTTGGAATAGAAAGCCTTTTCAAAGGTGCTACTCTGCTCTTTGCAGCAACCAACCTGCAACTTACTTCCTCTTTGAATGTGCCTCTTATATATATACAAGTTGCATAGGCTTCCTCACTTGCATCACAAAAGATGTGCAGCTCCAAATTGTCTGGACTATTGTTCAACTCTCCAAAGTACCATCTTGGGATTTCAATGTCTCCAAGATGTGCCAATTCTTTGAACCAATATTTCCACCTTACCACCATATGATCAGGTAACTCTTGGTCCCAACCAAGTCCAATTTCCCAGAGGCTCTGAAACCAAATTTTTTACTTTATCACAAATGGAGCCAGGAATCCAAGAGGATCAAAGACCTTTGAAGCCAAACTAAGAACTGTACGTTTTGTCAACCTTGTCTCATTCTCAGCCAGCTCTACTAAAGATTTCCCATTGAAGGTAAACAAATCCTCTCCTTGCTGCCAAACCATGCCTAGCACCTTTGTGTCTATTGCCCACAACTCCTTAATACCAGAATCCTCAATACTTTCTGCTGCATCAGGTACTACAAAGGACTGACTCATAAACTGTTGTAATTGAGAATGATTGGTCTGCCATTTTCTAAGCCCCATGCCAGCCTCCCTCATTATAGCTCTAGCCTCCCTGAATATCTGTTTAGCCATTTATGTATTATCCACGGAACACAGCAAATCATCAACATAAAATCTTTTTCTTATGTATTCAATAGTGTTAGGATAAACTTCAGAATATTTCTTAAAATGGTACTGCATAGTAGCTGCCAACAGAAATGAACTAGAGCTGAGGCCAAACAACACTGACTTCATTCTATATGCTTGAACCTTAGGGTCATTTTCCAACAAGTCTTTCGTATCCACCCACAGATACCTTACTGCATCTCTGTCCTCTGGTTTTAACTTTATCCGCAAAAAGGCTTGCTTCACATCTGCAGTCAATGCTACTCTACCAAACCTGAATCTCAGTAACAAGGAAAATAAATCTGCATTTAAATTTGGCCCAACATCCAAACAGTCATTCAAGGACACACCACCTTTGTCCTTGGCTGAGCCATCAAAAACTACCCTCAGTTTGGTGGTAGTTTTGTCTCGCCGTACCACTGCATAGTGTGGCAGATAATGTGCCTCCTGGCTCACCAACTCACCTTGCACCCTTTCAGCATAGCCCTCCTTTACATTGCTTAGGATGGCCTCATTGTATTCAATTAACAACTCCTCATTTTTTTCTTAGCCTGTGCAATGAAGTCTCCAACCTCCTATTAGCTAGCTGAAGGTTTGAACTGGGTTTGCAAGAATCCTTCCAAGGGAGGCCAATTTCATAGCAACCATCTCTAAACCCAATCCCTTTTTCAAATTGCTCAAAAACATCACTGTTCACTGGACTCGCCTGCTTCTCCTGTTTGTCCTTTATGCCAATGGATTCAAGTTCCCAAAAGGCTTTCAAATGCCTTTCCAAACCATGGCTGTTCTCCTCAATCTTAACAAAAAGAGCTTTAACCTCCATTTCATTGCAATAGCTCCCATGTAGCATCCAGCCTAGCTTACTTTCATTAGCTACCAGACCTCGAGATGTGCGAACAATATTACCAGTGATGAAGTCCCAATAATAGTCAGCTCTAATCAAAAGACTAATATCTTCTGTTCCTTCAAACTTATTATTGCCCAAATTAATTCCTTTAACTTGCAATTCTTGGACACATGCCATACCTAAACAAGTAGTGACTGGAGCACAAAGTTCCTCAATCTCTACAGCTTGGACCTTGATAGTGGGACTTTGTGGTAACAACCCCTTAACCAGAACTTCTACCTTCTTAACTTTGGTTCGGTTTCGAACGGAACCCCCAAACCCAGAAATTCTTAAATTTTCCCTCTTAAGTTCTTTAAACTTCAATTTTCTGGAAATTCTGGTCTTAATAAAGCTACACTGGCTACCAAACAACACTCTTACAGTAGCTTCTCCATCATTCCCAATTAATAATGCTGCAGCTGTTTGCAATAATCCTCCTTTACTTTTACTCCCTTTCATAGCAGTGGCATGTGCCACTGACAGAGCTGGGCAATAAATACATTGAATGTATTTAAATACTAAATACTAAATACATGGGAGAAATGTATTTAAATACTAAATACTAAATACATTTTACGAATGTATTTAGATACTAAATACAAAATACATCAATTGTATTTAAATACATTTTAAATTAATTGTTATCTGCAGATATATCACTGTTTGATTCACCGGATTTGCTTGTTGAAGCCATGACACGCACACGATAAAGAAATCAACCGCTTTCGACTAAGAGTGGCACACAACTGATTGAACTGACACGTTGAAACATGAACCATGCTGTACTACACTGTCGACGAGTCATACTGTGCTAGTACAGAACGTGTATTAAACCAGTAAAAGTATTTACATTTTTATATTTTGAGTATTTAAATACATTGTATTTAAATACTCATTAAAGTATTTAAATACTATATTTAAATACATGAAAAACAATGTATTTATAAATACAGTTCTAAATACACAAATGTATTTAAATACATATTTAAATACTGCCCAGCTCTGGCCACTGATGTCTCTACTTCTGGAGTAGGCCTACTAGGAGTGTTTTCACACAATAATGGCTGATGCCGGCCATGGCATTTTTTGCTCAAAATTTTAAACTTACAAAACCTTGCTCTGTGACCTTTCAAAAAACATTTAAAACATGCTGTGGACTTAGTTACCCCGTCCTTTCTCTCCTCAAAAGGTAAAGCCTCAGCCACCTCACATTTATATGACTTGTGGTTGCCTTCGCAAAATATGCATTCCTTGATTCCCTTTAATTTATTCTCAGAGGATGCATGTAGAGCTGACACTGTACCTGGGCTATTCCTTTTTGTAGAAACTTTGGTGCTGTGCCTGCCTTTGTCCCCTTGTTTAACATCCCACTGTGCAAACTCAATTCCCTCTCGTCTTGCTAATTCTGTGCCTAAAAGACTTAACATCTGCTGAAGGGGATGTACACATGTTCTGTAGAGTGTCCCCTACTTAATTCAAGCAAAATTGAGCTAGGCAATTTAAACTCCAGTATAGTGACCAACATTATACCATACCTTTCCATTCCTACACCCAAGTTGTCCATGGACCTAGTTCTAACTTCAAATTCATCATATAACTGCCGTAACTCCTTGACACTATTGGGATTATTAACAGGAGGTATAGCTAAAAGTTCGCGGGGGTGGCTTTTAATTAAGATCTCTGGCTTACCAAACCGTTTCTTTAATATATCCCAAGCCACATTATAATTAACCTCTGTTAATGCTAATCCTGCTATTGTCTTTGCTGCCTCCCCTTCCAAGAGGGACTGCAAATAATTAAACTTCCCCACCGCGCTTAACACTTGACTAGAATGAACTGCTGATTGAAAACTGTCTGCCCATCCTTGCCATTCCTGAATACTCCCAGAAAATGTTTTGAGTACAAGCCTCGGTAATTGAACTGCAGATCTGTTAACCTTAACTTCACAAACACCATTTGTTGAGGGTTGTGTCTCATTATTAGACCTGGTCTCTAACTGTACTGAGCTGCTAAACTCTTTTGCTCTGTGGCATACTTTAATTATATCAGCAATAATCTCTTCAAAGTAAATTATGTTATTTTCTATTTCATCCTCTTCTATAAGAGCCTCAATTTTAACATTTACTTCGCTTAGAGCAGGGGTCGGAGAATTTTTTTGGGTATTACCCAAAACTCTATTTGAGTAAGGTGAAATTACCCCCAGACTTCAAAGTAAACAAAAAAAAGCCAATTGCTCTTAAAACTGTTGCATATAGAATACAAAAAATTCAAATTAAAAAAATGGAAGTGTCTCTCATACCGCAAGCATTACCTCCAAAATTTTAAAATTTACCCCATTTGGGGTAATTTACCCCTGTTCCCCGACCTCTGGCTTAGAGCAACCTTTTTAGTTTTTAATATGGAAAGTTGCGCAGTCACTAAGCTTAAATCCTCTTGCTCTATGACAGAATCTATAGTGGCAATGACCTTTGCAATTAGACCTTTATAGGCGCTTCTCCTTTTTTTAAACTTGTTCAGTTCAGCTGCACTCATCTTCAATGCAAAACAACAATTGGGCTCAATGCCAAATAAGCTGAATTGGCAAAAATACTTAGCCAAACTGATCAAACTCAAATTTTGCTTTTTTAAAATAAACTGAATTGCTTGGTTGGGGTACTGACCAACTACCAGTAGGAATACCAAATTTTCCACCCAAGTAACTGGCGCACTAAAGTCTGCAACCTTCGCCTACGAATAATAAACCAAAATTAACCAAACCGGTAAAAATGTAGGCCCAAAACAACGACAGACGAGTGGCCAAGTTTCGCAATTGGGCGACCAAACTTTCTATCCTGGGACCTTAACTCGATAATAAGCCAAAATTAACCAAATCGGTAAAAATGTAGGCCCAAAACAACGACAGACGAGTGGCCAAGTTTCGCAATTGGGCGACCAAACTTTCTACCCTGGGACCTTAACCCAATTATGCTCAACCTGTCTAGGCCTAACTTGGGCTACGATTTGCATAATCAGAACTTTGCCGGAAAATAGTCACTGACTCAGTCTTGGGCTAGAATCCGGTTCCGAAGGACCATGTTATTTTTTTTTTTAATTGGGTTCAGAATCACAGCTGAGCTGTGAACGGCCAAGCTCTGAAGGGCCAGTTTAACCTACAGCTCAAGTTAAGCTATACTAAAAACTTACGGACTTGGAGGTCCTATTAGGTCCTACCTCAGGGTTGCTGACTCGATGTGGGCCTACCTGAGGCCTCAGTTGCATAAAATTAAGATAAAAAAACAAAAGGGGCACTATTTATGGTCTTCCTTCTAAACCTTGCAACAACAACACAACCTGCACCATTGCACGATGCAACAATCTGTATCTAAACAACCAGACTGAATTGCAAGAGAGCTCTCTATAAGACCACGCCCTGTAAGTGCCGCATTCAACAAACGAGTAGGAAGGACGCGCAGTGCCCCAAAAAAATGATGCCACAAGAGTGCCCAAACAATGATGCCACAAGAGCCCAAAAATGCTAGCTCTAAATTAAGTGAATTTTTCACTAACCTTACAATTATGAGATGGATATATATACATCTTAACTTAATATATACAAGCAATGCTGCATCAATCAGCTTAGTCATCATATCGCCTTGGGACAACAATGGCTCTTCCTCTTCTAGATTTTCTAACATCCATGTCTCTTTACAATTTAAGATTTTGAGACATTTCATTCATTTCAATGATAATACCAAGAGCGTAGGTAGTGAAGACAGGTATTTCAAAATTAGGCCTTTATTTCAATGTCTAAGAGAAAACTGCCTGCATGTTGAGCCTACATATCAGCTGAGTATTGTTATAATGTTATAATGTTTCAGACCAACAAAGACTCTAGGATCCACTCATGGCTGGTCTACCTAACCGTGTTTGTAATTGTGTACTGCGTATGTTTTCCGTGGTGGCGGAGGTGGCGAACCCCAAAAGCCTTAATTTTACTACCTTAAACTATACCCAGTCTATCAACATATGAGTCTAATCGATTTTTAAACATGTTTATAGACGTGCTACTAATTACTTCTACCGGCAAACTATACCACCTAATTACTATTCTGTGTTATCCTATTCTAGTTCTAGATAACTCTCTTAGGAAAGCTAAGAATAGGTATTATAATTGTGGAGTTGCAAATGAATTTGATCATAAAAATATCCTTAGCTTGCCTTACCATGTAAATTTTAATAAATTCCGACCTTACTTAAACAATTGGCATTAACGTAGTCTTTAGGTATAATAATATGGTTAAATCTCGCCTAATAAAGAATAGCCCGGATAATGCGGTTGGCTGCGTGTATTCGATCGGATGTACGCAACTTAACTCAGTTTATATTGAGCAAACGGGAAAAACTTTAGATATCAAAGTAAAACAGCATAAATATGCGTGTAGAACAGCAAATAATTCTAATGCACTGTTTAAAAATATGCATAGATGTAATCATAGTATGAAGTGGGAGAATTCTAAACTTTTCGTTGTGGTTGGGTATAAAGGAAAAAGAGCTGCCAATCTCCGACAGTATATAAAGAATAAACCTGTTAAATGGGGGGGTTTAAGTTATTTTGTAAGGGAAGTTTCGATGGTTTTATTTATGATTTCATACTATACCAAGGCTCGGGTACATTTGCGAATACAAATATCCCTGAACAAGAACAAAATCAGGGAGTAGGGGCTAAAGTAGTAACATTACTTCGCAAAACCATCACCAAACCAAAAAAAAACAGTTATTTATGGAGACAATTTCTTCACATCCATTGGTCTGATAAATCATCTGTATGAAAGTTACAACCTTCATTATGTTGGGACCATTCGTTCAAATCAGATGAAAAGTATAACATTGCTGTCTGACAAGAATTTGAACGGAAAACCTGGGGAAGTTTTGACTACAAATCAGATGGAGAAGTGATTATGATAAAATGGTTAGATAATAAATGTGTAATTTTAGCTTCAAGTGCCGTGGGAGTTGAACCTGTTGGTGAAATAAAGAGAGATGATAAACAAAGAAAAAAGAAGGTTAGAGTCCTATGTCCAGCCATAATAAAATCATATAATGATCATATGGGGGGAATTGACCTATCCGATATGCTCATTCATCTCTACAAAACACCTTGTAAATCTAAAAGATGGTACCTAGCACTTTTTGGGTATATCATTAATCTTTCAATATGTAATGCGTGGGTTTTATACAAACGCGTGCAAAAAGAGGTGGGGGAAACCAAAACACGACCTTAAAACACTTTCGATTAGAAATAGCTGAAGGTCTGCGCAAAGCTGGTAGACCCACTAAACAGCACGCAAGTACATCTAGTTCCTTGTCCAAACCATAAAGAGAACTCAAACAAAGGGTAGCTCGCCCGATACATGATGCGCTATGACCAAATTGGTCATTTTCCCATTCACAGTACAACTAAACAACGCTGTAAATATTGCAACAAGTGTCTCATGGTGGAAGTGTTCTAATGGAGAAACGTATTTATGTATAAATAATAATAACTGCTTTTTTTAACTTTCACAACTTGTCCTCATAAGCTTTTTCAGAATATCTTCCCATTGAATATTTAGTTCCGTCTGCAACTACTTCATGTTAGTAAAATATAATATATTTTGTTTTTTGAGGGAAAATATTGGTGCATATATATATATATATATATATATATATATATATATATATATATATACAAAGGTGGGCACCCAGGCCTCAAAAAGGACCGACGGTCCCGGTCCCGGTCCTTTCTGAAGATAGGACCTAGGAACGAATCGGTCCTCGGTCCTTATATATAATATAAGTGAAAAATTTGATTAAAATGAAAAATGAAACTAAAGACACCGGAAATCTTTAATTTTATTAACGTAAATTATAATTAATACAATACATAAATGATGAAAAAAAGTTATTAAGTTAAATGCTTGAGTTTCCTTTCAAGAAGACTAGCATTTCAAGACTAGCATCTTCTTTAGAACTTCAAATAATCACTAAACACACTAAAATCACTAAAAAAGACCGTCCGGACCGGACCGTCGCTCCTCATTTCGGTCCTCACTGAGAAAAGTACCGACTTTCCCGCTCACGGTCCTTAAAAAGGACCGAGTTCCTGGAATTCGGTCCTTTTGGAACTCGGTCCTGCCCACCTTTGTATATATATATATATCAGGGGCGCATTTATAGTGTGCGGGGCCTTGGGCAAACTATTTCTCGGGATGTATTATTTTAGTGTGCTAATGAATGACAATATTTTGTAATGCACAGAACAGATATATTTTTTTAACACACAAAACACATGCGGAAGCCATTCGGCTTATTAATGTGATATTAAAGACTATAACTTAACTATGTACATATACAGTGTATACAGCTACATAGTTGTAATGCACTTAATAAACAGCTACACAGTTGTAATGCACTTAATAAACAGCTAAACTGTACAGCTTACTGTACTGTAAATAGAGTGTAGGTTTGTAATGAATATTACATAGGGCGCTTCCTGGCTTTTTGTTTGGAAAACTGCGTGATTGTGTCCTCGAAACGCACCGACTGCAACCCCTCATACTCTGTATTCAACAGCGCCAGGGAGGAAAGGCGCTCCTGGCCCATTGTGGAGCGAAGGTAATTTTTGATCAGTTTGAGTTTCGAGAATGAACGTTCACCAGAACAGTTCGTGATAAACATACACAGGTATATTCTCATTGCTATTTCCATGTTTGGGAATGTTCCTTTCAGTTCGTTTGTGTTCATATGCCGATAAAATCTGTTGCACATGTCTTCACGTTCCGTCTGGGATTCTGTTTCACTTTCGGTGAGTTTCATTAGGGCAGCGAACTGCACAATTTCTGTTACCAACTCTTTCTCCAGATCAGCCGGATAGCATTCTACTAGATGTTCAGCTGACCGTCGATGTCCAGGACTAGAAGGAAATACAAAAATCCAAATCCTTTCTGCAGGACAGCGTATTGGCGGGGCCCATTAGGCGCGGGGCCTTGGACATTTTCCCGGTGCGCCACCCCCTAAATGCGGCCCTGATATATATATATATATATATATATATAGTAGGCCTATTATTAGCCGAATGAGGTGATGCTGATTAATTTAGTGCTAATGACTACATGATGAAATGACTGATTGTTAATGACAGGCTGGGTCAACGATTTATGATGTCATACAGTATCACCGGTTGAAAGTGGCTAATGGAGAAGGCCTACTATAATATTTCTGAGTGATACGAATTGCTTCGAGGCAGGGCCGGATTAAGACCTTTAGAGGCCCTAAGCACTTAAAAGATTTTGGTGCCCCATATATATGTAATTCAAAATATAAACAAAAATAAATCATAAAATAAAATTTTATTTTTTGAAATGAAACAAAACTTACAGTAAGATGGAAAATAATGTTTATTTTTGTATACTTCCACTTCATTTATATTTGAAAAGTTTTCTCCTACTTTTTTTAATTGCAAAGTCTTTGATCAGATCCTCAAAACTAATCTTACGTAACACATCTGCTTCTATACTTAGTAGAGATAAGGCATCCAGCCTGCCTTGTTGCATAGTTGTTCTGTTGGTATTTTTAATATACTTCAACTGAGAAAATGAACGCTCAGCTGAGCAATTTGTGACCATTAATGTTAAAAATATACGAAAGGCAATTTCTACATTTGGGAAGGCACACTCAATATTGTCTTCTACAATTATTTTATAAAGTTCAGCATGACTGAATCTTGTTTTTACATTTACTATAGCACACGAAAATATTTAATCTATATGTATTTTTAATATGGCGCTCAAAGATTTGATATAAACAAAATAATAACGCAAAGCGTAAAGTGTGTGATTACAACGAAATATATTTATTCTCTCAAAAGGGTTGTTGTTCACTACAAATTCAAACAATGAAAAAAAAATAAATACTATATATGAATATATATAATTCAGTTTTCAACAGCTTATAGGCTATAAGCCGCGATTATAATAGTATAATAAATCCATGGTAAATCCGACAATGGAAAATTTCTGTGGTGCCCCCTTCCCTTGATGCCCTAAGCACGGGCTTATTTTGCTTAATGGTTAATCCGGCCCTGCTTCGAGGTCACCAGCTTGGATTACACCCAAGCAAATATTGTTAAGGTTATAAACAGCACCTTCTTGTTTTGTATTTAATTAAGAAAATAAATCAATTATCTGTTCACAGTGAATAACAAATGATTGACAGTAATTATAGTGAATAACAATTATTTAACGGCCTTTATATTATGCTAAGATGACATGGAACTTAGCCAATAAGAGAAATGGTAAAGAGCTTAATTGTCAAGTAATACATTCATTTATGGTAGGCTAATGGCATGCAAAATGGAACATTGAATGGGCCTAGTAATGACAAAGAATGCACGTGCGTTTAGTACCCTGAATAGAATACGTAACACACTAATTAAGTAGGCTAAAGGTTATGCATGAATGAACATTGAATGGGCCTAGTAATGACAAAGAATGCACGTGCGTTTAGTACACTGTAAATAAATTAGACCTTCATTTAGGTAGGCTAGAGTTACGCATAAATGGAACATTGAATGGGCCTAGTAATGATAAAGAATGCACATGCGTTTAGTACACGGTAAGTGGATTCAGCCGTCAATAATGAAATGCTTAAATAAATCACATAAATAAGTGGATGCATGAAAGAACACAATAGCAGGATGATACAGAACACGATTACGGTATTGGAAATGACACTTGAACTGGGCACAGGAAATAAGCTTGTGTGGGTTTGTACTAGAGAATTAGTCTGATGCACAATCAAATATTGTAATGACACTTGGATTAGGAAATAGGCCTACTGCGTTTTTAACGAGAGTCAGTTAGAACGCTTAATTAAACACTTTGGGAGTATAGCCTACCGTTCGGCGGTAGGCTGATATAGGCTTCACGAGAGTTACTTAGAAAAGATGCACTTAGCTTACTGGGACGATGAAAACCTCTGGTGAAGAAGTGTTGAAGGTGGACCTATTACTGTAGGCTCGAGGTATCGTTGACCGTCTTATTGAAGCTTGTTGAACGAGCGCTGGTCGTGTCGATTAGGCCTCTTGAGATGAAAGATGCTTGAAGGTTGACCTTGTAGAACGTAGGCCCGAGGTGATGTTGACCGTCCCATTGAAGTTTGTTCAAAGGTCACCTCAAGTGTTGATTCGCTTCGTGTAGAGTTGAGATGATGCTTGACGTGACGGCCAAAACGAGAAGTGGTGAGCGAGTGAGGATGAGATAAGTGAGGAGTGTTTTTTTTTTTTTTCTGTTTAAGGTGCTTTCAACCCTGCTGGATTATTGACACCATTTTTTTTTTTTTTTTTGTAGAGAAAGGTGGTGAAAGAAGTAGTAGAAGAAATTTTGTTTAGTAAGTGAGGAAGTGTATCAGTGGAAACTCGCTTATATAACCTCTGTGACGCGGAACTTTCGCGGGCATTTCTTGAAACGCCTCCTACGCGTCCTTTAGTTGATAAGGGCTTGCTTTCGCGGGCCTTTTGGGAAGAAACGGACGTTTTCATTGTTTCTGATTCCTTGACCACGTGTGTCTTCTAAGAATATATATATATATATATATATATATATATATATATATATATATATATATATATATATATATATAGTCATGCGGTTTGCTTCTACAAAGTTTCAATTTAATATTTAGGAGAAATCCAATGACAAGGAGGAATGTAAATGCCATGAAAAGTCTTCTTTAATGCGCAACGTTTCGAGCAATACGCTCATCATCAGGCTAGATAATAACAATATGAAATTAGAATCAATAAATAAATGTGAACAAGACAAAATAATTTCCATAAAACCTATTCAGTAAAAGCAAATTTTAAAAAGACTAAAAGAAGAGGGTTAAATTCAAAGTTATAAAAATTTACATATAAAATTAACCAGAAATTTAAAAAGCTATTTTTAAATTACATATAGTAAATTTGAAATTAGTACACTGGAATAATTAACACTAATACAATGGAATAATTAACACTACGAACCTTTCAATGCTGGTTCCGAGGCACGAGTAATTTAAAACAAAACAAAACAGGAAACAAGCTATGGGTTGGGCGGTTGGAGTTATAAGTTAGGGGAGGGGGGATTATAAAAAATTGGGGAGGGGGGAGGGGAGTTGGGGAGGGGGTTTATAAAAAATTTAGAGGGACAGCTGAGGAATCCACGTTTAGAGAAGGGGTCAATGTTTTAATATAAAGAGATTCCAAAATTCTAAGTGAGTTAGGACAAGAATTACAACCGAGAATTTTAAAATGATCTAAAGTGACATCAGTTTTACATTTTATACTGTGTTCCCGAATACTGGAGGCTTCTTTTTTATTTAAAATTTTACCTGTTCGGCAACTTATTCCCATATGCGAATAAAATCTAGTCCTGAGGGAGCGCACGGTGCTGCCAATGTAAGTACCAAGGAGACACCTTGGGCAGGTAAATAAATATACAACACCGCTACGCAACGAATCAGGAGTTCGATCCTTCGCTGAGAAAAAGCTACCTAAAGACATTTTGTTAATAAATATAATCATACATTTTGATTATATTTATTAACAAAATGTCTTTAGGTAGCTTTTTCTCAGCGAAGGATCGAACTCCTGATTCGTTGCGTAGCGGTGTTGTATATTTATTTACCTGCCCAAGGTGTCTCCTTGGTACTTACATTGGCAGCACCGTGCGCTCCCTCAGGACTAGATTTTATTCGCATATGGGAATAAGTTGCCGAACAGGTAAAATTTTAAATAAAAAAGAAGCCTCCAGTATTCGGGAACACAGTATAAAATGTAAAACTGATGTCACTTTAGATCATTTTAAAATTCTCGGTTGTAATTCTTGTCCTAACTCACTTAGAATTTTGGAATCTCTTTATATTAAAACATTGACCCCTTCTCTAAACGTGGATTCCTCAGCTGTCCCTCTAAATTTTTTATAAACCCCCCTCCCCAACTCCCCTCCCCCCTCCCCAATTTTTTATAATCCCCCCTCCCCTAACTTATAACTCCAACCGCCCAACCCATAGCTTGTTTCCTGTTTTGTTTTGTTTTAAATTACTCGTGCCTCGGAACCAGCATTGAAAGGTTCGTAGTGTTAATTATTCCATTGTATTAGTGTTAATTATTCCAGTGTACTAATTTCAAATTTACTATATGTAATTTAAAAATAGCTTTTTAAATTTCTGGTTAATTTTATATGTAAATTTTTATAACTTTGAATTTAACCCTCTTCTTTTAGTCTTTTTAAAATTTGCTTTTACTGAATAGGTTTTATGGAAATTATTTTGTCTTGTTCACATTTATTTATTGATTCTAATTTCATATTGTTATTATCTAGCCTGATGATGAGCGTATTGCTCGAAACGTTGCGCATTAAGAAGACTTTTCATGGCATTTACATTCCTCCTTGTCATTGGATTTCTCCTATATATATATATATATATATATATATATATATATGAAAATTATTTCACGAAAGTAACACGTGAAAAATATTTATGATGAATAAAACCACGAAGGAAAGGAAACACAAAAAGGTGCTCAAGCGCTTTCGTCTAAGCGCTTCGTCATTAGACGAAAGCGCTTGAGCACCTTTTTGTGTTTCCTTTCCTTCGTGGTTTTATTCATCATATATATATATATATATATATATATATATATCAAATGGATTGAATTTTAATTTTTTATTTTTATACATTTTTCATTTAAAATAATAATAAAACGATGAAACAGCACAAACTATTTTCTTTTCTTTTATAGTTTAAATAAATACATAGCGTCCATAAATGTTTACCCTGAAAACAGTATGCTCTCATGTTTTAATGACGAATCTTACATCCGTTTTCTTTTTACAGGTGATCTCGTACACGCATAGAGTTTCTGTGCTGGTGTGTTTCGTCTACCGCATTCGCCGCTAGGAGCGCTGTAGTAGCTGTTCAGTTAAGATGGCGTCTGTGACAGAGAAGGCACAATGTGTTGTGTGGCTTGCAGAAACAAAATTCCTGTTAGTGTTCAGTGAAGGTTCAGAACAAAGTATGGAAAGAATCCACCTGAGGTGAAGTTAATTAAGTCGTGGATGAAAAAATTCTTGGAAACTGGAAACGTGGAAAAGGGAAAGAGCAGTGGTAGACCATTAGTTTCCGATGGGACGGTGGAAAACATTCAAACTGCTTTCACACGGTCATCAAGGAAATCGGTGAAACAAGCTTCATGCCAACTAAAGATACCGAAGTCTAAGGTGCACAAGGTGTTACACAAACGTTTGAAGTTACACGCCTACAAGGTACAAATTGTTCAAGAACTGAAGCCTGTTCACCCTCCAAAACGTGAACAATTCGCTATTGACATTTTGAACAGCATTGACGAGGATAATGACTTCTTGTTACGGGTCTGCTTTTCAGACGAGGCTACGTTTCATCTTAGTGGCAGAGTCAACAGACACAATGTGCGTATTTGGGGATCGGAAAACCCACGTGCCGTAAGGGAGCATATTCGGGCAGTCCGAAGATCAATGTCTGGTGTGAACTAATGCATGACCAGATAATTGGTCCTTTCTTCTTCGCTGAGAACACTGTTTCCGCAACTGTGTACCTGGATATGCTCACCAATTACGCCATCCCCCAGCTGCAGGACAGGCAGCCAACTGTCATCTTCCAACAAGATGGGGCACCCCCTCATTGGACGCATGTTGTTCGTGAAACTCTCGACGCAACATTTCCAAATCGATGGATTGGCAGAGACGGGCCAATCCCATGGCTCCCAAGATCACCAGACATTACCCCGCTGGATTTCTTCTCTGGGGTCATGTTAAAGATTTGGTTTATGCAACAGTTGTTCCAGATATCAGGACATTGCGAGAACGCATTACGGATGCAATTGCAACAGTTAACCCACAAATGTTGGAAAATGTGTGGCGTGACTGTGAATACCGTTTAGACATTTTACGTGCCACTAGGGGTGCACATGTGGAAGCTTATTAAGTTCATTAACTATGTATCAAAACTTTGTATGTTTATCTACTTATGATTAAAACTGTGTTTGAATACGAGTGTTTATTTAAAAGTTATAGCATGCTTTAATCATAACTACTTACCTCATTTGGGTAATGGGTTGACAAATGGATACACTAATTTTCTCATTACTAACTAATACGAAAAAAAAAAAATTTAAATAATTTTTTTTTATATTTGTCTAGTTATAATTCAACTAAAAAAGGAATAATCTCCAGTACAGTACTTCTAAATACTACTGGCCGACAAAGGGTTAATTGTGTAAAATTGCCAAAACCTAACAACCTAACCTAACTTAACTTGCCAGGGAAACAACGGCGTCTGATTGACTGGGTTCATATGAAGTGCTATGATTGGATAGGAAAAAACAAAAGACAGTCACACTTTGAGTATTGGAACGCATTCGGGGTATTGTTTCCATGGAAACCATGGCGACTCTAAATATTTTTTGGTATGTTTTAAAAATTCTCGCTTTTTTTTATGTTTGCACAAGAAACGAAGGTCAGATTTAACAAAACAAAAGTATAGATTTGACTGATATCTTAATTGGGTTATGTATTTTACTGTATATTGACCCTCCATTCCTAAGCTTTAAGATCAATTTATCTTAGCCCTAGTATTTAGTGGAATCCCAGTTTTTAGCATGATAAACCTACATCCAAAAGTGATGAACTGAGATGAAGAATATTTACAGTGTCTTTTAATTGTAAATAAGATTTGTACGAAGAGACTTGGGTGAAACTTTACAATCCAGATACGACGCAAAGGCAGCCCACAAGCCAGGCTTATTACCATGCCCACATTTTCAAATCAACCACTGTCATTGTCAAAATGACATCATGATTATACATATTTTTTTATTTAGTTCACCACCAATTCGTACCTAGAGTATATATATATATATATATATATATATATATATATGCTGTAAACCCACAAGGGAAAAGAAAAATGATTCCAAGGCCTTTCATGTATTCAGAGTTAACCTCATCAGGGAATCATTCCCTGATGAGGTGTAGCTCTGAATACACAAAAGGCCTTGGAATCATTTTTCTTTTCCCTTGTGGGTTTGCAGCATTCATTCATTTCACGTGTTTAATTGTGAAATTCATCCCATATATGTATATATATATATATACAACTTACCTTATGAACCTTATGTTGTTAAGTGCATTGGTCTCTCTTCACACGGAGGTCAAGCTGGTGGCCCCGCCTCTAGGTCTGGCTTGGTGGAGGAGTGAGTTGCTTTCTTGCGCTCTCTACCGTACATGGCCAGGCACGCCTGGCTCATCTGGTACCATCCTGAGCCAGGCATCCAGTCTTCTCTTGAAGACTTCAACTTTGACCCTTGTTACGTTTCTGAGGTCCTTCGGAAACTGGTTGAAAAGTCTTGGGCCCCCTGACAACCAAGCTATTTTCCTTCAGAGTTGAGGAGGTCCCTTGTCGGGCCTTTAATTTGGGAACACAGCCTGGGCAGATAAGTGGGAGATGAGATTTAATGTTGATAAGTGCAAGGTTATGCATATTGGGCCAAAAAATCCAGAATTTGAATACAATATGAATGGAATTTGGATTAAAAATGATGATAAAGAGAAAGACTTGGGTGTCACTGTGACTAATGAACTTAAACACTCAAATCACTGTATGGAAATCAGAAATAAAGCAAATGCTAGACTCAATCTCATGCAGATATACATTGAATACAAATCACCCAATATTATAAAGCACCTATATATTTCATATGTGAGACCCCTCCTTGAATATTGTATTCAATTTAATAGTCCTTATTTGATACAAGATATTGAAAAACTGGAAAGAGTACAGAAATGAGCAACAAGAATGATCTCATCTCGGTTATTATGTATTTTATCACACTCAGTCATTTTACACACCAAAATACATTTTTCTAGTAGTATTTGATGTGATTTGTTCAAATATGACCTCCATTTCCGTTGGAAATGAGATCCAACAAAGTTATAGTACTTTGAAGTTTGGCTCATTTTCAAGGGAAATGGAAGTCAAAATCTAAGCAAAACACATCAAATATTACTAGAAAAATGTATTTTGGTATTAATTAACCTAACCTAACCTAACCGTGGCTAAACGAGCCTAACCCTGGCTAAACGAGCCTAACCCTGGCTAAACGAGCCTAGAGTATTACCTTATTCTGGATTAGGTGGTGGATACAGACGAGAGCTCGTTTAGCCAGGGTTAGGCTCATTTAGCCAGGGTTAGGCTCATTTAGCCAGGGTTAGGCTCGTTTAGCCACGGTTAGGTTAGGTTAGGTTAATTAATACCAAAATACATTTTCCTAGTAATATTTGATGTGTTTTGCTTAGATTTTGACTTCCATTTCCCTTGAAAATGAGCCAAACTTCAAAGTACTATAACTTTGTTGGATCTCATTTCTGACGGAAATGGAGGTCATATTTGAACAAATCACATCAAATACTACTAGAAAAATGTATTTTGGTATGTAAAATGACTGAGTGGGATAAAATACATAATTACCCTCATCTCTAAGACAATTGACATATAAGGAAAGATTGGCGTATCTAAACATGTTCTCATTAAAAAGGAGGAGGTTAATGGGTGATATGATAGAGGTGTATAAAATGATAAAAGGGTTGGATAAGATAGATTTTGATTCTCTCTTCATTAAAAATAATCATAAGCAGACTAGAGGTCATAGTATGAAATTCTTTAAGCCAAGATGTAGAACAAATTTAAGAAAACAGTTTTACAAACAGAGTAATTAAGTTTTGGAACAGTCTGACAGAAGAAGTAGTGACTTCAGATACACTTGATTCTTTCAAAAGAAGGTTGGATAGTTTGATGTATGCAAGGGACATCTGGTGATAGTGTTTAAGTCCATTTTTATTGCATGAATGGTACTAGTTTATTTCATATATATTATGTGCATTTAGGTGATAGATCCCACAGCTCAACACAAGTGTTGTGGGATATAGGGAGGCAGCATCCTGGGTTAGGGGATACTCTGTCCTTACACACCCCATTTAAAGAGATTCCTCTGCCGAGTGGCGCCCCCCATAGTACTGTGAGGTATTGAAAAACTCATGATCTTGCCTAACAAACACCTTTAAATGGGAGACCCAAAATGGGTGCACACACATTTTTACATTACCATACCATCTTTACAGCCATACCTACACTTTTCCTCATAAGTATATACAGTATATTGTAATGTATATGGTTGTAAATTGTGACTTGGTCCACAATTGATATGGACCGTGACCTATTTTTGGTTGGCAAGGTACTGGTATTGATGGGTACCATAATGAAATTGACTGGATTCTTTGGAGCTGATATATTTGCATGTCAGTTATAAATAGATATAGAGTGTAACACATTTGTGGATAGTAGCCTATTATGACTTTGATCCTCTGGATCCAGAGATTCTATCTAGTTTTAAATTGATAATTAATTAGTTTTAAATTGATAATTAATTAGTTTTAAATTGATAATTAATTAGTTTTAAATTGATAATTAATTAGTTTTGTAAAATTTGGTTATTGCCAATGTATAGGCAGTTTTTACATAGTGGAGCCACCTCGATGGGCCGAAGTGGAACAGTCTTCTTCAAGTGCGGCTAACAGCAGGTCATCATCAAACTCAGCAGAGTGTCCAGAGCGTGCTGCATCTGTCAAACAGCAGTCACCATTCCTAAACTTTTGAAACCATCTTTGACATTTCCTCACATGCAGAATATCATTGCCATAAAAGTCCTGAATGTGGTGCCAGTACTGTCCCTTGTGGTACTGAGCTGCGTACTTCCGATTCCGATGATGATATACCTTGAATTTTGACTACCTGCAGACTTCTCTGAGGAAGTTGTAGATCCATTTTCCCACTTTGCTTATTATTCCCATATATTTAATTTTATGTGCTATTATACTATGGTCACATTTGTTGAAAGCTTTAGCAAAATCTGTGTATATAACATTGTAGTTGTCATTGCCTTCCAATGCATCTAGGATATTGTTGTAGTGTTCTATTAGTTGTGATAGGCATGATCTACCTGATCGGAATCCATTCTGATTTTTGTTGAATCTTTCCCATGTCTCCAGGAAGTCATAAATTTTCTCTCTAACTATTTCAAATACTTTGGTGAGGTGGGATGTCAATGACACTGGTCTATAGTTCTTTGCTTGAGATCTGTCCCCTCCTTTATATATAGGGACAATGTTTGCTCTTTTCAAGATGCTCAGTATTTCCCCCAGTGTCTAGGGATCTTCTCCATATCCAGTATAAAGATGTAGCTATTCATATATATATATATATATATATATATATATATATATATATATATCCCCGCAAGGGGGTTCTAAGCTCATGCTCTTGAGTGCTCTTTGTGCTCGTTTGTACGTGCTTGTTCCTGGAGGTTTCACGTGCACCCTCCCGGCCCTAGCACCCAAGGATGATGGGGCTCGACCCTGCAGTCCTTGTCATCCTTGGTCTTTTTCCACTTCGACTGTCCCCTCCACCCTTTCTTTTTCCTCTGTCTTTCCTCTCACTTTTCTTTGTTTTTCCGCTGAGATATGCCCTTTAAATAGAGGCGAATCGGTTCTTCCCGAACTAAAAAAAAAAATATATATATATATATATATATAAGGTGTAGCTATTCATATATATATATATATATACAAACTCAGAATGGTTTGTATATATTAGATATATATATATATATATTATATATATATATATATGGTATTTGTCATTTACCATTACTTATTCGGACTATAGTGGATTTAATTTTCCCAGAAGAGTTCCTTGTTCCATGCACGTGTCTGTGGTTTAACATATATATATATATATATATATATATATATATATATATATATATATATATATATCAGGGGTTTACACTAACACCCACCCAGTTGCCCAAGGTGGGTTGAAATCATATCAGGCAAGTTCAAAAGCTGCAGCTACCCAACTAGTTACCTTAAATCAAACATCCCAGCATTCAGACTTCATCCAGAGTTTGCAGTGCCCAAAGTACGGCTGCTACCTATTCATTTGTTTACCGTTGAAAAAAGGTGACAGCAGTCAGCAAGCAGCAAAACCCAGCTGTTCATCCTTCCATGCAATAGTAGTAGTAGAATTTTTCTGAGTGATGAATTCCTATACAGGAATATAATGCCCAGTTTACTACTACTATTCCTCTGTCATCTCTTGATCATTTCTTGGTAAAGATTAGCTTTAACTGCCCACTTGATTTTTATACAAAAACATATTTTTCTGTTGTATTTTGGTTTGTTTTGTTCAAATCTGACCTTTATTTCTTTAGGAAAATGCCTATTTTTGAGGAAATGATGATCTGGTATATCCTCCAAAAATGATTATTTTTACTGGAAAATGAAGGTCAGATTTGAAAAAAACACAAAAATATACCAGGAAAATATGTTTTTGTATCGACAATTATAGGGGAACCTGTGAGGAATCAGGTGTTTTGGGTGGGAAGGGGAAAGGAGGGGACCTGACCTAACCTAACCTAATATTCATGGCAAAAGTGACGTAACCTAACCTAACCAACTGTCAAGAGTGTACAGTTAAAACTAATGAAAATAACAACCTAACCAATTGTGAAGGGCATACAGTTGACCTAACTGGGCATTCATTTAACCTAACTGGGCATAGGTACCCCATAATGAATTAGGGACCTGGAAAGGTAAGTAGTTGGAAATATTATCAGTGCACTTCCAATAATTATGGGAAGCTTCATGGTAATTAAGTTCATTACTACACTGAGGACATGTGAGAGAGGTCTTGAGCATGCAGTGAGCTCAAAATATAGCAACAGCAGCGCTATCATCCCTCAAAACTTATTTAACCCTTTGACTGCCAGGATCCGTTTTCTATGCCATTACGTCACCCTGAAAAATGGCCTAAATTTAATTAACTTTCGACATTTTTGGGTGGCTGAAAAAAAATCACTGTATCAACTTGAATTAGTTACCCATAAATCCTCATTTTCTCTAGTAATGTCTCCAATAATAAAAAAAATAATTCTTTATGGATAACAATTTTATCCTGACCAAAAAAGTAGTAATTTTTTGAATAAAGACTTTTTTACTATAATGCGTATACATTTTTTGAAATACCCTATATATATATATTAAAACATGTAAAATATATTTAGACTGCAAAGATAAGCAAAATTAATAATATATCAAATAATTTTGAATAAATGAAAGAAAATAAAGGTAAAAAGCCAACAACTACTGGTAGGTTTTTGGCAGTTGCCTCAGAATGGCTACAAATAGGTCTGTGGCAGTCAAAGGGTTAATAAAGTCTCATTCTGACTTTCAGCATGTACTATACACAGCCATTCTGAAGCAACTATTGAATTCAAATTTTAGCACTGACATGTGCAGGGGTGTCATGTGACAATAGGGCAGCCGCTGATTGGTTAATGATAATAACATGACTACATACATATGAGATAAGATGGTTTGACTAGTGAATAATGGCACCAAAATTTAATTTCAAAATACGTGGGGTGTCACGTGACAATGGGGCAGCCACTGATTGGCTAATGATGATAACATGACTACATACACATGGGACGAGATGGTTTGATGAGTGAATAGTGGCATTGGGTGGATGTGTTCTACTGAATCTTAACCTTTTTTTTTTAAATTTTTCATCAAATTTTATTTTTGTCATTTCCTCCAAAAAAAATTACTTTCCAGGAATGTAGAAAGTAGTTGAATGCATATATGAGTAATTATTATCAAGTGAAAATAGCAGAACATTAACTCTCTATCAAAAATGAAAGGGACATTAAAATGAATATTAACCCATATCTTTTCTTAACCCTTTCACTCATTGGGTACCGTACACAATTGTGTAGCTGAAATATAAACCATGTTTATTCTTATGTAACCATGTATAAAGGCAAATTTCCTTTTTACCATACATCATAATTCGTGAGCAAAAGGGTTAAATCCATTTATAGTGGTAGCTTCTACCTCATTTAGAATACTGCATTCAAGATTGGTTCCCTCACCTTAGACATGATATTGATGTGCTTGAACGTGTGCAATGTTGGGCAACTAAGCTTATCCCCAACCTAAGATTGGAATACAGGGAAAGATTAAAGGAATTAGGTATGTTTAGTTTTGAGAGATAATGTAGGAGGGGATATGATACAGATATTCAAAATATTTTTAGGTCTGGACAATTTAGTGACAACTTTTCTCACTAGAGGCTGATGGGATAACTCATGGGCATAATAAGAAAATTAGAAAACAGCCTTGTAGACTTGATCTACAAAAATACTTTTTCAGTCATAGAGTAGAAGATTTTTGGAATGACTTGCCCTATGATATGGTAAGCAGTAGCTCGTTAGTTAATTTTAAGAAAAGTTTGGATGCTTTCATGAATGAGAGAGTGAGTTTGTAGATTGTAAATATTGTATATTCTTAGCTTAAGTTTGTAGGCTACTTTGATAGTATTAAATAGTTGTACATTAGTTAGCTGTCTTGAGATTGATGTTTTGCAGGATTCTATTATTATTAGCTCATGACTTGGATAACCTCGATAGGCCCCAGTGGCTTCATGTTTTCCAAATGAAATGTATTGTCCATCAAAGAGTCATGAGCTATATTTTATACTCTAATTTTGCAAAATGTGTTTCAAGTCAGCTAAATTCTAATTAATTATTTGCAGAACTTACCAAAGTACTCAAGTTGCCTCTTCTTAAAATGTCTTGAACAAAATATCCCTCTGATTTATAGAATCCTATATATAGACCACAAGACAACCAGCAAAATTTCATGCCTTCCTCAAAGGCCTACCTATAAGTAGTGGCATACCAATTAATCAGCATTACCCAAATTTAGCCGATTCTCTTACCAGTTCTTTGACATTGTAAAATTTTCATTACAAAACAAAATCTACATTTAAAGAAAATTGAACACAAAAAAAACCATTATTTATGATAGTTTATACTCATTTCAGAGTGTGAATGAAAATGGCAAAGCTTAATAAGTTATATTACCCATAAATTTATATTTTCTCTAAATAGCTAATCTCTAAACATTATAAACTATCATAATCTTGTATATCTTTACATTATTAATAATAATAATAGCTAATAATAATAATTCTATATTAAGTTGTATTTTATAATTTTTATATTATATTATATTAACTCTTGTTATGATGACCAAGTATTTTAATAATTTTTATAAACACAAATTGTATATCCATTTTTTTCTTCAAATTGGCCACCAGAGACTTGAAATTTGAACGAAAAATTTTGTTGTTGACATTGTTGAAGAAAGAAAATACCTTGAACATAAGGAAAAACAATTACTTAAAATATTGGTATTCAATTTATGAAACTAAAATTAAATTATTTTTAACATCACTTTTAGGGGTGCACCGGACACGATATCTGCTGGATATTGCAAAGTATCTGGTATCTGGCAGGATATGGGTCATATCCAGCTGGAAATGCCGGATATAGGCCAAGACATTAGAAAATTAACACCTGTATGAAAATCTGCCATAATATGATGATAACACATTACAAATAATATTTTATATACAAAAAAAATGGAAAGCCCTCCAGGGCCCACCCCTAAACCAGTCTAGTAACACTTTTTATATTAAATCAACACAATACTGATGACAAGAATAAATAAAACATCTGTCCATCCTTAATGATTACAGTTTGATTAATATAATCAGCTTTTTGTAAAAACATCTAGGCATTAAATTTTTTAAAAGGAGTAAAATATTGCTAGACCCCTGCACTTGCTTTCCATTCTTTTTCTCCTTTATTTTCAAAACGATGCAAAACATTACAAGCTTGACAAATGTAAAACAATACATTGAATACAATATAAAATGCCTGGAATGAAATCAATGAATGGAGGGCAGTATTGTGTAGGTCAGATGCCGCCATTCAGCCTGGAGGTCTTCAGAATAAAAAAAATCAACAATAGTGATTTAGAACTTTTTTCCATTGTGGTGCAGAAACAAGAGCATTTCTCCTCTTTTAAGCAATATTTGGGATCGCCTTGCTTCATAGATGTTTCCATATTCAGAAAACATTCTCTCTGAAAATACAGAGGATGCAGGTGTGCAGAGAAGCTTTGAAACAATAGTTTTAAGGAGAGGAAATCAGTCCTCCTGCTTCCAAATTTGAACTGGACAGCATATCCTATCTACGAGAGGTTCAGATGCATATTGGCCTAACTCCCCTGCAATCAGTAGAACAGGAGCAGTCTTTTTTTCAACCTTTCTTCTCTCGTAACTTACTTCCCCAGATTGCTCTCCTTTTCTGATCTCCATAAAACACGCTTCAAGAATGTCCTCTTCATCTTTCTTCTTTTGCATAGGAGAACTGGAATTTGAGCTGCTTTCGCTTCCGCTTTCATTACCTTCATTTTCATTAGAATCATTACCACCTTTGTCATTTTCAGTACCTATGACTTTTTCAATCAGCCAGGATTTAGCCTGCTCTTTTTGATCTTGTTGAAAGAAAGATAACTTATACCGCGGATCTATTGCAGTCACAGCCACATAAGCCCTGTTTTTCATTATGTTCAAAGACTTCCAATCATTACTCTCTGACAAGAACCACACTCGAAGAGAAGTCAGGAGTTCTCTCTTTGTCGTTTGAACACCTTGGTCATCATGGCCAATCTTTGAAAGAAATCTTTGTAAAATACAAATGCTTGGGATTACGGAAGACAAAGTTGATTTTTCCGAACTCATTTCCTGAGTTAGTTGGAAGAATGGTTTTAATATTTTAAGATTTCATATCAGTGTCCACTCTAAGGATTTGATGGTAGGTAATTCACTACGATCAGCCAAATACAGTTGCACTGGAATTTTTAATTTATATAATCTTTCTAGCATCAAATATGCACTGTTCCAACGTGTTGGGACATCTTGAACCAATAGGAGAGGCTCAAGATTTTGCTGCACTTGAATGTGTTTGAAATTGTTACAGGCCAAAGGAGAATGATTAGAGTGAGTTGCAAGGCAGCGACTCTTTGCAAGAATATCAATTACACTCCTCTGAACCATAATTGAGTCACTAATAACCAGTTGGAGTAAGTGAATGCTGCAGTGTATTGAAGGTATTTCAGCCAGGTCACTACCAAGAGCCATATTACTAGCTCCATTCCTCACCAATAAATTCCTCTTATTTGCATCAAGATCCCAACTATCCTACACAGAGCAAAACTTTTCAGATATATTCTTGCCAGTATGCGACCCTGAGAAATGAGAGGCATGTAGCACAGCATTGTATCTTTCAAAATCTTTACCTATCCCGTGACCCGATAATGATATAAAACTTTCTTGAGAGGTTGTGCATATCCATATATCTGAAGAAAAGCTGACATGCTTTACTACTTCCAGCTTCTGAGCAATTTTAGACGAACTCATTATAAAGACGAGGAATTATAGTACAGTCAACCCTCGCTATAACGGACCCCGTTAGAGCGGATATCGGATAAACCAGACACACCACTGGCGACGTTAACCAGGAAAAGAAGAAGCATGTGACCCTGTCGGTGACCCAGAAGCTGGAATTAATCAAGAAGTTAGAGGCGGGTGCTTCGGTGGCCAAGGTGTGCACGGAGTATGGCGTGAAAAAGCAAACTGTTTCCGACATTCGTAAGGCCAAGGACAAGCTAACTTTTATATTTTTATTATATTTCATTATTTTCTGTATCATTTATCATGTATCGTGTTCAGCAGACAGTGCACAGTACCGTATATAGTATCTCCATTACCGTATCATATACGTATACCATAGGTTACCAGTACCGTCGGTTATATCGGACAATCGGCTATAACGGACACCTTTTCCCCCCTATTAGTCCGTTATAACGAGAGTTGACTGTATCAGAGAAGTACCTTCTGCTCGGTAAGAAATATCTGGGTTGGAGGTAGGCCATTAGATCAATAAAACCATCATCTTCAACTAAAGTAAATGGCTGGTTGTCCAAAGCCATCATCATGCCAATTTTATGGTGAATCATCACAGACCTGGAGTCATTGATGTCCCATATTTTTTAGATGAAAAGCTTTCCTCTATTGAGATCTGCTTACTCATTTGGTCCATTTTTTTTCCTTTCAGAGTACTACCAGTAGAAGTTGATGGTCTAGCCCGTATTCTATCTATGCCTATTTCCTTTGATTCAGTCGCAGCTATTCTTTTTTTGTCATTTTCATTTTTGGCTTCAGCATACTCTTTTGGGTGATTAATCTTCAAATGATTATGAAGAGGTGTTGTGCTAAAAGACTTTTGGCCACCTTTCTCTGTCCCACGTTTGATAATCTTTTGGCAAATATTACACTTTGCAGTGATATCGCTAGGATCATTTATTGTATACAGTGACCATACAAAACTTGTCATGATTAATAGGTACTTAATAGTTTAATACAACACAAGAACCTGAAAGAGAACAAAACAATTAAACATCTGAATATACTTAAATTATTATTTATCTTATATTTGGGGGGGGTGCTTGTCCCCAATGCAAAACAAAACCTAGCAATATGAGTGTAAAAATAATACGGTACCTAATAATATATATCCAGCTGGATAGATATGGCCATATCTGGCATATCTGGTATTTGGCCGGATATGAAAAATTCATATCTGGTGCACCCCTAATCACTTTAGCTATGGTATATGAGTAACAAATTCTGGTACTATCTATTGTGGAGTAAGAAGGTGCAAGTGTTTGTGAATCGATGTCTGAGAAGGATTACGGGAATTAAATGGCTGGATAGAATTTCAAATGAAAGAATGGCAGACCACAAATCAGGAAATGATAGAAGAGCAAATTAGGAGAAGGACTTCAGTAGAGATGGGTTGGTTGGACATGCTTTGAGGAGAGAAGGAGGAGAAATAGCTAAGATAGCTTTGGAATGGAGTCCGCAAGGAAGAAGGAAGAGGGGTAGACTGGTGATGACTTGGAGGAGATCCTTACTGATTGAAACTAGAGAATTGGAAGAACCTGGCCAGAAGTTAAAGCCCAAGCAGCCAACTGTACCCAATGACAAAGCACAGTTGACACCCTCCACATAGGAGTGAAGAGGACATAGGTAATATTATGGAGTAAGCTAAGGAAAAGTATTTAAAAAAATTTGAAATGTAAAAATATGAAAATGGAAAGTTTTCACAATAGATTAGTAAAATTTATGAAGGGAAGTGATTTTGTAAAATCTAGGCAAAGAATCAGCATTGGCTGAATTTTGGAATCATTATGGTACCATACATCAATACCTATAAGGTTGTTTCTATGAGATGTGTGTAATGCTTTACACTATTTTTATTAATTGTGTCTAATTCCTAGGAAATGATGAATAGTAGGCTACCTATTTTAATATTTAATACATACATTAATACATTTTGGTCTTAATAATATATTAAATATTAATACATTAATGTATTAATATTTAATACATTATTAAGACCAAAATAATCCTGTAGATCTTTGAATAACACCGGATGACAAAAAATAACTTTTTTTGTCACATGAACAAAAATAGGTGGATCTTATAGGTTTTTACCGCTGAGTTAAAAAAATGACCTCAAAATTTGTCTGTCATCCACCAATATTGAGTGAATTGAAAATAAAATTTGGACTAATTTATAGGTGTAATAGCAATATCAAAGTAGAAAAAGTATATTGAACTCGCTTAAAATGTTCACAGAATGAAATCAAGTGAGTAACTGACAAGTGAAAGTCAACAGTGATGTGCAGCAACTTATAAACAGGGAGAGCAAGGGGCAGACCTCACCCCCTTCCTATTCTGACTCAAATCCTAAGTACAGCTGGCCCTGCTATAATGTGTATGGTATTATTACAATGTGGATTTGTATTTACACGCTAAGTATTTTAAGACCATAAAGATGTTATTACATGGAAAATTTGAAATTACATGCAAAAAACAAAAAAAAACAACATTAAAAATATCAAGACTGCAAAAACATTCATTGGCTTATAGTTAGCTAAGTACTGTCAGATTAAACATACAGTCTAACACTCAAAACCTTCACTCACTGAGAGTTTAATTTTAGTATATCTATTTCGCATGGAACAATATGAAAAATGTAAATGCACTACTATGAAAACTCCCAGATAACATTCAATGGATAATTCAAAACCTTTGCTCACCAAGATTTTAATTTTACGTCTATTTCAGACAGAACAATTTGGAATAAATGAACACTATTAAAACCTCTCAGAGTCCCCTCATGTTTTGCTCTAGGCACCATTGATATCTTTTAACTGATGATGGTTCATTTAACAGATTTTCTTCGCACATTTAGCAGAAAATTGGATGAACTTCTAGCAGGCTATAAAGAAATTTATCATGAAAAAAAATCATGCATGGCAGTTAACACTTGATGCATATATTAAGAAGAAATCTGATGTTAGTGTCCCTGACAAAGAAAATGCTGAGGAAGCATGGCAGTTAACTTCAAGTGAGGTGTAACATGTATTTACTGTACTTGGCTATATTTTTACTGTACTGTACTTGGTAGTATTTTTTCTTTTGTAACTTTCTTAAATGGAATTTTTGGCTGTAATATTTGTTTCATCATACATTACGCACTAATATATGTTGGTAAAAGTGTTTGAACAATTGATAAATTGAATTTTAAGGAAAAGATAATTCTGAAAAAATGCATCCCTGACTTAACATTATTCCTATGTAAAAACAAGCTTGTCACAGCGGCAATTGCATAATGCACTGTTTTTCTAGAATGCATCCTGCACGTTATAGCAGGGCCAACTGTAATGTAAATTCGTGTGTCACTCTAAAACTGTGGGTGACAGAAAAATTCTGTTTTCATTCTGCAATCAACACAAAAAATTGCATACAGTTCAAGTAAAAATATCTGACAAAAAATATGACCAGTGTAATTGGCTAGCTAGGTGTAGGCTGGGTTATCCTAATTATAGCCCTGCTACACTCACACTGATTAGATCAAAAATGAAGTGTTTCATGACTTTGTTGTGGGAAAACTGGAAATGCACCTGGATTTGACTTAAGACAGTTCTTTCTATCATAGGAACCAAATTTTACTGGCAGCCCATGAAACAAATGAAGATCTTGCAAACTGGAAGGCAGGAGACAAAGCTGTGCTCAATCTTCTCTTCCCAAGCATGCACAAGACATAAACCAGACAAAGATGGCATGTAAGACTTCAGGTAGGGTGTGCAGGACCATCACAATGCATTGCAAGCAATGAAAAAAAAGTAGGTGTAATGGAATGGCAGCAGTGTTTTCCCCAGGAATTGAAATTAGAGAGGGTGTTCAAATTTTCAAGGGGGAAAGACTGTATGGGTGAAGATGAGCTGTGTGGCACCATAGCAAAATCTGAAAAATGTTTTATAACCATTTTATTAAATTGAACTCAACTTGTCTTAAAATCACACAAATTAAAGTTCACTACTCAGGCTTTTTATGAAGTACCGTACTACATTACATCCTTCTTGGCTTCTTGTAATTTTGCATAACTCTGTTATGAACTTCTCCATACCACATACACACAAAAATGTCAACATAAAATAAAACCATTAAATTACACTGGTATGCATCAATTTTGCTGTCAAGGGTTTTGTAAGTGATTCTTATAGAGTTTTTCCTGCTGATTTCGAATCTGCAATCCGTTTTTCTCAATCAGCTCAGGTTATCCGGCTATGGCCTCATAAGTAAAATAGAATTTTTCGTGATTTTGTCAAAGCGGAATTGGAACAGTAACATCTATCATCACTTGTTTCACTTGTATAATATCTTTTTTTACTTTTGAGGCATATAGATAAAATATTTCATAATGAATAGAGTGTGTAAAAATGATCCCAATAGATTCTGCTACATATGTGGGACAGTTACCATGCCAAATAACCAGTCCCAAATCACTAAATTTGTGAAGACAATGTATAGAGCATACTTTGGAATTAAGCTAGGGGACCAGGACAAAAATTTTGCCCCTCATATGTGCTGCAAGACGTGCATTGAAAATTTGAGAAGATGGAGCAAAGGCAGAGCGAAATCTTTGCCTTTTGGAATTCCCATGATTTGGAGAGAAGGAAAGGATCACGTGACAGATTGCTATTTCTGCATGACAAACCTCCAAGGTGGGCTTATAAATTTATTTTTCTTAAATATTTTGAAATCCTCGTATGAAACGACATAATATTCACCATAATGTAATATTCACCATATATAGCATAATATTCACCATAATGGTAATCATACATTTACATATACATATTGTTATAGAAAATACATTTACACATACATATTGTTATACAAGTTACATTTACATATACAATGATTGTATATTATTTTTTCTTTCTTTTTCATTCATATTGTCCCCGAAGGGACAATATGAATGAAAAAGAAAGAAAAAATATACAGACTCCATCGACCTATTTCATATCTTACAGACCGCAGCCTTCCCTCACGAGCCACCACTCTCTGAATGCTTCTTCTATTTCATATGCAAGTTTTATATCCATGTTTCTGTGTTTCTATTTTCAGGAGTTAACAAGAAGAATAAACACATTGTTGTATACCCTGACATTCCTTCTGCTATGAGACCTGTACCCCATGGTCCTGGAATTCCAATACCCGACCCACCTCAAACCCTGGACTTCGATGATTCTGATGATGAATCAATGACCAATGCCAATGACCAGTCTCAGTCGTATATACCTCAAAATACCGCTTCAAATGAGCCAAGTCCTCTCAACCAGGCCAAACTTAATGATCTTACCAGGGATTTAGGACTTTCCAAATTAGCTGCTGAGATCTTGGGCTCACGACTTTGAGAGGACAACTTGCTGGCTCCGGGAACAACATTCTCCTGGTATAGGAAATGAGAGGAAGAATTCCGCAAGTTTTTTGCAGTGCACGAAAATACCTCTTCCTTAGTGTACTGCTGCAATGTTGAGGAGCTAATCGAATCCTTGGGCCTGCCATATAACGCATCAGAATGGAGGCTATTTATAGACTCGTCTAAACGAAGTTTGAAAGCAGTACTTCTCAACATTGGGAATAGGGTTGCATCAGTCCCTGTAGCACATTCCGTACAACTTACTGAGAGCTACGATAACATGAAAATTTTACTGGATGCTCTCGTATATGACCAACATAACTGGAGGATCTGTGGAGATTTGAAGGTAATACTAATATCATAAGTAAACTATTGCTATTGACTATGTTGTTTTTCCAAAGGTTATTTGAGAGCGTATAAGAACACTTAACTTCCCCACAGAAGTGATACAGTCCAATGCATAGATTTTTTTATCTGATAGAACAAATTCTCTAAATTCTTTAAATATTTTCATTTTTTTTCAGATTGTGACATTTGTATTGGGAATGCAAGGGGGATACACGAAATACCCATGTTTCCTCTGCAAATGGGATAGCTGAGTGGATGAGAAGCACTATGCACAGTGTGAATGGGCATCCAGAGAGAATTTTGAACCTGGTTTGCATAATGTCGTTTCAGTGCCCCTTGTACCACCAACAAAAATTTTGCTCCCACCACTTCATATTAAGCTGGGCTTGATGAAAAATTTCATCAAATCAATGAATAAGGAGGGTTCAGCATTCCGATATCTCGAGAGTAAATTTCCTCATATATCTGATACTAAACTAAATGCTGGGGTTTTTGATGGTCCTCAAATTCGAACTTTGATCAAGGATACTCAGTTCAAAAATGCAATGACTCCAACTGAGAAGAATGCCTGGCAGGCATTCAAATCAGTTGTCACTGATTTTCTTGGCAAGCGTAGAAGTCCAGAATACGAGTCCGTTGTCAAAAACTTGATGGAAGCTTTCAAAGCTCATGGGTCGCGCATGTCCATAAAAATGCACTTTTTGTGGTCCCACTTGGACTATTTTCCTGAAAATTGCGGGGATTATAGTGAGGAACAGGGTGAATGATTTCACCAAGATATCAAAATAATGGAAGAGAGGTACCAGGGAAACTGGGATATCAATATGCTGGCGGACTATTGCTGGTGTTTGAAGCGAGACGTGCCCGAAGAAAAACACAGACGGAAAGCCAAAAAAACTTCATTCCTTCCTCAATAAACTTTTTTCCATATTCATTGTATGAATAAAAGTATTTATTCACACAATGTTTTCATTTTTCACGAGTGTTCTTATAATATTACTCGTATCTACAGTGTTTAAGCTAAAAAAATCAATAAATTTGGGGATAAAATTGGACTTATAATAAATGGCCAATAGAGAAAAAACCTGACCTGATTGAGGAAAACCAATGTCATTTTCGAATTCAGCATGGTCGAATTATATAATATGAGTTGAAAAAACCCTCATAGCAGACAAAAAAATTTCATATGCATACCAGTGTTATTGGTCATCACCAGCCCATTACCACACAAAGGAGACAAGACTTACAGAAAAAAAAGAACTTACATAACTAATGCAAAAAAACAAAGAATATTAGTCACTAGGGCAAGGTCAATGAGTTTTTACCCAAATTGTATAAACCTGATAAGTCCCAGATGTGTCATTTTAAACTCCACCCACACTATCCTTCATATCACAATCATTAAAGGTATTCTTGGCTCAATCAGTGCAAACAAAAGCAATGTTTATAACAAAAAATGTGCTTCAGCATTTGTGCAGGTATTGGGGAAGAAAAAGCTTTGTCCAAATTCACTTCAATAAGCAAATGTCCCAGCCAAAAACAAATTCCTGATAAAGAGAAAAAAAACCAACAACATTTAGAGATTATCTCCCCAGCACTATCATCAGTGGACCCACAGGAATCCATGAGTGTAATGATGCTAGAAAAGGGAGCAAAATTAACAATGATGATAATTAAGGTTCTAAAATTTTGGAATATGTATTTGCATTAATATGTTACTCATAAGGCATTTAAAGGTACAATTTAGTTCACAGTCTGAGAAAGCTCAAAATCCATTGTGATGCATATTGATAACTGAAGTTAGGTTTTTCAACAAGGTCTTTATGAAGGAAATCAGGCATTCAAAAATGATTATTATATTTATATGATAATTTCAAGTGATCCAAATATGTGGGACATGGTTCTTATAGCTAATGGTTAAGCAATACAAAACACCCATGGTAAAAACAAGACTATAGGATCACCTACCACACCATCAAGGAGAAGTGCGATGCTTTCCCTTCTCTTGAAATGGGGATATGATTGCCTCAAGCTTCTGTCTCTATACTGAGAGAATTTCAAAGCTGTTATAATCAGGCATATGATTGTCTCAAGGTGCTTATTATTCTCTATATTGAGAGAATTTCAAATCTGTTATAATCAATTAAAAAGAGAAGAAAAACATTTTTAGTAACTGAAGGCCTGGCTTTCTAAGAAAGCTCTGGCCCAATGGGGATTACTAAAACCTCCCAGGCCCTACTGAGGGGTTTCGGAGCTCTCAGGAATCCTTCCCAATAGTGGAGTTTCCACCAACTTGGGGTGTTAACCACACCATCTCTGTGTGTGTGTGTGTGTGTGTCATGAAAAAAGGGTACCAAAAATCAACATTTGGGTCAATTCAGCTAAAAAAAGGTGAATTTGAACATGACCATCTCAGATTTTCATGATATTTGGTACATTAGTAGGTATGTGTGAGAAATTGAAATTCCCCAAATTTTAGAGCTGGCTGACCTTTGGTTGCTGAGATACAGGGTCACAAAATTTGGACCTTTGACCTGATTTTTTACTTACTGTCAAATTTCAAATTGCTGCAACCACATAATAAAGCTAGAGTTCTGATTCTAGTGTCATTTTGAAGCTCTTAAACAGCTTGTCATATTATCTCTCTTGTCATAAGCCTCTAAAATGAAAATTTAAAAAAATATCCTTTGACCTTAAATAAAAAAATATACCATCCCCAATTTTTTCAATTTTTTTTACAAATGTTCACTTACCAATGTGGAACATGTTCCTAAAAGGTTATAAGTGGCCAGTGATAAGTATGATCAGGAAGTATTTTTAATTAAAATTAACTTTTAAATAATTCATGTTTTTTTTCATCTTTTCAGAAAATATTTGTTTAATATTCGAAGTGAATTTCTGAATTATGGAATGCCATTTAAATATAACTTACTAGTTTTAATATTCTAAATTAATTTCTTTTAAGGAATGCCATTTAAATATAACTTACTAGTTTTAATATTCTAAATTAATTTCTTTTAAGGAATGCCATTTAAATATAACTTACTAGTTTTAATACACTAATTTTTAAAAAATGGATAAACTTAAACTTAAACAGAAATGTGCTGATCCCTTTCAATCACACAAAGGACAGTGTCGAACCAAATGTCTACGAACTGTACCTCAATATTTAATTGATAAAAGGCCTGAAATCAAATTAACAGTTGCTCACAGGCTTTGTAAGTAGTGTAGGGAAATGCTGGAATCATTGCCTGAAAAAAAAACTTTAGATGAAGATGAAAAAAGCTCTTGCTGTGAAGAAACTAGTAATATTCCTGAAATATCTTCATCTGAAAATGAACTTTAAATCAATGAGGCATCAACAAGCACAGCACTTGAATTTCAATTACCTATCAACTTTAAATACTGTACTTCATTAAAATCATTAGGAGAAACTCCCAAAAAGACAAGAAAGCTAAGAGAGATAGAGGCTTATGCATCTCACAAAATAACCAAAGTTACAGGAACAGTCAAGAGAAAATTAGAAGAAATTGCTGGAAGATATATATTAATACAGGAAAAAGAAAAAACTAAGAAAAAGATTATGATGAATTATTAAATCAACTGAAGGAGAAATTCAGCAACTTGCAGACCAAGAGGAGTGAAAGAATACAAATCCTGACTGTATTACCAAAAAGTTGGAGTGAGAGAAAAATAGCTACAGAATTCAACGCAACAAGGCACAAAGCATCAGTTGCCAAAAAGCTTACTAATGAAATGGGTATCCTTTCAATTCCAAATCCTCAGCCTGGAAAGAAAATTTAACAAAACATTATAGAAAAAATCAAAGCATTTTATCTTTCAAAAGATATCAGTAGAATAATGCCTGGTAAAAAGGATTAGGTCAGCATTATGGACAGCTCAGGGGAAAGGAAACATTTTCAGAAGCATCTACTGCTATGCAATTTAAAAGAAGCTTATCAGCTTTTTAAAGAAAGAAATCCTTTGGTAAAAGTGGGCTTCAGCAAATTTGCAGAGGTGTATCCAAAGCAATGTATTATTGCCAGAGCATCAAGAACTCACTCAGTATGTGTATGTACCATTCATCAGAATGTTAAACTTATGATAAATGCGAAAAACTTCACTTTTTTCTACGTGAAGGTCAAAATATGAAAATAAAAACCCACTCTAATAGACAGAGTTTATTTCCATGACAGTTTCGATGCCCACTGGCATCCTCCTCGGGTGGATACAGAAACATGAATGAACAAAACAAGAGGGAAAAACAGTCCAGGGACCGACTGTTAAGAAATTTGCACCTAGGTTAGATCCCATTCTCCCGACACCGGAAGGGCATTTTCATTAAGTACATTCGCGCAAATTTAAAACTATCTTCCTGTTCTAAACATACAGATTCTATTATTTTTTTTTTTTACATAATTATTACATTTATTATTAAATTTATTACATTTAATATTGCATAATTATTTATTACAGAAATTCTAAATTTATTTTTACATTGGTTATTACATTGTTGTTTATTATACAGAACTTATAAACCGAAAAACGAATGGAAAAAGCCGATTAGGAAATAATCCAGAGACCATTGAGAAATTTGCACCTAGGTTAGATACCATTCTCCCGACACTGGAAGGGCATTTTATTACAGGGTCCGCTTATAAGTACTTTCCCACAAATTAAAACTATCTTCTTGTTCTATACATACAGATTCTAATATTTTGACATAATTACTGCATTGATTATTGCATTTACATTTTTTTTAACTATTATTATTACCTTTACCCTAATTATTAAATTTATAATATTACCTTTATTATTACATCTGTTGCATTTATATTTATTTCCACATTTATTACTTCCATTATTACATTTACTAAAAGCGAGTAAGGAAACAATCCAATCCAGAGACATTTAAGAAATTCACACTTAGGTTCGAACACGTTCCCACGACTCCATAAGGGATTTTTTGACCAAGAATCTCATTAAAGGGTCTAACTTATAAGTACCTTCGCACAAATTAAAATTATCTACCTTTTCTATACACACGGATTCTATTATTTTTCTTTTGACATAATTATTACATTTATAAAGTACCTTAAATTTAATAATTAGGGTAAAGGTAATAATAATAAATGTTAAAAAAATGTAAATGCAATAATCAATGCAGTAATTATGTCAAAATATTAGAATCTGTATGTATAGAACAAGAAAATAGTTTTAATTTGTGGGAAAGTACTTATAAGCGGACCCTGTAATAAAATGCCCTTCCAGTGTCGGGAGAATGGTATCTAACCTAGGTGCGAATTTCTCAATGGTCTCTGGATTATTTCCTAATTGGCTTTTTTCATTCGTTTTTCGGTTTATAAGTTCTGTATAATAAACAACAATGTAATAACCAATGTAAAAATAAATTTATAATTTCTGTAATAAATAATTATGTAAAAAAAAATAAAAAAAATAAATAGAATCTGTATGTTTAGAACAGGAAGATAGTTTTAAATTTGCGCGAATGTACTTAATGAAAATGCCCTTCCGGTGTCGGGAGAATGGGATCTAACCTAGGTGCGAATTTCTTAACAGTTGGTCCCTGGACTGTTTTTCCCTCTTGTTTTGGTTCATTCGTGTTCTGTATCCACCCGAGGAGGATGCCAGTGGGCGTCGAAACTGTCGTGGAAATAAACTCTGTCTATTAGAGTGGGTTTTTATTTTCATATGTTAAACTTATGTTTGTAGGAACTAAGTTTGATAAGTTAACTGAAGATAATGAAAATCCTATCAACCATATACGACATTGTCTTACTTTGATTGAGTGCAATCCACCCTCATTGCAATGCTGCCTTAGGGAATGTAAACAATGTGGAGACACAAAAGCATTGAAAGAGAAACTCCAAAATATTTTTGATGATAACTGCATTGATTCAGTACAGTTTAAGAAGTGGACCAATACATACAGGTCCAATCTTGAATCAATTCATATGAGTTCAGATGAATATATTGAACATTTCTGTAGCAAACTTCAAGAATACCAAATCCATGATTTCCTGACCAAGATGCAAGCTAATTATTACAATGAAACTAAAATGTCGCTTAAACCAAGTGAAGTCCTAGTAGTGTGCGATTTTGCCAAAAATTACTCTTTTTGTTCTCCAAGATGAGGTGCAGAGTTTTCACTGGAACAATCAGATGGCAACTCTACATCCATTTGTTTTGTATTATAACAAGCAAAATGAGATTGCTCACCTAAGCTTTGTTGTCATATCTGAGTGCAATATTCATAACACAGTTGCAGTGCATTTGTTTCAAAAGCATCTCATAAACTTCATAAAAGAGGACATCCCATCCATCAACAAAATCATATACTTCTCAAGATGGCTGTGCTGGACAATATAAAAACTGCAAAAACTTTCTGAATCTTTGCCACCACAAAGATTACTTTGGAATTAATGCAGAGTGGAATTTTTTTACAACAAGCCATGGGAAGGGACCATGTGATGGTGTAGGAGGCACTGTTAAGAGGTTAGCTGCTAAAGCTAGTCTGCAATAGCCTTATGATAAACAAATCCTTACTGCACAACAGCTGTATATATTTACCAAAGATAATAATAAATAATAATATTACACCACATTTTTCAACCAATGAAGATTATGAAAATGAAGAATTTCTCCTCCAAACTAGACATTCAGAAGCAAAAACAATTGCTGGTACTCAGAAAATACACCATTTAAAACCAGTTTCATTAACTTCACAAGAAGTTAAGTTCACTTGTTGGCAAGCGACATCCTACAATCTTTGCATCATTTTTTGTGATGCCAGGACCTAATCCAAATATACAGTTTTTTTTTCGTGTTTTTACATGAACTTTATCTGCACCACTTGAACAAGTTTTACCACTAGAAGTGGCTTCACTGGCTTTACCACTATTATCCATTATATCATATATAGTGATGTAGCGGATGTCATTTTTTTCACATCCGCGGATGAGGATGTTTGATTTCAACATCCGCGGATGCGGATGCGGATGTCTACATTTTCGTTATTTTTTAGGATATATTCGAGATTTGTTGTGTTTAACGTATATAATAAGTTATTATATAGAGAGAGCTGTAGCTATAATGTAGTATAATTGATTAATTGTACAATAATTGCTGTACTTTTCTCTGAACATATAAAATAATATCAAGCATCTAACTAATATAGAAATCAATTAGTGAATTCATCTGCAAATAAATTCGTTATATTTTGTTGAGTTTCAGCCACAATTAGAAACCATAATTGTGTTACCAGGATGCGGGACGTGAACCCAACTCAAATGCACCCCACCGACCTCTTTCCCCAACCTCCACCCTTATAGAAAGAGATCTTTAATTAGCTTGATAACTATTTATATTAAGTTTAAAGTTTTATTAGGCATATTTATAAATGAGTAATTAAAATAAAGTAAACTAAGATGTTCATCATTTAATGTTCAAACTTAATTATAGGAAGGTTATGCTTAAGGAACATTAACTTTTCTGCCTTTTCTGCTGCCAGTCTGTTTCTCTTTTCATCATATATTAATCCAGCACTGCTAAATAATCTCTCGCTTGGTACGTTTGTTAGAGGACAGGCTAAATGTTTCCTTGCAAGTTTACTCAAGTATGGATAGATATTCTGCATATTTTTCCACCAACTAATAGGATTGTCACATGCAGCCAGGCATTTTTCTTGGTGATAGCTCTCGATCATTTTTACTACATCTTTTGACATCGCGTAGGTCTCGTCATTGCTGCTTGACTCAAGAAACTGAGAGAGAGAGATTCTGTGATAGATTTGCTTGTTGAAGGTGTTGGTTCTGTCACTGAAACTTTTATTCTTTTGGTGGGCGGCGAAGCGACAGATTCAAGAGATTGAAGCTCTTCAACTGCTTTGCCAAGTGATGATTTAACTCGTTCTAATGTACTAGGTGAAAATAATTTAGCTTTGTAACGTGGATCTAAGTAGGTTGCAAGAGAGTAACTTCATACAAGAACAGCCTCTCGTCTTGTCGCTTGCATCACTTTTGCGCACAATGAACTAGTTCTATTAATATAGTAGAATTTGATAATTTCCGCTTATTAATGATGTTTTATCTCAACGGTCCACATCCGCACGACATCCGCAGTCCAAAGTGCGGATGCGGATGCGAAAAAATGTGCGGATGTCTGCGATGCGGATGCGGATGTGACCTACATCACTAATCATATCACCAACATATATCAAAAATTGACCTGTAATAGAAACATAGATTAATATTAAAGTAGTCTACATGCCTGAAAATAAGAAAAAATAGCTATAGGTATTTCATGATGGCAAATGATGTTTATTAATAGTAGCTATGGCTTAAACACAAGCAAACTAAACATACTAGGCCTATAGTACCTTAAGGATCATTCAATTCAATAAAATAAAGGTATATGTGAAAAAAATAATTTAAGGCAATTTATCCCAAAAATTGTCATTTTTGTAAAAGTTTAGGAGCTAGGTGGACCCAGTAGATATTAATCAATTGACCTGAAATTTTGCATGTGAATTTTTTTTAGGGAATGTAACCATAATAACGTAGGGCCAAATCAATTTTTGAAAGTTGCTATTTTTGATACACCCTAAATTGATCAGTCTCCTCTTGAAAACTAGATGTGCTAGAGGAAAACCAAAAACAGATTTGGAATCAGTGTCCCAACAGCTATCTAGCTCACCCATAATTATATCTGATGAAAAATACTTGTTGGTCAGTGTAATAGTATGGATGCAGAACAATAGAATGAATGTTCTTTTCTTTAATCCATTGGATGTATGGTACTATATTTGTAAACCTTTATTTCAGATATAGTGACTAGTTGTCAGTAAGCTTATTAATATAGTGCAGGTTGAACCTCCCTTATCCATGATTCCATTATCTGGAAACTCTCAAATAATGGCACTGTTATAGAAAAAGCATTATCTGGTAAAACTCCCAATTAATGGCACATAGTTGTCTGGCTGGCCATTTGGTGTTGGTGGCATGCCAATTGCTCTTGCCATGAACTTGTTTGTTTACATCAGAAACAACAGCTGTCATTACACTTTACCCTTAACCCCTTCCCCATGATGAGGTATGTGCGTACCTCACATGAGGCATATGTCTCCTTTCCGATGATGTACATGTGTACCTCATGCTTTAATACAAATAATTAGAGAGTTCTGTTTTATTGTAATGCTTTGTTACATGACAGACTGAAGAGTCAAAATAGACATCAGCCAATGACATCACTTCTACCCTCCTATATTTCACCCAATCAGGATTTAGCATGTATTTTATCACTGCCCCTCATCTCAGAAACTTAGAATAGCTATGGAGCAGTTGTATTTGAGCTTTGATTGGTGATACCTTGTGATTTTTTCAACATAAAAATGGTCTCAGCAAATTTAGATAATAGCAAATTTAGTGATTGTGAAGAAGATTATCTACCAAGTGATAATGATGCCAGCAGTAGTGATAGTTTTAGTTTTGATGAAAGTGAAAATGACCTTACTTATGAACCTTTGCCTATGTCTAAAGGATGGACACAAATTTCTGACATCTTTTCAGATAAAAGACCTGAAAGTGAACTGCCATTATTATGCACTTTTAGTGGACTAGGCCTCGGCTTGAATCCTCAAATAGCCTACCAATGTAAATCAGAAAATATTATTGGTTACTCCAAAATGTTATTTCAGAAGATATAATAAAGTTTCTAGTAGAATGCATAAATGATAGAGCTAAGGATTTCTTGGATGCAAATCCTTGATGTAAATGTTTTATAAACTGTTTGAAGTGGAGTGATGTAACTGAAAATGACGTGTATATATTTCTGGCATTATTTTTTTATTCTGGACTCACCAAAATGAGTGAAATGAATTAATATTGGTCTCATTCAGCAATGTCACCTGGTGTGTATTTCTTTTGCTCTAAAGTTATGAGTAGAGACATACTATTCAATTATGAAATTTCTGAGATTTGACCTTGTAAAAAATATAAATAAAAGGGATCCATCGACTCGTTTAGATAGATTTTGCAAAATGTTACAAGACATAACAATGAATATATTGGATACTGATGACAATATTGCAATTGATGAGGTTTTAGTATTGTGGAAAGGATGCCTTCGAATCAGACAATTTATAAAGATGAAATGAGCTAGATTTGGTATAAAAATGTTTGTAATGGTAATAGTGATGATAAATGGAAAGGTTACACGTGGAATTTATATTTATTATGGCAAAGACAAGTTTCAGTTACCACAGTATCCAGGGGCTGCAAACATGACTGTGTCTGAACACATAGTGGTCTTTCTGGCACAAACTATTTTAGGTCAAGGACATCACATAATTGTAGACAATTGGTATGCCAGCTGACGACTCACTGAGTTTTTAGACAGTCAAAAACAATGATTACAGGAACCATTCATGCTGACTGAGGGCCTCCAAAGGAAATGATGGAGGAAAATCTAGAAAGTTACACTTCTGCATCTGCGAGAAATAGAAACGCTCTAATTGTGAAGTGGCAAGATAAAAAAGCTGTGAATGTTATAACAACTAAATATACTGCAGGAGTTGTTGTAAAAGAAAAAACATTCTTTGGAAGGATGCGTGAGGTGTATAACAAGTCTCTCCATATTGAGAAGTATAATGAGCTTATGGGGTCTGTTCATATGGCTGATCAACTTTTAGAACCATATGATCCCTGCCAGAAATCCATGCATGGTTCAAAAAACTTGAACTTCATTTTATAATGAGAATGGTATTGAACAGTTTTCTTCTGTATAATAACACTAGACCAGCAACAGAAAAGAAAAACCTTCCAAGAAATACTACCTAGAGCAATTGGTATACCAACTTTTAAAAAACCACTATTCCAAATTCAAGGAAGTCCAAGAACAGTACATGAAGCAAAATCCTCATGCTGAAAGAAAGAAAAAGAAGCCAGAAACACTAGTTCATAGCTTTGTTCCTATTCCATGTAAGGAAGGGAGCTCAAAAATGCGATCCCAGAAGTGTTGTTGAGAAGTTTATTTAAAAGTAAAATGGACTAGAAAATGTTGCTCTGGATGCCCAGAAAATCTTGGACTTTGCTCAGATGAGCATTTTCGAAGCTGACATACTAAAAATGAAGAAGCTGAAGGAAGAGATGATGGGGCTATACCTAAAAAGAAAAAAATTTCCTAAAATTGCATGGGGTAAGTCGGAAAAAATGTTAAATAATTAAAATATTAAAAAAATAATAAAATAATACAAAAAATATTATGAAATAACTTGTACTGATATATATATATATATATATATATATATATATGTATATATATATATATATATATATATATATATATATATATATATATATATAGCTGCTATAAAATTGCAATATTGTGACTTGACTCACGAGTCATGTGGAAGGGGTTAATACACAATATGTAATAGTTTTTATTTTACATATTATTCATTATTCAGTTATACATTCTGCTTATTTATCAGTTTTATTTACTTTGATATGTGTAAAATGCATACAGTATAAACTGTGTATAATGTGCTAGTGGTCTAGCTTAATGATAGGCTAGACTATTACAGCCCTCCCACCAACCTTCTATATAATGGGATTTTCCATTATCCAACTTTGCTCTGATCCCAAGGTTTCCAGATAAGAGGTGGGCAACCTGCAAGTAGGTCAAGCTAAAACATGGTACTGGTACTGTAAATTGTTTTGTATTAATAGGCAGTGTACTTATTTTTCATAGGACTAATTGAAATGAGTAAAATCAGTTGAGGATTTCATAAAGATTTTCCTTTACTTCCAGCAACAACTGTGCCCATGAATGGAGAATATTGATGGTGAAGTAGTTATTCAGTGCTGCACATGGAAAGTATTCCTATGATTTTTTGAATAATGAGTAATTAAATACTACACATACTACAGACTGCATTTGGTAAATGTAATACAAATCAGTCTTAAACATCACCAATTTTGCTTCATTAATATCAACTCAGTTTGGTCTGTATTTTATTTTATAGCTTCAGAGCAATGTGCTGGATTGAATTTTATATTTTCATCCAAAGCAAACTATCCTTTTGAGAAAATATTGACTAAATACCCCAAAATGGGTAAATTACACTGCAAACTAATGCAACATCAAATGAGCCATTGAGCATTGAAGAGAATACCAGGCAGAAGAATACAGAATGTAAAGTCTGTTTCCACGGAAGTAGATTTTGAAAGAATGTACTAAAGATAAAGTCCTTTTGAAGTTCAAAAATTATTGAAACTAAATTAGCACCATAAGTACATGCAAGTAATTATTTAGTCATGTCAGATAGTTACCAGATACTACATAGTAAAACTCTCAATACCAGCTCTGATTCCTTTGAACTCTTACCAGCTAAACAAGTATTAAGTTTAACAGTAGAAAATGAAAGTAATCCCCGAGACTTAACAGTTTGTAACTCGCATGAAATCTGTAGTAAAATCCCCACAATGAAGCCTTTACCAAGCATTGAAGGTATTATTACAAATTCTGTTAATACAAACAGTTTTGAACAAGGGAGGGAATGTGATAGTGAATTATATAATTTCATCGCTAGGAGTACATCACCTTCGGATGTGAAAAATAACTATATGGAAAATTCAACTGAAGAATTTGATAAGAATGATACTTCTGAGCAAGATTCTCATGCTTCCATTAACTTAAATTGGGAAAAGCCTAAAATGACTAACATTCAGCCATCGGTATCGAATACATCATATGGTCTTGTTACTCATGTCCTTGAGCAGCACTTTGGGTTTAAAGAAGGTGGTGATTTTTTAGAAAATAATTATATACCTGAAAGAGGTGTTTCTTCTGATTTACCCATTTGTAGTTCCAGAGAACCTCAAGTACCCATAATGTTTGTGGAAAACAAAGATCATAATCCTGACAGAGATAATGATAGTGATTCTACTTCTGCAGAATCATCTTCAGCCATAAATCCTCATGAACTAGACTCTGAAGATGAAGAAAGGTCTAGGTTAGTTGAATGCAATGAATGTGAAATGTATCTGAGAAGCAAAGGGCATTTAAAAGTCCACATGCGTCTTCATACTGGTATTCATCCTTATGCATGTAAAGAATGTGGTGCATCATTTTCCTCATGCAGTCTTTTCCATGAACATAGAGCAGAACATGAAGCAGTTACAGTAAAATCATACTCGTGTAACGAATGTGGTAAGTCATTTAATTGTGAAAAGCATTTTAAACATCACAGAAGAAAACATGTTGCCCCTAAAATGTTTGATTGCTCAGAATGTAAACAAAGCTTTGCAACGAAAGACAGATTAATAAGACATTCTAGAATACATTATGGTGAAATAACTTACTTTTGTGATAAGTGTGGAAGGTTTTTTTCAAATAAATTAAGATTTGATGAACACAAGGTAACCCATACAAATAGCAGTTGGAAATGTGAAGATTGTGAGAGTTGTACTTTTGAAAGTCCTCAACAGTTAGAAAAACATATATTAAGTGTACATGATATTTCAAGTACAAATGAGGTAATGCAACCAATCCAATTAGCATTAACTGAGGGTAATAAAAGGTTTGCATGTGAAATTTGTTCATTAAAATTTGAAAAGATATCCGAGTATTATATCCATCGGTGCAATCATAAAACAGAAAAGACATTTAAATGTGAATCTTGCACTGCTTGTTTTTTTAAAGAATTTCACTTATTTGTTCATTCATCAACGCACAAAATTCATTCTTATGACTGTGATGTATGTGAAACTAGCTTTAAAACTAAAAAAGCTTTAAAATATCATTTGCAAAGGAACAACCATAAACTGTCTTTTGGATGTTCTCATTGTGATATGTCATTTAAAAAAGAAGAAGAACTCAATTCTCATATGAAGACACATTGTGGTGATAAACCTTTCAGTTGTGATCAGTGCCAAGCTACATTCCGACACAGTAGTACCTTAAAAATGCACCAGCGTATTCACAGTGGAGATACACCTTTTGTCTGTTCTGTATGCAGGGCATCTTTTATTCAAAATTATCATCTTCAAATTCACCTTCGGTCACATTCTAGCAATAAACCTTATAAATGCAGTGAATGTGATGCCTCATTCACGAAAAGAGATTACTTATTTGCTCACAGAACTAAACACAGAAACAATAGCACAGACTTAATTACTGCAGGTATAATACATGAAAATAGTTTGGGATCTGGTGTTTCAAGCTTACGTTGCACATATTGTGAGATGACTTTTTCCCATCAGTCTACTCTTGTTGCTCATATCAGAAAGCATACTGGGGAAAGGCCTTTCGTATGTGACAAGTGTGGTGCATCCTTCCTGTACAGTTCAAATTTAACAACCCACAGGAGAAAGCATACTGGAGAGCGTCCTTACAAATGCAAAGAATGCGATGCATCTTTTACCTTAAAAAGTTACTTAACCATGCATTTACGAAAGCATTCAGGTGAAAGACCCTTTAAATGTGATATTTGTGAATCATCTTTCACTCAGAAGACTCATCTTTCAACCCACAGGCGAATTCATACTGGAGAGTATCCCTATAAATGTGACATTTGTGGAGATGCATTCCGAGATGGAGCAAACTTTTGGCGACATAAGAAGAGACACAGTGATGAAATTCAGAAACCAAATTCAACAGGCAGTGGTAATTCAGAAGGGAGGTTTAGATCAAAAGTTAAAAAACTGCGAACAAAAAATTCAGGTGAAGGAAAAGTCATTCCTTCAACACCAAGTTTCATCTCTCGACAATATTTGGATGGAAACAAAATGAATGGTGATGAGCATAAATTACCATCCTTTATCGATAAAAATGAACATTCTTATGATCACATTTTGGCAGCAGTGAAGGCAGAAAATTTTGTCTAAAGTATTTCAAAATTCACATACAGTAAACCCTCGATAAGTCGGACTTCGATGAGTTGGAATTCAGGATGAGTTGGACTTGTCCTCTGTCAAGTGCTATTATTCTTTTGTTTATTTTACTGAGAGAAGTGTTTTATTTCCTATGTCAAGTGCCATTATTATTTTGTTTCTTTTACTAAGTGAAGTGTTTTTTTAATACTGTATTGTATGAAAAGGTAAACAATAAAATTTTGTTTCACACAAAATAATTCCAGCAATGGTAAATGAAACAAAGTTTTATTGTTTATTAATGTTTATTTTGAACATTGTATTAGACTCTCACTAATCAAACTTAAAAGGTTAGAGAGTATTTATGCCTCTTTAGGGGTAAATAGGGGGGGGGGGGGGGTAATTAAGGTAATTCGCGATGAGTCGGACTTTTCAATGAGTCAGACTGGCTAGAACCCTATATAGTCCGACTTATCGAGGGTTTACTGTATAGTATTTTTAATTTCTGTTGTTATAGGTAGCTATATAGTAGGCCAAATCTTTTTATCTGCTGGTTGTGTCATACAGTATTTCATTTTATGCAATGTTTTATTGTTGAAATATAATGGTTGTAAATAAGCTTTATAAATTTTATTTTAAATTAGAACTATGTAAAAACGAAGTTGTTTCATGATCCGTAGGTAGCTATACCTTATACAAAGTAGTGTAGTACTGTAGCCTTCATTTTTAAGTAGTCCCAATATTAAAGAATGAAGTCTTCATGCTTCGAAATGAGATCTGAAGTCAGTGTTATGATATCAGTGTGAATATAGAAGTTGACTTTTTAAATTTTTCAGTCAATTTTTGGTTCTTTCCTTTTGAAGTTTTTGGAGATATTTATCAGTCTAAATCTAGAATTAAGTCATGTCTAATGGAAAAAATGCATTAGGAAACAAACTGTACATAGGTTTTACGTAAAGATTCAAGTAATAAATTAATAAGGAACAAGTATGAAACTCCAGTTTTGTTGATATTTTATATTCTGTTATTGTACAAAAACGTGTGCATGTAGATTGTATATTTCTACTATCATGTAGCTACCACAATTACAGTAGTAAATGTGTGCTTCTGGTCTAAAATTTATAAACGTTGTGCTCTCTCTCCATTAAAAATGGGAAGTTGGTTTTTGTTATAATATTATATATATACAGGGTGTCCCATAAGTCTGGTCTCATTGGAAAATTTATTTTAAATTAGATTTACAAAAGTAATACATTAGAACTAAAACAGTTCAAATTGATATATTTTCCTGAGGAGTGTAACTCGCTTCCATATTAGCCATTATGTGTTATTCTACCTGCAACCAAAAAAAAAAAAATCCCAAAACAAAATATCAATTTGAACATTTATTTTAGTTCTTGTGTATTACTTTGTAAATTTAATTTAAAATAAATTTTCCTATGAGACCAGACTTATGGAACACCCTGTATATAAAATGTAAAAGTAATTTTTGTATTTGTAGTAATAATAATAATAATTAGTGTAGGTTAATGTTAGGAATAAAAATAAGTGTAAATTACTTTTCTTTAATTAATAATACAATAATTTTAAAGATAAGTTGCGCTTATCAAGGGCAAGCATTAGTTTAGAAATCATTTGCATTTATACAAGCCGTTAGTCTTGTTGTCACTTTTAAATATATGCAATACAATATAATGAGTTCTGTCTTCATAATTTTGTATATTTCATTCAAGTAGTATGTGTGCAACTCATAATAAAAGGATGTTCAGACATAGATTTACTTCTTTTGTAGGTAAAATAATGAAACTGTTGGCAAGCTTTAGAAAATTTTGTTGTAGTACGCTTCTTTGATATAGGATAACTCATCTATGTAAGGGGTACAGGATAGACAGGGTTCATACACAGGTCCAAGAATAAAATTTCCTGATAATCCTCTGATATATAAATATACGTAAAAATTGCATAAAAGGTGTAAAATAAAATTTACATTTCATATAACACAATTAAAACAATTTTTATTCTAACTACTATTAAGAAACGTATGCAAAAATCACATGGCAGGCTGAAAAAATTACTACTAGATAGCATGAGTTTTATATAATGTAAAATAAATAGTACTTGTTTTTGTTAAATTATTTTATATTAACATTTTAAGTTAATTTATAGTTAAATTATTTTTAAAATATTTACAAATAATTAAGTCCTAAATATTTCATAAATATTTTATATTCCCCTCATATTCTCAAAAAATCCAAAAAATCCTGATATTTTTGCAGGTGTGTATGAACCCTGATAGATGCCAATATTTTTTTGTTACTGAAGGTTTAAGAGAATTATCAGATAGCATTTTTGTCACTGACGTTTTTAAGAAAAATACCTTGAATTGAATTTGTTGGAAAGTTTTTGTAATTTGGAGTCGGTTTCAAAAATTTTTTGTAAATTGAAGATATAGGCCTACTTTCTTTTCAACTGAAGTAAATTTGTTAGACAATACTTATTTGTCACGAGAGTTTAGGGATCAGGTTGTTTATTGTATATTGTACTCTGAAAGCTTTATTACAATAGTGTAATTGTAATGTCTTAATGGCCTTTCAGTTGCATAGTTTAATTAGGCCCATTTAATTTTAAAAAGTTGTAGTATTTAAACAGTGAAATGAATTATTAATAAGTTTGTGATCATCCTGGTAAATTATGGCAACTGCTTTTAAATAGTTATAAACCTACCTCATGTCTGGATGGTGTGTGTTTTTCTTTATGTTCATATTTAGCAATTATTATAGTATAGAATTTTGACAAGTTTAATTATACATTATTATTAAATCATATACAAGTGTTCTAGTCATTTCTTCATATCTCTTTGTTCATATTATGTCAACTGACTTACTGTACTTTCGTATTAACAGCCAGCATCAGGGCCTGCAGCTTAATGTGGAATTAGGACCACAGTTTTATTTGACCTAACCTGATGCACTTTATTCCTTTTCATATATAAAGTTGTATTTCCTTGGAGAAGTCATAAAATTTGTGCTAATAATTTTTTTTTAAAGAGAAGCCTTCATGTTAAATAATTAGGTGTACAGCATACTAAAAAAACCGACCTATATTATTGGCAACTAACAATCGAATCAGAGCTAGATTATGTGTGTAATTCCTTGGAAGAGAGAGTGAATGCGAGTATGTTGAGGTGGTTTGTTCATGTGGAGGGATAGATGAGGTGGTTATAGTGAAAATGGCATACATGACAGAGTGGCAAGGTAAGGACATGAGAAAAATACGCGTAAAAGGTGGGTTGACGTGGGAAGAGAGGGGTGTGTGTGAAAAGGACAAATGAATAATGGTGTATTAATATTTAATAACCCACAATAGAGTAAACTGCTGGTTCCCTGGTTGAAGATGAAAGATGGATATAGGTGGCGGTGGTAGCTGCTGCTGCCTGAGTTTTGCAGCAGCAGTAATAATAATAATAATAAATAAAGTTTGGAGTTGATTGTTCAACCTCCTTTACAACGGCAAAGTCCTGTGACAGATGGCTTACACACTCTTGTTTTACGCGAGTTGTGAACCATGGGTTACTACATCGCTTGAATGCGGAGGACGGTCACTCATCCAGTTACTGAACAAACCTAACGACGTTGCCTTAACGAGAAGCGGTGTTGCGACGTAGCCTCCGCTTTAAAAAGATGCTGGTATTATTTAATACTACTATTGACTTATAGGTGAGTCATTTCCTGTGGACCCACTGTGAAGTTCCTTTTAATGGACACTCGTGACACGAGTAGCAAATCTTATGTTGGTCATGGACACAGTCCAACAGAGGTGCAAATAGTCGTGTATATTAGTAACGTTGTTACAAGAAGGAAATTGGACAAAGGATTAAAAGAAAAAAAAAAAGAGAAAAAATGAACAAAGTATATTTACGAAAAAGATCATGTTTAAAAGTAAAGGTACAGGGTGATGGGTAAGCGGAATTAAGAAATTTAATAAGTTTTGCCTTCAAGAGGGGAGTATTCTGGTAGAAAGGACTTCCTACTTATTTCAGGTTACAAGAAAGGAAAAGATTATTTACACGTGTGCAGTCCAATGTCGAAGGTGTGATAAGGCGGCACTCAAGGAACTACTTAAGGTTATGGAAGGGTTCAACTCTACATCCATATCACAGAGTATATATTTTTCCAAAAGGTACGTTCTTTTCTCCAATGGCCATTTTAGAAGGTATTTTCTACTTCTTCCCCTTCATCTTCCCTTCCCTTCTCTTTTCCATTTCCTTTGCCTCCCCGTTATTTTCCACAGGTACATTTTCTTCCCCACTTCCCAAAATGGTACATTTTTTCCCCGATGAATATCGGCGCAAAATTAAGAATATATATACTCCTGCCGTATCATGAGCAATTCAACTATACTCATCGTTATACAATTGGGAAAGGTTCAGTTGGATTATGGTAATTAAGGTGAATTCTTATAATTACACGGCGTTCAAATCGCCAGTGGTGATTTCTATACCCAAAGAGCCGTAGGGGTTCAGCATGCGCAGGACGGAGGCAGGTGTGGTGGAATAGGCTTGACAGTCATAATCCAACTTTTGACCAAGGTGTGGCAGAGTTAGGCTGACCATATTTCCTTGAGACAAAAACGGGACATTGGGATGGCAAAAAAGGGACGGGGGTTATGTAATATTCTGTATTCATGAAAAAGTAAGTACATAAACATATTGAGCTTACAATTATTCTTCAGTGACAGAACCCATACAAAACGGTACGTATGGTCAGCCTAGGCAGAGTCATCAAATGATGTGGCGGTCTGCACCCTAAACTGGAGGAAAGGAACGTCAGAAGGGTGCAAGCCTTCAGATGGGGAATCCAGAACAGGCGGGAATAGAGTACGAGACCCAGAAATCTAGTTTCGGAGATAATGGGGAGCGGCGACCCATGAAGAGAGGGAAGGGGCGGCAGTCAGCGTTGGCGAGGACGAAAACGCATCACCGTCTTCGGAGGAGGAGGGGGAAAATGGTCACTACCATAGAGTTGTGGAGTGACAGACAGACCAAGAGAAATCAAGGAAGGAGAGGCGAGTGAAAGATCGATGGAGGAAAACGTGCGGGTCTCGAGGTGAAAAGCCGTGAGGATGGCTGGTATTAAGAAGACAAACGGTAGTAGTCGAGAGAAGGAAGACCATAACGCCACCCCGCTGACTGGTGACAATATAACCTGACAGAGGATGGTGCGCGTTGGTTTCCCAGGAGGAGGAAGTGGGGAGGAAGAGCTGCAAAAGGAAAGCGGAAAATCATTAATTAAGAGAAACTTCCCGGCGCTTTGACTGCTGAGGTCATATCGCACCGAAAGTGAACTAGAGAGAACAACACGAGAGGAGCAGCAGCTAAAGAAAGAGCGTGAAAAAAGAAAAGGCACTAGGAATAGCAAAGGGAGAGAAACTTCCCGTGACGGGAATGGAATGGAATGAATAGCTATTCATTCGACTGCCGAGGTCATATCGCACCGAAAGTGAACTAGAGAGAAGAACACGAGAGTTGCAGCAGTTAAAGAATGAACGTGAAAAAAGAAAAGGCACTAGGAATAGCAAAGGGAGGAAGAAATTATACGCGAGTAGAGAGCAGGAGTCCAGTCTGACGGAGAAAGAAGAGTATGTCCTTCGGTACAGGCGTGGTCACTCAACGAAGCGAAGGGGTCGAGGGGCTTCCGGGAACAAAGCGTACGAGAAGTCTTAGAACGAAGAGAACGCGTTTTTTTTGCAATCAGAGCGGGGACGACCCCTTCACGAAGCGGGCTTCGAGTGGTAGACTCGAGGGCTTGGTCGCCTACCACTCGAATGCTATCAGAAAATTAAGCGAATCCATGAAAGTAAAGAAAAAAGAAAACTCACCCAGAGGACATAAGGAACTGCCTACCGGTATGAAAGTGGGGACGGGTGCTCGTCCCCCAGGGAGCATACCGTCGGTCTAAAAACAGCTCCGTGATACAAGAATTTGACCTCAACAACGCGAAAACCTTAGCCCCTCAATTCTCAATTCCACCGGCCCTGACACCCAACATTGTGACGCTCTAGGGACGCCACCTGCGGAAGATAACTCTGAAGATCCATACTAGGATCTAGTCCTGGTAGCTCTTAGTCCAGTTCCCCAGCAGCCTGTCTGGCATGGGTGGTCCTTCCAGGAACTGAGTCCCGCTGACGTAGCCCACTGAGTCAGAACATGCGAACCCCCACAAGAAACTGGACTTTTAAGACGAGATCGTTTTGAAATAACACTATTACTTAAACGTACTTATGTAGTTGTTTGTTGATTATTTGCAGACGCCTTTTAGTTGCAATTTTGGTTGGTTGATTGAATTCAAAGCAGATTTCAGTCTTGCCTTCAAAGCTGTATCTCCACGTTAGACCGATATTAGAACTGAAGTTCGAGAAATTCTTTTTTTTTTTAAATGCGGGAAGGAGGGGCCAAGGGCGAATTCCACGAAAATGCCCGCGACCCATAGAAGAGCTAAAATCAAGATCTAGTTTTCGAGATGCCTGGACACACTGCGTTTGAAAGATTGGAGTTCAAAGACAGGAGGGACAGATGGAGGGAGGTTGTGCCAGAGTTGAAAGATTGAAAATACCGATTAACCCTTGCGTTAGAAAATTGGACAAAAGGAATGAAAATGTGTCGAAAGTCTGGTACTGCGTGCTCTGCTTAGAGGCGGCGGCGTGCAGTTAGAGTTCAGAAAAGCAGTTTCCATTATTATAGTGGTAGTAGTGTGACCGAGGCAACATTGCAGGTAGGAAGTTTATAATTTCGTAGCAGTCGAAGAAATATTGATTCCGACAGCATAAATGATGAACTGCTGGAAAGAGGAACATCACGGCGGCGGCTCTCCAGTCAACTGGGCACCGCCAGTCACAAAAATGCTTAGGATCACTTTACACAAGATGACTACGTGTAGCTGATTCGGAGAAGCGCCATTGCCACCTCATATCGTAGAACATTGTTAAATGAAGAGTACCATATCAAATTCGGTGTATCATATTTAATATTAGATTGACCTAGTACGATTGCCACAGAGAATAAGTCGCTTTCTCAATATGAAATCCAGTGGTCACTAGATAAAAAAGGGCGGTAGATAACTGCGATGTGTAGCCCCCCCCCTTTTACACACACTTCCATTCTACTCCTGTGATGACGTGCCACAGAGCTATCCACGAAAGCTTAATCCAGAAATCTGTCAAGCAAAAGAAAAGTCCAAAACAGTATGCAGCGGAGGATAATTCAGTAATTAATAAAATCCTTACCTGAATAATTCAATTTCTGAACTTAAGTACAAATGTTGTCCTGCTTCTGTGGCATATAGTAGTTTTTTAATCAGAACAAGCATCATGCTTCCGAGAATCTTCTGTCGTTAGTGAACTTTGGTTAGCAAGTTCTGAAGTACCACCCCAAACACTAAGTACAGACTACTATGAAGTTGGGCAGAGTAATAAAAGACTGAAGTATAAATTTTTTTTTTAATCCTTAAGCGAAAATACGAGTTTAATAAATTTTTAGTTCATTATTTTTCTCTAAACATCAATACCTTATTTAATGAGTGACATTTTCAACCTACGAACTAGTGCTACATCTGGCTATTATTAGCAACATTCAACACGAGGTTCAGTTGTACAAAATATAAGTTACAAGTATTTGACGATAAGTAGCTTCAAAAAAAAAAATATATATTTATTATATTACATGCATTTTAGTATAAAATTATATACTATAAGTTACTACTGGTAAAGTATAGACTACTTTAAAAAAAAATTGAGCTATTGAAAATAGAAAGCTATATTGCATCGACTAACTTGGTTGGCTCATTATCACAATTGGGTTACACCCTCAAATGCTGGAACTTGCCTACCTGTAAGTAAATCTAAGCTTTACCTTAAAAATAAATAAGATAAACGGGCTGATAAAATTCTAAACACGAGTTAAAAGGCAGTTATAAATATATATCAAACGAAGATAATGAAACCAACTTCACGGAATCTTTGGCTATAAAACCAATTATACTTAAAAAAACCAGGGAAACGTGCCTAAAGATCACAAATCAGGAATGCTTTGTATTTTATAGTTCTAAATCATACAACCTTACAAAGGTTCCGCGCGATGATTCCTCATTTCATATTTTCATTCGTTTATAGAAAGAAAACAAAGATGGTTATTTAAATCAGTATCAGAACTTTTGTTCTTAGATTTTTATCAATAATTTGGCAACAACTTTACTTATTTTGAAGGAATGCGTGAAATAGTCATTCAAAACCTTTATCCCAAATTACCAAGTCACCAAGTCACCAATACCAATAAATGCAGCCCTTAAAAAATTCATTATTGATTTCGTGTAGAACAATAAATAAATAAATAAATAAAGTAAGTAAGTAAATAAAAAATAAAAAAATAATAATTTAAAAATCTTCAAGTGTCATTATAAATACAATACAAAACTATTAAAAACTAACATCCAAGCTCATTTCTCCACATTATCGGGGTGAGCGTGCCCCAAGGGTCACCTGAGCCAGATCAGAAACATTAAACGGCAAACTCAACTCCACCCGATGCCAGCGGCAGGGAGCGAACCAGCACCACACAGCCCAGAGTCCACCACCGTAACCACTGAACGACCGGGTGCCCGAAAACGTTTACTTAATTCAGATTAATAACGTACCACCATCGATATAAAAAAATCCTGATGGTGGACAATCAGAGGATCTTCAATGAGTAGAAAAAAAAAACGCACGTGCGCGCGCGCGCACGCACACAAAGGCTTATATAATAATAATTACCCGCCACTCCCTCCACCACAACATGATGTTATCTACTGTAAAATAATATAATCCCACATACCAGGATATCAAAAGCTTTCACGTGATAAAGTTTCGGTTGCTCGTTGAAAAAAAAAAACGCTCGATTCTTGGATCCTAAAAATTCAGTCATTTTCAATTTAAACAAGTTTCTTCCCACCTTTTTCATTAAATACAAATTGCTTTTTCGATATATCAACAATACATATATATACACACACACACGAGAAGCAAATAACTGCAACGTGTTAACATGAAGTGAAATATCTACACCAAATAATTTTCAGTTCTTCGTAAAACTTATTACAAGCTCCTTTCAGCAAGACGGAAAGAAGTTTGAGATAAAAAGTGTCATTTTCGTAGCAACTTTTTAAAAAAATATTTGAAACGAACTAAATTCGCTCCATCACAGTTTGACTAGATTGAAACAAAATCAAGTTTCCACTTAAAACATTAGATCAGACAATATAAACCATAATACCTAAATCTCTGATCTTGAATAACCACCTTAAAATCGTGAAAAACAACAAAATTGTTAAAAATCTAAACTTGAACATAATCTACAACAGGTTTTTAAATATTTAAAACAACAAAAACTATAAATTTCTCAAAGAATAACCGATATTAAAAAGAAAAAAATCTAAACAAATACCTGACTCACCCACATTTTTAATGTTACCGACATGGTGGGTAATTAAAAAAAATAAACAAGGATAAACAAGCAAGAGTCAAATTTAATCAGTAGACTAGTTTAAAATGTAATTGACTATTTGTACTTAAACAATTAATCTAAATTATCTAATATGACTTGAGAACGTGCTAGTCTTTTACGTGTTTGTAAGAAATGACATTAAAAGTAATAGGAAAGTTATCTAGAAGCTGACAACTAATAATGGTAAAAAAAAAGAAAAAAAAAAAAAGATTGAAAAAGCCTGAATGACTATCTTGAAAATGCGAGATGGCATCACTGTATATGTGAAATATTTTGTGACAAAGGTCACCACTCCTTTCCAAGTTTTATTCAACAACATTATTCTAAAGCATTACAAGTAATATTATGCGTAAAAATCTTAATATGCTCAGCATTTTAAAAAATAAAATATTTTAATGCACATTGCATTTCATAAATAACTGGTACTCTGTCTCTGGTAACAGAAAATGACCTGTCTTTATTCAATAGTATCAACAGATTACTCATATATATATATATATATTATATAATATATATATATATATATATTTTTTTTTTTTTTTGTTTCAAAGAATGACCGCTCATGGCCACCAATATATTATATATATATATATATATATATATATAATTATATATATATATATTATATATTATAATATAACAAATACAATAAAATGTCTTAAGAAATTACAATAGAGCAAAAATATAAAGTACGAGGGGCAATACGAAAGTAATGCCTCTTACTGTATTTACGAGCTGAAGCATAAGACACATTACTTTCTACCCACCCTGTATAGCTGAAAAAATAGCTAAATAAATTAAAAGATATGATATGACGAGACTATTTTTATCAAAGGAGAAAACTTATAAAACACATTTCGAATTAAAGTACCTAATTTTTAATTAACAAAGAATTGTAATACTACAGGGCGTTCATAAAGTGACGCAAGTGAATATGAAGTGTATATGCATATTCACTCGAGCGATTATGAACACCCTGCAGTACCAAATAATTTTTCACAATATCAGAAGAAAAAAAAATTGAAACTTATTAATCAGGGCAAAATTAGATTTTGAAATGTTGATTAAGAGCATCCGCAAAACCTATTGGAAGCCGGAGGTCCGAGTTGAACAGCGTCAGGTATTGGAATTCTTTCCTGAAATTAAAGAAAACGACTCAAAAAGGAGAATTTCAGTCCACTTCGCTACAAACATGAACGCTGTCAAAGCGACATTAATGGCCCCGTCTATATTTGTGACCTTAACATTAGATGCAAGAACCCAATTTTTGCTCATCACACATTGTATCATGATGGTAAGAAATGCATACGCGTTTCATCAATTTATGTAGAGCGGTTCAAAATTTATGGCTTATGGACGAAAGGATAGACAAGTGTAGTTCAGCATCAAAGTAACTGGACGATGGTTGGAGGGTTGAGGGAGTCACCCTTCTTTGGGACAGGCTGAATGAAAGCGAACTTCCAGCAAGAAGGAAAAGTACCACATGAAAGACAACGAGAGAGTTTACGTAGGCAGGGTGTCAACACTAAAGCCCAGTTCTTCAGAACAGGAGGAGGGACCCCATCAAGACCGTACGCCTTCCTATGCTTTTCTGTCCTATCTGGGCTCAACTATAATTGAGCCCAGATAGGACAGAAAAGAATCTTTGGTAAAAGATTCTAATTTTATACATAATAGAGTCAGAGGGGAGAGAAGATAGAGAAACACAGCACCGGAATCGCCCAGGGTTGAGTTGAAGGCGAAAATTTGAGCTTTATTTGGTTTATTGAAAGAAGAGACGGCAACCGAGTCGTCAGAATGAGAAAGAGGAGGGAAAGTAGTAGTAGTAAAGTTCTTGGAGAGGTTTTTGGCGAGGTGCCAAAAAAAGTAAGAATAATTAGAATTAGATAGATTTTCAGTTTTGTCTGGTGAAGGAATTTTTGGGGTCGAAGAACAGATTTTGCACGATTCTGGGCAGAAATATAAGCAGTGAGAGAGTCAGGAGTTGGATGGCGACGGTACCTTCTGAATGCCTCCTCTCTGTTGCGGATAGCATTAGAGCAAGCAAAGCTAAACTAAGGCGTTTGGGTTGAAGATGCTGTACAAGAAATACTAAGAGAAAGAAAGAAGGATTTGTATGTGGCGTTCATCGATCTTGAAGAAGCGTATGATAGGGTTGACAGAAAGGCGATTGTGGCAAGTGCTGCAGCTGTATGGGTTGTTGTTGAATGCGGTGAAAAGTTTTTACAGAGTGTAGTGCATGTGGAAAGAGGAGGGGCGAGTGGTTTCCGGTGAAAGTGGGTCTACAGCAGGGGTGTGTGATGTCTCCATGGCTGTTTAATGTGTTTATAGACGGGGTGGTGAAAAAGGTGAATGCAAGGGTCATGAGGAGTGAAGTGGGAGTGAAGCATGTTGCGGGGGAAGGATTTTGGGAAGCGAATCAGTTGTTGTATGCAGATATGGCCCTGGTGACTGACTCGAGAGGAAAACTGAACTGGTAACTGAGTTCTGGAGGGTGTGTGAAAGAAGGAAGCTAAGAGTAAATGTAAATGAGAGTAAGGTTATGTGGTGCTGTAAAAGGGAGGTTCGTGAGCGACAGTGTAAGTTTGTATGAGGAGGAAATAGAAGTGGCAAGGAATGATACTGGAGGCAGAGGTGGGTCACAGGGTGGAAGAAGGGGCAGAGGTGGGTCACAGGGTGCCCTAACAAGTGTTTGGAAGGAGAGATCAGTGTCTATGGGTGCGAAGATGGTATGTATGAAGGTAGAGTAGTGCTAACAGTGTTGTATGGATGTGAGGGAAGCGAGGTATGGGTGGCGAATATGAAGGAAAGGAAAAGGGTGGATGTACTGGAAATGAAATGCTTGAGGACGATCTGTGGGATGAGGCGGATTGGTCATGTGAGAAACAGTTATCCGTGAGAAGTGAGAGAGTCGGAGTAGTCTTGTGGAGAGAGCAGATGAGGGGGTGTTAAAATGGCTTGGGCTTTGAGTCAGCAAGGCCTGGACGTCGGAGAGGGTAAAAGATGTGCGCTAGATAGTAAAAAAGTGGAGCGATGTGGTATTTGGGGGGGCGACGGGCTGGCAATGTGTCGACTCAGGGTGTATGAAGCAGTCTGGGTAAACCGTGTAGTAGTCTGCGGGGATGGACAGTGGATAATGTTGCCTTGAGGCAGGTGCATTATTGTCATGTCAGCTGATGAAATGAATGCGAGCGATTAAGGCGTTTCCTGCCTGTTCCTAACGCGACCTCACTACGGTAAAAGGCGCGCAAAAAAAAAAAAAAAAAAAAAAAAAAAAAAAATTATATATATATAGTAACGATAGAAGAGTTCTTCAGGAATCTTAACATTCAAACGTTATGTAGACGACTGTCTTGTCACTGTTAAGCATAAAGACCATGCCCCTTTGTTTTTAAATTACATTAATACTAAACATCCCAATATTAAATTATTTATGGAAATAGACCACCACCACAAAATTTCGTTTCTTGATGTTACCATAAATAAACATAGTATAGGCTTCTCAACATAAGTATACAGAAAACCAACTACCACTCAACTCGGTACTCATTTTTTCAGTGATATCCCACTTAGTTTCAAACTAGCTAGTATTAAAAGTCGTATTTTTAGAGCCTATCACCTCTGTTCAAGTTGGTCTTCATTTAACTCGGAAATTTAGTATCTTAAGAGATTTTTTTAACTATAATTTTTATGGCACTTCAACGATTGAGACTTCAAAATTTGTAAATAACCTATATTCGCCTAAAATAATTCAGCCCTCGGTTTCGAAACAGGTTTATCTTAAGCTTCCTTTTTCACACCAACTAACTTTTAAACTTAATAAAGATGTCCACTATTTTGGGCAGACGCTTCCCTCAATGCGATTTCGTAATTATTAATTCTAATCCTAATTCACTGCAATCCTTTCTTCGCCATAAAGATCACCTCCCCATGCTTTTGAGATCCTTTTTAATTTATTTATATACACGTGCGACCTGCTAAAGTCGCTATGTAGGGCAGACTGCCCTGCAGTTAAAATTTGCAATTTCGAAGCATTTGGGCCTTTCTTATCGAACTTCTCGCCCTCTTTCCACTCTTGAATCGTCTGCTATTCGGCATCATTTAGAGACCCATGACTATCCGTGCCCCCTGGACTCTCACGATTTTGTCGTCCGCTTTTAATTCACTTGGATCTCAAAATTTTAGAATCCCTCTATCAGAAAATTAAATCCAGAATTAAATGACAGCCTTTCCTCGATAAAATTACATACTTTATAATAACCAACCAACCAACCATCATCATTTTCAACACAACTAACTCACCAATTTAGATTCATACTCCTTTCCCTTTCCTCTAGTTGTCGTTTGCAACTCCTACCACTCACGTTGGTCCTTTTAAATTTGAGTTTATTCTAGTATTTACTTTTAATGGGTTTGACTTATTATTAGTCTTGTAATAAATACAAAACTATTTTGCTTTTACATTATTTTCTGTAAATTTTTTTTTTTACTTAAGTTTATTTTAGTTATATATTATTGATCTTTTTCTCTAATTTTGATGTTCTTTTATTTAGTCAATGAAGATGGCCGCGGAGAGGACCGAAACGTTTGACCAATAAATGTTGAAAGTCGTCTCTCTCGTCTTTATAGTCCTGATATACAATGAATGATGAAATTTCACTTATCAATTTATGCGAGGGAATTACTTTCGGCTATCCTTGAGAATCTGCAATAAGAACCAAAACTCATCCTTAGCATTCTAACAATGCCCTGCCTTCTGACAATAAGGGCTTATGCATGAAGCGGCGAAGTAGTCACGAAGTAACAAGTAACTTAATGGTTAGTTATAGGAGTGATAGATCAAAGGATCGCACTATCATCCTAGTCAGTGTTATACTAAGTACTCAGAACACCTTTGAATGCCTCTAATTGCACCATATTGTGAGCAACACAAACTGTTGGCTTTACTTCATTGCAAGAATATTTAACTACACTCAAATGAAAACAAGAGAGACCTTATAGCTACACAGACTTGAATGACTTAGTCTGATTTATGTACCCAGTAACTCTGAATCAAAACAAAAGGACTAAAAAGTCTACATCCACTCTGCAATTCTTCAATCCCTGCCGCAGTGTTGAATCAGACAGTAACTAGATTATGCAGCGAAAATATGACCGTTATAACATTTTTCTTAGCAAAGACGTGACGCAGAGCCCAAATAAGCAACAATAAAATGAGAAGGTAATAAGAGGCCAAAGGGTGAAAGGGTGCAAAACTTGCTCACCCATTCAGTAGTCTTCAATTAAGGGCTATATGTAAAGGGTGTTTCAAAAGTCTAGAATCATAGGAATATTTACTTTTCAATTATATTATTATAATAATAATAATATACACACAGGGTGTTATCAAATTGTTTCATAAATTAATATCATATTCAGGACGTCAAAGTGAACAAAAAAGTTCCTATGAACATAAATCCGCAATAGCTTCGTTTCCGAGATACATTGCTTTTTTACCGAGGACGATCCAATTTAAATGAAAGTCATTAAAGTTTATCAAGGTTTATTTACAGCAAGTGATCAAAATGGTTTCCCTGCATCCAACCACATGCTTCAACGCGTCTTTGAAAATTTTGTCGCATACGTTCGAAAACACCAACATGGTCGCGTATTGTTTCTGAACAATCTTGAACACGTTGCCACAATTCATCTATGTTATTAACTTGTCTCGCATAAACAAGATTTTCTAAATAACTCCACAAGAAAAATTCAATTGCATTTAGGTCCGGAGACCTGGGTGGCCAAGCGACGGGACCATGCCGTCCAATCCACCGCTGAGGATACTCTTCATTCAGAAAATTTCTAACAGCAATAGTAGTGTGAGCGGATGCACCTTCATGGAGTATCCACATTTGCCGTCGAACAGCGTGTCACGTTTTCCAATAATGGTGGTAGATCTTCCCTTAAAAAATTTAAATACAAATCTCCTTTAAGACGCGCTGTTAATTTGTAAGGGCCAATTAAATTATCTCCGAGAATTCCGATCCAAACGTTTATTTGGATTTCGTGTGGATTTTCATCCGCCCACGAATGCATATTATGAAGGTTTAGTACGCCATTTCTTGTGAAGCATGCCTCGTCCATAAAAAGAATTTTGCTTGAGAACATTAGGTCTTCGGCAAATTTTCCAGATATCCATCGACAAAATTGAAGTCGCGCACAGGCATCTGCTAGAGGTAAATTCTGTACTGGTTGGATGTGGTACGGGTGTAATTGTTGTTCCCTTAATGTAGGCTCAATTAAAAAATTTGACTCATCTACTCTTGCAGCTATTCGCCTTGTACTCGTACGCGGTTCTTGTTGGACAGCTAGAAGAATCTGTTCTTCTGCATCTTCTAAATCTACGATTTGTCGAGTTCGTGGACGTCCAGCATTCGAATGTCTTGGTCGAAACATAACATGCCTTGCTCACCTAGTCGACGGTCAATTGAAAGAAATGTAGGCCTCAATGGCAATCGCCTATTAGGATACCTTTCAGCATACCGACGTTGGGTAGCAGCTGCGTTGCCTAGCATCTCTCTAGTCCTAACACGATATGCATATCAGCAAGTTCTTCAAAAGAATGCTGCTCCATAATGCTCTGTAACATTACACGAGAGTGACATGAAATATTACGCACAAAAATAATTTTGTTTTCTAAAATGACAACTAACAAAATACTATCAAAACAAAAGAAAAATAGCTATCTAAACAACCAGACAAGTACGACTTTGATAAACTTAATGACTTTCATTTAATTGGATCGTCCTCGGCAAAAAGCAATGTATCTCGGAAACGAAGCGATTGTGGATATGTTCATAGGAATTTCTTTGTTTACTTTGACTTCCTGAATATGTATACTAATTTGTGAAACAATTTGATAACACCGTACACACACACACATTTTTTTCCTATGATTCCAGACTTTTGAAACACCCTGTATGTAAAGCCCTAAATACCGGGTCCGGGTGTACATAAAGTCAGGATCTATTTTTGTGAAGCACTTCGAAATTATATGGAATTCAATCATAAAATGATAGTGGTAACATTTATTAAATAATTAAGAGTAGGATTCGACGTGACGCCCATCAGTATCCCTGCACAGCTCAAATCGTTCCGCAGCATTTCTAAACACATTCTGGAGCATTTGCGGGGTTATGTTATCTGCAGCAGTTCGTATACGTAAGTTTTCAAGACTCGTAATCTTCGTCTGATAGACGTGCGATTTGATAAAGCCCCATGCAAAGAAATCTAAAGGGGTTAAATCTGGTGATCTCGCTGGCCAAGGTCTGTTGCTTCCGCGTCCGATCCAGCGATTTGGAAAACGTCCATTTAGATAATCCTGAACAATTTTGGCATAGTGACAAGGAGCACCATCATGTTGATAGACGACGGGGATAGGATTGTTAGTACCGTCGTCTATCAACATGATGGTGCTCCTTGTCACTATGCCAAAATTGTTCAGGATTATCTAAATGGACGTTTTCCAAATCGCTAGATCGGACGCGGAAGCAACAGACCTTCGCCAGCGAGATCACCAGATTTAACCCCTTTAGATTTCTTTGCATGGGGCTTTATCAAATCGCACGTCTATCAGACAAAGATTACGAGTCTTGAAAACTTACGTACACGTATACGAACTGCTGCAGATAACCCCGCAAATGCTCCAGAATGTGTTTAGAAATGCTGCGGAACGATTTGAGCTGTGCAGGGATACTGATGGGCGTCACGTCGAATCCTACTCTTAATTATTTAATAAATGTTACCACTATCATTTTATGATTGAATTCCATATAATTTCGAAGTGCTTCACAAAAATAGATCCTGACTATGTACACCCTGTATAAAAACTACAAGTCTCAAAATCCTCCCTTCCTGATTTAAAAAGAGCATCTTACTTGTTTTCACCAAGGAAAATAATAATTGCTAAGCACCGAGAGCTCACCTGCTGTTTGTCTGAATTGGCCCATCTCCGTAAACAAAGCATAAACGCTTCTTCAACATTTGTGGCAACTTTCGCAGACGTTTCAACGTAAGGGATATCGCCATTTTCTCTGCACCAATTCTCAGCTTCCTCTCTCGTAATTTTTCTCTCTAAATCCACCTACAATGTAAAAATATACAACAGACATCATAACACGAGTATCATCACTTATTTGTGACTCAAGTATGGGGAGGGTAAAGTGCCATACCTTCGGAGTTCGGACGTTTCTACAAAAAAAGCTATCACCTCAAAACCAAAATAGCTGAAAGCAATTAATACAGTGGTTACGATACCCCCTTTTGAAACAGAAAACCAAAACAAATACCACACTTTACAAGGGGTAAAAATCTTATATTTTCTTAAAAAACTTAAAAGATTCTTAACTATTCTTTCCATTTCAGGCATTCTATTACAACTATTACTGCGAAATAAAGATACATTAGATATAAGATGGACAGCACTCCCTCATATTCAGTTTTAGAAAAGTAATAAAAGAGGAGCAGAACTGTACCTTGCCCGAAGTGTGGGTTCTGTATTATATAAAATGCCAGTCCTTTAGTGTGAAAATGAGCATAATAAAGTTTAAGGATAAATGCACCTCATGGTTAAAGCAATATTTGTAAACAATGAACTCTCAAACGCATTTATTTTCCCCAAGTTCAGACGACATTGTCCACACTGTTAAAGCTCATAACTGAAAATTGAGTTCAAACTTTCACTTTGAGCAAATTTTTACAAAGTTAAAATTTACTAAGAATGTGGGCGTGTGCTTTGAATATAATTTGCCTAAAAGTTACATGGAGAAAAACAAATAGGGGAACCAGGCGAAAGTACAGTAGGATATACTGTAGGTAGTACTGCAAATTTTTTTTGTCAAAAATCCATTCACATAGAAAATAAATGTATGGTTTCAATAAACTTCTTTTTAGAGGCTATAAAACATACAAGTGTATAAAATACTTTCTTCAAATTAAACTTAGGCCTTCAGACTACAGCATAAACCTACTAACTCATTTCAGTTTCTTTTATATTTCAAATTTCTAAACAAAAAATATAGACAAGTACTGTATATAGCCAATAAAGTAACTGCAAAATGTTATAAAGAAAAAAAAATATTTAGCATGTACGTAAAATTTATAAAAGATTTTATGTTAATTAATGTTAAGCTAAGGCCCCAGAGCTGTGTTTCTCAACCTTTTTCATGCTGGTGACCCCATTTTCACCAAAAACAATTCACGACCCATCTTCTTCCCTAAATGATGCAGCTCACACTTCAGCTGCAAAAATAGTTCTCAAACTATTTCCCACATGATGATGGAAGGCTTAGGGAGAGGTGGATACGTAATCCATTCAATGAAATAGTGGATGATTATGCTGACAATTGTCATTCCCATCAAAAGACTCGTGTACATTTTGGATAGCATGGAAAAGCGAGTGGCCAGAACTGGCATCTTGAAGCAGTGAAATCTTTAATTGAAGGAAATTTGATAAAAGTGTTTTTGTAAGAAATAAATATTAACTTATTTTTGTATCTTTGTGGTAATTTTGTAATTCAGTTATTATAAGTGAGAATTCTTTAATATTGGTAAAGTGTAAATTATTGGCTGAATGTTTGTGTAAATTTTTGTCCATGCCCATTTTTCACTCAGTAGGTCAAACAGATTAATCTCAGTTAACCTAACCTCAAAAAAGTAGGAAGTACAAGAAAATCCAACTTATTTACTAAATCTGACTTAACTGGTAAAAAGGTGATTTACAAATGGTGCTACTCAGGATGGATGGATGGATGGATGGATATATATATATATATATATAGATGCTAATGTTATCCAAACATACTTGTCTTGATATTCTACAATCAAAATCTGAATTTTGGGAACTCTTTAAAAAACTTGGTATAAAGTGTCCCAAACTGTGGTATTTCACCTAATACAGGAATAAAAAATTTGTTAATAAAAATTAATACACAGCATAGTGATACAGTGCAACCTCGAGAATCCAGAATACTCGGGACCAAACCTTTCTGGATTTTGGAATTTTCTCAATATCAGAATGAAAAATTAAACAATGTACCCTTACCTAAATTCTTTAATATATCCACTTTTTTCATAATTCTAAGCATATGCTTATATTTTGATAACTGTCTTCCCTCGAGATTATCACTAAGCAATGATCTATTCTTAGATGCCATAATGAGGGTAAAGTAAATGTGAAAAACAAACAAATATTCCTGGGGTACTAGAATGGTGACAAAGAATTGTGTCTGTGTCTAAAATGGCAGCATGGCAGGCAGGAAATATGAGCAACCCTAGCCCCCTAATGCCAGAGTGGCAAATCCATGAACTACTTACTCCCACTCTTTTTCAAATTTTGTAAGGTTTGCTAGATTCAGAGATATCTGGAATATTGAGAAAATTTTCCAGTGGAACTGGATTTTAGAATTCTGGATTCTTGAGGTTGTACTGTAATTATTTGAAGCCTGCAACTGCTTTACCTTATTTCCAACAACTAAGAAAGGAAAGTCCGCTTTCACATCTGCATAATGTCTGAATTCATTTCTCCATGTATCTAGATTCTTGAAACTTAAGGAATCATCTACAGCATACGTTAACATACACATATCAGAACCACGATAAAATGGAGTACGCAAACTTTTGAATCTTTCTTGTCCAGCTGTGTCCCATATCTAAAAGTATAATGTTCATATTAAGTTTTATTATTATTAAACTAAATGACAATATTGACATAATCTGCTAAGTTAGAGCTTACTACATTGTGCCATTAATTTGAGTGAAGTCTAGTCTGAAGTCCAGGAGACAATGTACGAGTATATGATAAATTTTAAAGTCCTAAAGTCCTGAAGGCTGCATGAAACTGTTATTCACACTGATATTATCATCTAACATGTTATGATTTGGCATTAAATAGAATATTTTATGGCAGACTGACAGGTTTAACATATATATCTATCTGACAAAGGAGTGAACTGGTTAGAGCCTGCTGTAGCTGGAGTACACTTTTAATATAGAACAAAAAGAACACACTGACAGTAGCTCAATTTGCTACTTAATTAAGAGATTGGCAATTTAGATCATTAACAATGAAATAAAATTTTTTTTTTTTATGAAACCTTTATTATAATTAAATATTATGACTGCTGATTAGAGCGTGAGAAGTGAACTCTGTTATACCAGATATTCACTAAAGAATTCACAAGGAATCTTGGCCAGCCCAGCTGAAGCAAAGAAAAGACTCAAGGCAAGGTTATGAACATAATTTAAGGCAAGAGACTTGAAGGTCCCCCCACCCCCCCACCCCCACTCTAAAGAAATGCAAACAAGACTCAGTAGTAGTGGCATGCAGACTAACCAACTAAAATGGATTGGGCAATCTTCAGAAGTTGGGCCATACTCGGGTGATTGACCAAGTGCTTTAGTGAATTAAAAACACACTGCTTAGTAGCACACTTGTTATAATCACATCAACGCTAACAAAGTTAAGTGAAAAACTACCGAGGTGAGCATAGCTCAGACTGGTCCTCTTCACAAACTTGCGCTAATGTGTAATGAAAAATTACCTATATAGGCCTACTTAATTTAAACAATTAGCACCTTAAAACCATTCATGATTAAAGCAATTAATGCTTAAACAATTAAATCTAATTCCTAAAATTAGTGCTTAAAATAACTCGTGCTTGGACAATTAGTACCTGAAAAAAACTTGCACAGCAATAAACCATCATAGTATTATCTACCCTTTCATAAGGGTGAGTCGAGATGATTTTTTACCCCACACCACCACCCACTTTCAGGTTAATGATTATTAATTAACTATCAAATCATTTAATTCTTTTTATTTATTAATATTCATTCATTTCTTCTTGGGGATGGAGTGAGGGTCAATAAACTTACTTATGCAAGACTTTTTCAACATCACACTTTGTGATCAAGAGAGGTTATACATACAGTACAGGGTGGTCCCAAAAGTCTGTTGCCCCAATGCATTCTAAACTACAGTGTGTCCCAAAAAAACTATATACTCTTTATAGCATCATATATTTTATAATTTAAAAAAAAACCAAACAATATATGTATTGTTATAGCAATTGCCAATGAAAGGTAAATTAGTAATCTAAGTGATCAAAATGTTATAGCGAGTTGTTTGCATATAAAATTTAATTAACTACGCCAAGTGCTCAAAATGTTCTCCAGCAGCATGAATGCACTTTCAATACAACAAAATCATGTGGTCTGATGAAGCTACCTTCAAGCTGAATGGCACAGTAAATCAACACAACTGCAGGTACTGGTCACTTGATAATCCACATGTTTATGTGGATAAACATGTTAATTTACCAGGATTAACAGCATGGTGTGGTTTATCATCCAGGGGTTTGGTTGGACCATTTTTCTTTAATGGGACAGTTACCAGTGCCGCATATCTCGACATGCTGCAGACAGAAATTATACCTGCAGTTCTGAAGTTGTTTGGAAACGATGACTTTTACTTTCAACAAGATGGAGCCCCCGCTCATTATCATTGTGATGTCAGAAAGTACCTCGATGAAACGTTGCCTAACCATTGGATAGGACGAAGAGGAAGCGTTGAGTATCTTCCACTTTCACCGGACTCCACTTGATTTTTACTTGTGGGGCTACCTGAAGGATGCAGTTTATGGTACAAGACCTGCAACACTCAAACACCTTTAGGATGCAATTAGGGAAAAGTGCGGGACCATCACAGCATCCACATTAGTCCATGTCTGCGAATCAGTTAGTCAACGCATTCAAAAGTGCATTCATGCCACCAGAGAACATTTTGAGCACTTGGCATAGTTAATTAAATTTTATATGCAAACAACTTGCCATAACATTTTAATCACTTAGATTACTAATTTACCTTTCATTGGCAATTGCTATAACAATATATTGTTTGGTTTTTTTTTTAAATTATAAAATATATGATGCTATAAAGAGTATATAGTTAATTTGGATCATGAGCTCTATAATACTCTGGGCTGAATCCTACAGGGAAAATTATCTTTAATTACGGGGAACTTTAATTGTTGTAGGATAGACTTACCTTCAGATGAAATAAGGCAAGCTTTATAGATTATATAGTTTGTATTTAAAATTAAATTAAGTTCATTAGGAACAAGGAACAACCCAATTAACACAAAAAAAAACAAAAAAAAACAAGTATTTATGAATTAAGAAATATTATCCAGATATTAATAGTAGCTTTATTTTTTGCAATTTAGTAAACTTTATTTTATGTTAATATATTTTTTATGTTAATTTAGGTTATGCAGAACACAAATAAATTAGTATAAGAGTAATTATTAGATTAAATACAATATTTTGCCACTTTAAAAGTCTAGGAGAATTGACTGCTCTTGTTAAAATGGGTAATTATTCCAATACAAGTATTGCAAATATACTGAAGATAAGTGAAGGTACAGTCAGATACCATAAGAAACTTATTACCAAGGAAGTACATGTTAAGTTAGTCCGAACTGGAAGAAAGAGGGTTTTGTCAGAGCGTGGTGTAAGGCATGTAAAATTTCTGGCTTTGGAGAATAGATTTGACAGCAAATGACTTGAGTAAAGAATTAGTGAAAGTGGGATAAACAAAAGTTAGTGCTGATAGAGTAAGAAGATGGTTAATAGATATAAAATATTTGCTAGAGTGAGTAAGAAAAAACCTTTATTGCCAAAGAAGAATGTGATAGCATGATTAGAATTTGCTATTTCACACAAAGATTGGGATGCTGAGAACTGGTTGAAAACTGTATGAAGTGATGAAAGCAGATTCGAAATTTTTGGTAGTGATAAAGGAGGAAAATTGTTAATAGACGAATTGGTGAAGAATATAAGAAATGAATGCCTTATTCCAACAGTTAAAAAAGGAGGTGGGAGAATCAATGTGTGGGGCTGCTTCTCATCAAAGGGAGTTGAAAAATTACACCAGATCACTGGGAATGAAAATGGACACAAGGATCAATATGTATTCAAACATCTATTCACTAATATTACAATCCCAGCTGCTAAAGAACTTCATGGAGATTATGCAAACTTCATATTTCAACATGATAATGATCGTAAGCATAGTGCTAAATCACAAACAGCTCAACAGTAAGCTTGAAGGGTTTAAAATGCTAGGATGGCCATCTCAGAGTCCAGATTTAAATCCTATTGAACATCTTTGGGATGAGCTTGATAGGAAAGTAAGAACAAGAGAAGATAAGGCAAAAAATAAAGATTTATGGAGAGTTCAAGAAGAATGGTATAAAATCAGTCCTGAATCATGCACAAAGTTGATTGACTCAATCAATGCCTCAGTATTTTGAACTAGTCCGAAAGAACAAGGGTGGCCATACAGGATACTAATTTTCATAAATAAATTTTTACAAGTATGCTATTTTTCTTTTATTAACCCATTTAATTGTCAAATATTATTATATTACAATTAAATATCTTATTATATATACATTCTTATTCCAAATATATTACAACTTACAATTCGTAAATACTTTTGCGGACCAGTGTATATGTGTGTGTGTGTGTGTGTGTGTGTGTGTGTGATGGTGGTGTAGCATTGCGAGGTCAGTGGTGGTGTGGTTAGTGTCACTGACTATGAATCCATCAGCCCCAGGATCAAGACCCAGTGATGGCAGCCAGTGCGCAGCAAAACCCAGCTGTTCATCCTTCCACACAACAGAGAAAGTGGTTGGTAGATAAATGGATACCCCGGGTGGCCTAGTGGTTAAGACACTGGCTACTGGTCGGGCATGGTTCAGATTCCATGTTAAACTGTAGGTCTAAGGAGGAGTGAAAAGCTTGACCATCAGAATGAACAAATCAGGCAGAAGCTAATGAAAAAAAATTTTTTTTTTTACATTTCAGAGACCTGTATAATTTTTCATCTTCATAAATACACCTTAAGAATTTGAAAATGTAAACAGTAGTAGTAAAACTTTAACAGAGGCAGTTTGGAACTGTAAAAGTAAACATTACAAATAGTTTAGGTTAAAAAATACAAATTATTTTTGTAAATCTTTCAAGAGAAACAAAATTTGCACACCATATTTTATTGTTTTATCACAAGTGACATTTTATTATGACTTTTGAATACTAATTTAGCAGCCTTTTCAGTGACATGTTTGTTTCTAAGCTGAACTGGTACTTCCAAATGAGAAAATTCTCTTCAAAGCAGCTGAAGAGGCTATGAATGCAAAAAGCATCTGTGCAAGGTTTAGGCTTTGAGCAGCTAAAATAGAGGTGGAACATCTGGAGCACTCTCAAAAAACACAGGTTTGCCTATTTGGAAAAAGGATCAGATTCTTCATACTTCAAACTGGTTAACTTTATTTCCTAAAGTTTCTCCTTGCAGTTGACAGATGTCCAATAGGCCTATTTCCTTGACTTTTTACTTTAAATTTGTTTCCAATTATTATTATTAGTGATAGGCTAAGTTCAGTGAAAAATGTTAGAAAATTTTTTAAAAAATTATTAGATAAAATCAACAACCCATATTATACCTGTCAAAGGTTCCACATGTTGTTCTCTCTTTGCAACAGAGGTCAGGCTGGTGGCTCCACTTTAGACCTGGCTTGATTTGAGAATGGTTTTCCTGGAGTCTCCTTGTGACATAGCCAGGTACACCCTGCTCATCAGGGATTGTCCTGAGCCAGGTATATACTATATTTTCTATATATATATATATATATATATATATATATACACACACACACACACCTTACAAATGTTCTGCGTGATGATTCCTCATTTCACGAAGGTCAAGCTTGTCACCCCTCCTCTCCAAGGGCTATTTACTAGGACTACATTTCAAAAGAGCATATATCCAAGTTATGTTAGTAACCTAATGAATATGTTTGTGTACTCACATGTGTCAAAATAAAAAGCAGTCTAAAAGATTACTGCTTAGGATATGCACACTAATCTTTGAAAAAATGTTTTTAATGGTAACCCTAAAAAAAATCCCCAAGTGACACCAACTTCACATAATAAAACGCTTATTTGTCAATGTATCCACACTCTTCAGGTAGCTCAAAATCAACTTAAATTTTCTATTATTTGTAATGGAATAACCTGTATAACACACGAGTACTTCAAAACTGTCCTGATATATTTATGCACTCAAATTGTAACCAGCTATACTGGCAGACCCTGAGGCTAATTTTGAATTGATGGAAAAATCAAATGGATTTGAATTGAATTAATAGAAATTAAAACAAATTGGAATTGAATTGATGTTCATGAACCGAGATGAACAGAACCGAGTTGAATTGATCAATTTTTAAAATTAAAAATAAAATTATCCATATTTTCCCCAATTTTCTACAGCAAAAGTCAATGCATCTTTTAAACTTAAAAAAAATTATGAAATACATCTATAGTAATTATAAGCACACCGAACAAAAACTTAGTCACCCCTCTCAGAATGTACCTAATAACGTGTGATGGCGCCTCTGGCCTTGATAACCGCACGAATCCAGCGAGGCAGAGACTCTACGAGGTTGTGCATGTACTGAACATCGATTTGCTGCCACTAGTTCATCAGCCAGTCCCGAAGTTCCGCCAGAGTCCATGGGTGTCTATTCCTGCACTTCACTTTCTGTTTCCAGCCTGAACAACACCGACGCATTCAGGATTAAAGGCTTCATTGGACCTGCGATGTACTCATCGCAGGGTTGGCACTAGTGGGCCCAGCCCGAAAAAACCCACCCGGGTTTTTTCAAAAAAACCCACTTGAAAAAACCCATTAATTTACCCACTTGTGGGTTTTTTCATGAAACTTAAGAAGTGCATATGCAATTATTTTTAAAAATTGTCATATAGGCGCCTATAATGATTTTACATGCAAAGCAAGCAAACATGAGTCAACAAATAGAACTACAAATATAACTCTTTGGGTGAGGTAGCAGGTTATAGAGTGTAGACATCAGCCAATCAGGGTGTTATACATCCTGATTCTTCAGTCAACTGCATCTTGAAGGAATTTTCTACTTCTTCATGGATTGTATTTAAAAGTGGACCAGACAAATTTTGACGGGAAAGTGGAGTGTAGCCTGGTCTTAGAGTCTCTATCATTTCAATAAAATACTTAGACTCTGCACATAGAAATGGAATATTATTTGCATAAAAGAATTTGGCTATTTTGTTATCAATGACATTTTTCTGCAAAGTTGTTGTTGTCATGCCAAAATCGCTTACTTTCTTTTGAATTTTTCTTTTTTTCATCTTTAATTGTGTCAGTGGTGGTGAGGATGAGTCTGGATCATCTGAGAGGTCTATGTCATGGCAGTATGAAGATGATGTACTGGCAGTATTGTCAGTCTTGTTTCTTGATTCCATGTGTTTCAAACATTTCATTAAATGTATTTTTATTCGCTCTATTTTATTACTTATTTCATTATTGCAATGTTTGCATCTAACTTTACTAGTCCCATCAATAATATGACTTCACTCCATTCATGCCCTGATTTTCTTCCTGATCCAAAGGTCTTTGGCATTATTTAATGCAGTTATAACTTCAAACAGACTAATTCTGTAGGCTAGCAGTAAAGATAAATATGCTGTTGCCAGTTTTGTTTATTTAACTGTGAAATAAAAGAAAAATATTCAGTAATATGAATTAAATAGATATAACTAGCTGAATTAAGTTCCCTTTGGGAGCTGTAATTCATCTACTTCCAGCAGAAGACACAGGGGCCTGTCTTCCATAGGAAGTATAGCCTAACAAATAGGATAATTTACCATACCAAATTTAGTTCAAATTGGTCCATGTTTTCCAAATTTGTTGTGAAGCTCAATCTGAGAAAATAATAACTTTTTATGCTTAACTGCCTGGAAGGCAACCTTTTTGCTAAAAACAAGACAAATGTTATATTAATAGTGTACGGTACAGTACAGTATTATTATAAAAATAAGAATAGGTAGGTCTAATATGAACTACCATATGGACATATGAAAAAACCCAATTTTACCCGGGTTTTTTCGGGTTTTAGGTGAAAAAACCCGAAAAACCCCACCTGGGGTGGGCTTTTTCAAAAAAAGTGGGTTTTCTGCCAACCCTGACTCATCGCCTCCCATCATTGGAGAACAAACAAAAACGGGACTCATCGGACCAAATTACACGTTTCCAATCTGCTGCAGTCCAGTTTTTGTGCCTCTGAGCCCATTTATAACGTGCCAATTTGTGACTTGCTGTTAACAGCAGCCTCTTCCGTGGTACCCTGCTCCAGATGTCCATCGCATGCAGTTCTTGTCGCAATGTCCGTTCGGAAATTGGTCGCTGGAGAACCTCATTGGTTTCTTGGAGCAATTGTTCTCTGGTTTGAAAACGATTTGCAGTTACTAGACGAGAAACATGGTGGCAGCCCCTATTGTCGAGAATTGTTTTCCAGCCACAGTTACGCCGTCGATTGTCAGTTGATTGCGAACTACACCACTCTTTGTAAACTCGCTGGACAGTACGCGTTGACACACCAACAAATTGGGCTACTTCAGACATTTTGTGTCCGTGGGCTCTGCCAAACACGATGGCTCCTTTTTGCCACTGAGTAACGTCTGCCTCATAACCCATTTTGCAGACTAGCTATATCCAACACACACAGTTTTTCACCACCTCACGAAACAGATCTGATCCTGTGTGCTACGTCACTGCTACTTGTCACTTACCAATGCTACATCAGCACCCTCTGTGTGACCTTGAACTTCCTACTATCGGTGCTATTAGGGGTGACTAATTTTTTGTCCGGTGTACTTATATTAAATATATTATATTTTATCAAATGCATCAGAGTAGTTCAGGATCACTGAATGAGCTTGCTTTTATGAGTTTTACAACAGATCTGTGGACATCTGATGCTAACAAAAGAGACTATATAAAAAATACATTTTAAGTTCCATTTCCTAAATCATTTTATTTATCCTAATTATCAAATATTCACTATTTGGTTAAAAACATAAGAACTATTTGGCTGAATACCAAATACCCTCAGTTTCTACTGAATACCAAATATTCAGTACATCCTTATTACCAACATTACTGCCAAGATTCAGCCAGCAACATGTTTCACTATACATGCTTGTACACTGAACATTGCAATGAACACTTCCAACATTTGTTACAATATGTTTCAACTGCTACTCTTACTGCAAGAGTAAAATACTACTTTTTTGTACTTTATACTTTGTTATGAAATAACTTAAATTTTATCCGCAGTATTACCTATAATCAGGAAATGGGGCATTCCAAGAGAAATCACCCAATGCATGTCACCACTCCAACTCAGATTTTGATGAAAATTGACATATGGGGGTTCTTCCAGGTGCTGATTTCACTGGTCAAAATAAAAAAGTTCTATGACCCATAGTTTTTGAGATATGGGCCCCCAAAATCTTGGGGGCCCCACTTTACCACCTAACTTTAATGGGCAATAACTCCCAAACATCTTACTGTAGACCTATAAAACTATACATTTTTAGAATCAGCATGAAGAGATCTATTAAATGATACCACATTCAAATGTGTAGAATAATGAAAATTCCCCCCTTTTTATTTTTGACCCCCACCCCCCCTAGGCAGTGAAATAAAAAAAAAAATTTCATTTATTAAACTTCCATTAATTGTTAAAAGATACAAACAAAAAATGTGGGTATCAAGTTGCAAGATATTTTAAAAATTGAAAAAATATGTACATTGTGAAATTTTGACATTTTTATACCTGCAGACTAAAATAGAGAACTACAAATGATATATTCACATGGATGAAAATAAACAGCAAAAATACAAATTGAACACACACACACACTACATCAAATTGATTCATAATTACATGAGTTTTTTCCAACTTATTTTCTGGGAAAACATTGAATATGCATTGTTCCTGGCTTTAAAGTTGGTGTGTTTAATAAACCTAAAATTTTATCTCTTGATATGTGGCATGTATCTTTAAGTTGTGATAAAGTAATAGTAAACACTATATATATCCTGATGGGTGCAAAAAGCTAACCTCAAAGTCATCAAATTCCTCATTATAGCAATGTACAAATCCCAACCATTTCTGATCATTGTAAGTACAAACTATGTAATCTCCTATTTTTGGATTAACTTCAACATTATTTTCACCCAGAAAAGCTTTGCTTATAATCCTCACCTCACCAACTTCATCAGAAGATAATTCAAATGTTTTTATGTTATTTACATTAATAGGTACAAATCTGTGGAATTTTGTGTTCCTGTTAGCCACATACTTTTTTCATATCTGTTGCTTAAAATTTTTTCCATAGCTTCAATTTCTTTAATTTATTAAAAAAAAATTTATGCTGTCACTTACATCGTTTGAACAAAATTCAAACATGCCACCTGGTGTTAATATTTGATTTGCGAATGTTCTCTGCGTACTCGCTCTGGCTACAGATCTTTTCACTGTACCCCCAATCCCATCACAAGCACTCTTACCATGGCTTGTGACAAAGAAGTGCCACTCACATTCCAGCCCAAAATCTTCATGTTTACAAATGTTAACAAAGTTGAAACTATTTTCATATTGTCCTGCACATCCATCAGTAAAATAATGTAATTTTTTGATATGAAGGTGGGATTTTCTAATAATAGGTATAAGTATTTAAAAAAGTGTAAACCATTGTAGTGTTATGTTTTGTATTGTATTTGGAGATAAAAAACAATAACTTTAATGTTTTGTTTCATTACTTTCTGGTTCCTTATAATATAATACACACAAAGGGATGCACTGTGCATTGGGTATTTTCCCAATGAAAACCTTGTGCTGCATCCTGTATTACAAATGAGTAGTTTTCTGAAAAGTCACCAAGAACTACAGCTATATGGCTATTTAAATTATTCTTCAAGTTTTTTAGAAATGCACTCTGATTCTTTGCTATAAAGTGATGACATGTCAATTTGACAATTTTTGTGCTTAATGAATTTATAAAATCATCTAGAGATTCTGTTTTTTCAACCATATTGCATCAATCTGTAATATCCCATTGTTTATATTTTATTTCCTCACATTCAGGATCATTAACACTGAAAAGTGAGCAAAAAATTCTTAATACCTTGTTCTTTTGGACAGAGATTACATATTTGCATCATGCAATTTCTGTTGTTGACATCACACAGTGCTTTCTCCATAAGAGTTGTGTATTCCAACCCTTTGACACCAAAGCTGAGAATTGTATTTTGGCATTCTGGTGTATGTACATACACACACAGAATGGGTACCAGCAGCTCCAGCTAAAACACACTGTCTGGGGTGAAGGCTGGCAAAACTAGAGAAGCCAATTTGGGGACTATCTGGATTATTTTTATAGACACACAAAGCTTCTTTCAGATTCATTAACACCAGTCTTTTCTGCACAGATTCTTTATACCCACTTTCATTTCTGATACTCAGGCAGTCTTTTGTACCTGGGCACAAACAACTAATTTCATCCAATTTGAAAAATTTCTGAACAGAATCTTTAGTACCTTTAGTTATTACTTTTCCTTTTGACATGGGTTCAATTTCGGGAATAATGCCATCTTTGTTTTATATTTCTGCTTTTCTTAACTAAATATTCAGTTGTCTGAAATAGATTTATAGTTTTTGATATGGTAAATGGAGATCATGTCAATATTTTGAGTTTCCTGTCATAACTGTCAGTAGAATGGAAAGCTTCAACCAGTTCATTCATGAGATGAATCATTGACCTGAAACAAATTCATGAATGTATAATAGCTATAAACAAAACATTACATGTGCATAGTGATGTGAGTCGTTTTTTATTGTCATTTTTTTTGTCATTTTTTTTGTTTAAAACGAAGATACTGTTTTTTTTTGTTTTTTATTGTTTTAAACTTATTCCATATTTTTCTTCCTTTAATCTAATAAGTATATTAGTATTAGCTATAATTTATTATACTACCATGCTTATACGGTTATACCTAGTATATATAGTCATCATTTAGAAAAAGTGAATCACACAAAAAGTATATAATAGAAATAAAAAGTGGGTTTGTTTTTCCTATGTATATATATTTTTTAACTAGAACATGAAACATTCTTCCTCGTTTCAAACAATATACATAATTGTGATTGGCAAGAGTACCAGTATATATATTCCAGATAGAAAAAAAATATTCACCTTTTTGTTTTTGTTAACCTAATGTTGTTTAACCTTCATTTCCATGGAAGAATCATCACTAGATTGGGTAGAGCATATATGCTAGTTTCAATATCACAGGTACTGGTATAATATACATAATAAAAAATACATAATACTGGTATAAAACAATATATATAATTGTGATTGGCAAGAATACCATGTGTGTATATATATATATATATATATATATATATATTATATATATATATATATATATATATTCCAAATAGAAAAATAAAAAAAATTAAAATATTCATCTCTTTCTTTAACCTTTGTGTTAACCTAATGCTGTTTAACTTTCATTATCTGATTCTATTTCCATTGAAGAATCATTATCACTAGATTGATTAGAGCATATAGTTTCAATATCACAGGTACTGGTACTTATTGCAGATTTGGATGTTGACGAAGCCAATGTAGCACCATGTTTTACTTCACTTTCTTGGAATTTTGCATTTTGGGATATAAATACTAGCTTTGCTGCTCTGTCTGTGCTTAATCGGTTTCTTTTGGCTGTATGGATATTACTGTATGTGCTAAATGATCTCGGAGGTAATGAAAGGGCGAAATAGAGGTGTATGAGTTTGTGTAGGTATATATGAGAGTATGCTTGCGTATGTATCTGGAATTCTGGATGTATGCGTGTGTATGGGGTATATAAAAGATATAAATATGTGTATATAAGTATTTATGTATATATTGGTATATATGTATATGGGTGTATGTGTATGTATATATATGGATGGTCTCGGGGGGGAAATGTCATCGTGGGTCTAAAGGATAGTTAAGTGGGAGATTCAAAATCCGAGGCATGGATGGGAGAGTCCTGGAAAGGTTGGACAATGGGCAGTCAGCTCCCAGCTAGTGTTCTCGCAAGTTTAACGGATCTCAAGATACGAGACTTTCATTGCAAGAAGGAGGCCAGTTTTTTTCTGTAAATAGGCTGAAAAGGACATTCTATACTGGTACCATATGGCCTATTTTATTATTTATTTTTATAATATATATCATTGCAAAAGTATACCTTATAATTAAATTGGCAATATCTATATTAATTATTAAAAAAACAAAAAAAAACAACATGGACATAAAAAAAACCGTTTTTTAACATCACTACATGCGCATATTAAATTTTTTGGATTATAATATTGATTTCAAGTGTAACAAAATGAGCATTCTTTGAGAGAGTCAAATTAAACCAAAAATTATTTTGTGACCAAGTGAATTCCAAATGATTTAATGGGCCCATTGATCTCCAATCTTTAGGGAGTTGTGCTTCTAGTTTCTACTATCAAAGGTGAATACCTACATTTTGTTTTTATGCTTCAGTTTTAGTTTAGGTATATTCCTACTTAATAATAGTATATCATTTTAAAATTCATACCTTACAATAATAATAATTAATATGTCAACATATTAATTTCGTAAGTTTAATAAATTTAATATGTCAACATATTAATTTCATTAAGTTTTTCAGCAACTACTGAAAAACTGTCTTGAAAGTAAATGCATTATAAATAATATAAATACAAAAATTAGAAATATAAAAAGTACCTATCATTAAATACTTACGCTTCTTCACTGGAGTCACAGCAAGACTTTCTAGAACTTGAGAAACCTCTTCTTTGGCATTACTTGATATACTTGGATTATATTCATCACTTTCTGAAATAACATTCTCAGAAGACAGATTGTGATCAGACTCTTCACTTTGTGATGTTGATAGCAACTCTGGTCTCTGGGTCAATAATTTTCTACAGTTGCTACATAGTAGTATTCCTTTGTAGTTTCCATTTACATTGATCATAAAGTGATTGGCTGATGGTTCTTATATCCTTGTGTATCTTTTTCTTATGTTTTTGTAAAGGATCATCACAGTATCTAACCATTTTTCATTACTAAAAATACACAATTGTAAATCTCAAAATAAGATATGATTTGATTCAAAATAAGCACATCTGTAATAAAAATAAGCATAATTAACAAACATTTGAGAGAGACTGCATGAACATAAGTTATACATAGGAATTAGGATGTAAATATATCATTTGTAGTTCTCTATTTTAGTCTGTACAGTACATTGAAATTTTGACATTTTTAAGCAATGTACAAATGTCAATGTACATATTTTTTCAATAATTTTTAAAATATCTTGAAACTTGATACCCACATTTTTTATTGTTTGTATCTTTTAACAATTAGTGGAAGTTTAATAAATAAAAAAAATTTTTTTATTTCAGTCTAGAGGCGGGTGGGGGTCAAAAATAAAGAGGGGGGAGGGTGAGGATTTTCATTATTGTTCTACACATTTGAATGTGGTATCATTTAATAGATCTCTTCATGCTGATTCTAAAAATGTATAGTTTTATAGGTCTACAACAAGATGTTTGGGAGTTATTGCCCATTAAAGTTAGGTGGTAAAGTGGGGCCCCCAAGATTTTGGGGGCCCATATCTCAAAAACTAAGGGTCATAGAACTTTTTTATTTGAACCAGTTAAATCAGCACCTGGAGAACCCCATATGTCAATTTTCATTAAAATCTGGGTTGGAGTGGTGACAAATTTTTTAATTTTTGGCTGATTTGTCCTAGAATGCCCCAAATGTCAAATGGGTTGTTCCAAATGCAGTACCTTATTGCAAACAGATAAAAAATGACCCTTAAAACAAGAACTATATCAGAATGACATCAACCTACCTACAGAGTGGCCCCCAAAGTCCTTTTGCAGTGAAATTACAGCACACGTGTATGTTGCTCTTGTTTTTCATGGAAAAGGACTTTGTGGCCATCTTGTATATTTCGGACATTGACCTTCGATGCAAGGACTTGATTCTTGCTCACATCATCTTGTGATGATGCATATGCATACAGGGCTCGAAATAAACTTTCTCCCTCACCCGCCAACTGGGCAGGTATATACTTGGTAAAATTTACCCACCTGGAAAAAAATCAACACCCGAAATTTATAATACTTCCACATCTCAATTATTCTGAAACAGAATAATAAAGTGATTAGAAAAATTAAAAAAACATCAGAATTACATATATTCTTAATTAAAAATGAGAATTATACACATTTATTTTTTATAGTGTACTGTAGTGTAGTTTTTAATAATCAGTCTTTCAAAATCTACCCACCAACCAGGCATATAACTTAGAATTTGTACCTGCCCAACCTGAAATTTACCCACCATTGGTGGTGGTGGGTGGGTGGGTGTTAATTTAGAGCCCTGTGTGTATGAAGTTCCAGAAATTTATGAGTACTAGTTCAAAAGTTATAGTGTGAACCCAAAAGTGTGTTGAATGGATGGATAAGAGTAAACCAGCATGGCCCCTCCAAATTTATTTGGTCAGAGACAAAAAAAAATGACCCATAGAGATAAATGGCTAACAATAGGCCTAGAACTATGTTTACAATGACTTCGCTATACTGTTGTTGCGTGGGTCACCTTGTATCTGTTTTAGGGATTTAAAGTGACCAACCAGAAAGCTAGCTACTCAGTTTAATCAATTCACTTTATTAGGGCCTTACTCAAAAAATTGTTGGTAAAAATAGCCTACCTGTAGCGTGTATACTTCTCCATTCAAATCAATGTCCTTATTTAAGAATTCAACTCCTATTGTATGCAATGACTGATCATCGAAGCGATCCGTAACAAATCTGTTCATTAAGCAGGATTTACCAACCCCTCCATCTCCAAGTAAGACAACCTAGTTTTTAAAGGAAAGGAAATTTTATTTTTAGGTTACTATTTAAATTTAATAGAGTAGGCTTACATTAGTCTAACTAAAAAGAACTAACCTGAATCAATTAAACCTTATAAACCATATTAAAATAGTAATATGGTAGCCTGTGGCTAATATCCAAGTCTGTGATACCGAAGGAGTGTAACCCCAAGACCTGCAGAAGTGTGCATCAAAAATTACAAAAAGTCCTTTTTCCTAAATATTATATTGAGTATTTGGCAAGTTGACTAATATACAAGATCTTATGAAATCTTTCAACTGAGCAATATAATCAGAACACTTTGTTGACAAAGCACACCACTCCTTTTAAACTTTGCTGCCTGTAGTTGCGTAAAGTGGTTAGATATAAAAGATGATGTTAGTGCCATATTCATGGGTAAGCTAACTAGAAGACCATCAAGATGGGCTCACTGACTGAGTGCACACACAATAAAATTACAGTAATGTAACAAAGCTCTCAAAATATACAATACAATTTTAAGATTATTGTTGACACCAATCAACCAGGGAAATACTCTAGAGAGGACATTACACAGAAGATAGGGAGTGCTAGAACTCCCATTTCTCCTGTCAGTGTCCTCCTTAGCTGATCTTTTTCTGTCTCATCTACTCCGTGAGGAGTCCAGTATGCTCTCTCTCTCTCACACTCACACACACACACACACTTCTCTCCCTATTCCTCACTACTTTTTGTTTGCTTCTGCCTGAGTTGTTCATTCTGATGAAGGTCAAACTTTTCACTACACTTTAGACCTATAGTTTAACATGAAATCTGAACCATGCCCACCAGCAGTCCAGCATCTTAACCACTAAACTACCCAGGGTACCCATTTATCTACCAACCACTTTCTTTATTGTGTGGAAGGATGAACAGGTGGGTTTTACTGCACACTACCTGCTGTCACTGGTCTCAATCCCGGGGCCAATGGATTCATAGTCAGTGATGCTAACCACTATACCACCACATGCATCTTATACACTACATAATCTTTTTAAAATTAAAAAAAATGGCATTAACTTCAAGAGCCTTGGAAACCATAAATGTCCCCACTTCGGGCTCTGCTGCTGTTAATACTGGGAACACAGACCTGGATCTGCTACTGCACATTTGAGATGTTCTGGGCCTCTGCCTGATTCACTTTCCATTATTCTTTGCAACATTCATGGCCTTTTCTCATAAGACTTTTCTATAAGACTATCTGTTGAACACCACCACCTCTCCTCCTCCATACCTCCTCATCTTTTCCTCACTGAAACTCAGGTGTCTGGGACAACTGACAGCAACCCCTTTTCTGTACCCTCTTACTTTCTCTATACCCAATTTCATTCCAAAGGTGAATGTTGTGTATATGTATGCAATGACCTAACTTGTTCTCATATTCCTGAACTCAGATCTTCTGAATTCTATACCATCTGGCTATCAGTATGGCTCATATATGCCAATCTCAAACTAAATACATTTGCACTATTTACCTTTCTCCTAATTCCACTGACTATTCTAAAGTGGAATACATTCTATCCCACTCTCCCTCTGCCGAAATCTCCATTTTAGGAGATTTCAACATTCACCACCTTTCCTCCCATTTCACTAACATCCTCGGTAAACTAGCTTACAACCTTTCCATCCTAAATAACCTGGAGCAGAACTTTTACTATTGTGCCAGACATATCAAAAGCTTTTGATAGAGTCTGGCACAAATCTTTAATTTTAAAAACTGCCCTCCTTTGGTTTCTATCCTTCTATCTGTGCCTTCATCTCTAATTTTCTTTCTGGCCAATCTTCCACACGACTATCCCCTTACCTTCAACAACACACAACTCAATCCTTCCTCTTCTCTTAACATTCTTGGCATTTCCTTTTCTCATGATCTTTCCTGGAAAGATCACGTATACCCTCTTTCCAAAAACAGCTTCTAAGAGGTTAGGTGTGCTGTACTGCCTCCGCAGTTTCTTCACCCCCCTCAGTTGCTGTCTCTGTACAGGAGTCTTGTCTGCCTCTGTATGGAGTATGTTTCTCGTGTGTGGGGTGGCTCAACCCACACAGCCATACTTGACTAGGTGGAATCAAAGGCTTTTTGTCTCATCAATTCCCCACCTCTTTTTACTGTCTTGAATCCCCCCCTCTTCACTGCAGTGATGCCTCACTCTCTCTTCACTATCATTATTATAACGGACACTGCTCTTCTGAACTCTCTAACTGTATGCCTCCTCCTTTAAGGAGAGCACGCAGCACCAGACTTTCAACACTTTCTCATTCCTTTTCTGTCCAACTCTCTAACGCGAGGGTTAATCGGTATTTTCAATCTTTCATCTACTCAACCAGTCAATTCTGGAACAATCTTTATCAATCCATATTTTCCCCTCTAGGACCTCCAATCTTTCAAATGTAGCGTGCCTAGGAGGGGAGGTACTTTTGCAGGCACTCGCCATTGGCCCCTCCTTCCTGCATAAAAAAATATTTGTTCATAATTGCCGTAACAATATGGAATATTTTTTTTTTAAATAAAATTTCAAAAAAGGCATTGTTACATTAATTAAAGTTGTAGAGAATTTTAATGCGTTATTCTTATAATAAAATAATAATAGTAAGTACAATAAAACAATAAATTTCAATTAATGTCTATCTTAGAACATGAAAGCTTGAGAAACACTAACCTAAGCTATGGCAGAGCCTACATCAGACATGGGGTCTATTACCAAGTTTATATTACTGAGATGGTATGGTTAACACCCGAAGTTGGTGGGAACTCCACTATTGGGAAGGATTCCTGAGAGCTCCCAAACCCCTCAGTAGGGCCTGGGAGGTTTCAGTAATCCCCATTGGGCCAGAGCTTTCTTAGAAAGCCAGGCCTTCAGAGTTACTAAAAATGTTTTTCTTCTCTTTTTAATTGATTATAACAGATTTGAAATTCTCTCAACAGAGAATATTAAGCAAATTGAGGCAATCATATGCCCATTTCAAGAGACGGGAAAGCATCTCACTTCTCCTTGATGGTTTGGTAGGTGATCCTATAGTCTTGTTTTTACCATTGGTGTTTTGTATTGCTTATCCATTAGCTATAAGAACCATGTCTCACATATTTGACTCACTTAAAATTATCATAAATATCAATCATTTTTGAATGCCTGATTTCCTTTATAAAGACCTTGTTGAAGAACCTAACTTCAGTTATCAACATGCATCACAATGGATGTTGAGCTTTCTCAGGCTGTGAACTAAATTGTACCTTTAACTGCCTTATGAGCAACATATTAATGTAAATACATATCCCAAAATTTTAGAACCTTAATTATATCATTGTCAATTTTGCTCCCTTTTCTGGCATCATTGCACTCATGGATTCCTATGGGTCCACTGATGATAGTGCTGGGGAGATAATCTCTAAATTTTGTTGTTGTTTTTTTCTCTTTATCAGGGATTTGTTTTTGGCTGGGACATTTGCTTATTGAAGTGAATTTGGACAAAGCTTTTTCTTCCCCAATGCCTGCACAAATGCTGAAGCCAGTATTCACTTTTTTTTTTTTGTTATAAACATTGCTTTTGTTTGTACTGATTGAGCCAAGAATACCTTTAATGATTGTGAGATGAAGTGGAGTTTAAAATGACACATCTGGGACTTATCAGGTTTATACAATTTGGGTAACACTCATTGACCTTGCCTAGTGACTAATATTCTTTGTTTTTTTGCATTAGTTATGTAAGTTCCTTTTTTTTCTGTAAGTCTTGTCTCCTTTGTGTGGTAATGGGCTGGTGATGGGCCAATAATTTAATGGTTTTATTTTATGTTGACATTTTTGTGTGTGGTATGGGACTAATGATGATTGTTTCTTTTGTTTTGTAGTAATATTTTTTTTTGCCCAAGTGCTTAGTTGGTTCTGAATACACAATGGTGTATGATCAATAAAATTTTTCATATTTTCTTTAGTTACCTGTAAAGACTTGCCTGCTGATGCAGTTAACCTTCTAAGTGTTGTTGTTGTTGTTTCACTGATTAAATTAGGCAAAGGACATTTTACTTTTCTTAAATCCTCCCACCATAAGCCGAAGAGTAAGTTTAAAAGAGGCAGGCTGGCTATGTCCCAGAGATCTTAAAGGTGAGAACCCAGTTTCAAATTGGTAGGAGCCACCTATGTGACAATCTCAACCACACTAAAATTGGTAACTTGCTCACCTCATTTCTCTCATTCTTAGCAGTGCAGATGGTGTTGAAGTCAAAGGATTTTTATTCAATTGAAGGCCCTCTGGGTGGTCCTCACTGGCTGCTAAATCTCCCATTTCAGCAACCAGGAGCAGCTGCCGTGACCCCACTAACAGAGTATCTGGTAGGTGAGTAATGCAAACGCATCTTTACACAGATACACTTACTGGCATCGCGCCCCTATTTCATTACTGTTACTTCTGATTTCTTCTATTACTAGGTCATCTATTACTATTACTTTTGTATGTGAGGTACTTCATTCATTTAAAAAGGATCTTTATGTCTATTTAAATGCAATTAGAAGCAGTGTTAACAAATATTTGTTTCAACCAAATCATTACAATTTCAGAGACTAGATCTTGATAAATTTTATTTTATTGAAGGAAAACTTTGCCACAATATTAGTTCACATACATGTTTATTTTAGAGTAGATTTAGTTCATTTTTTCAGTTCTTTGTTCACACAATATATCTACTGCCACTGTAACAGAAAAGTAATAGACTATTATCTATTACTTTGACTTCTATTACTATTACAGCCAAAAAATTATGATCTATTACTATTACTTGAAAAATCCTGTAATAGTCTATTACCCCATGTCTGGCCTACATACAATACATATGGTACTTTTTACCTCTAGAGCAAAAACTATTAGAATTACAGCCTTTATTGTCACAAACAGAATTTGCTTTTGGCAACCACCTTTGGTTAGCTTCCAACCAAATTGTTCATTCTGACAAAGGCCAAGCTTTTCACTCCACCTTTGACCTACAGTTTAACGTGGAATCCGAACCACACCTGACCAGCAGCCCAGCCTCTTAACCACTAGGCCACCCAGGGTACCCATTTATCTACCAACCACTTTCTTTATTGTGTGGAAGGATGAACAGCTAGGTTTTGTTGCATGCCAGCTGCTGTCACCGGATCTCAAACCTGGGGCTGATGGATTCATAGTCAGCAACACTAACCACTACACCAGTGAGGTGATGGGGGAAGTGGAGGGGGGGGGGGGGAGTGGAGGGAGGGAAAAGATGACAATTTATTAAATGAAATCTTATTTACTGTTGGAAATTTTATTGCATTACCACCAATCCATATCTTTAAAAAATCAGGGTTGTGACATCAGAAAGAAGATATATTTAAAGCTTGTATGTGTATGCCAAAAGGTAATCATTTCTCAAATACAAATTAAAGAAAATAGGTTTTGTTGGTGAGGAGAAAGCCAATACCCAATTATTTATCTAGTAAACTCTATTGAAGTGTAAAAACTTAATTAAATAAGGCCTATTTGAATTTACGTTTTTGTCTTTAAAGAATTAGCCTAATGGTCCTATGGTTAATATCCAGAAGTGACCACATGATTAACTCAAATAATCCAGCCTCCTCCAAAAATCAGGCTTACCTTCAAAACTGTAGATCTTCCTCTACTGCTTTGTCTTTGGTGAGATGAGGTCATAATTGAGATTCTAAGTCAGTAAGTTTTTCAGGACTACTTAATAATAATGACTCAAAAGTTTTACTATTAGACTTGGTACAGACTTAGGCCAAATACAATTTAAAAATTAAAATTAATTATTACAAAATTGGCTGAATTTCTCAGAAAAGAGGGAGTTGAAAAACACTTCTATACTAATAGATAGTCTAACCTAGTGGTCCTACAGTTCTTCTCTATTATATCTTGAAAATAGGACCTACTAACATCTGAAATACAAATGTCAATACACAATCAAAACTCTCTCAAAAAAAGGGGGAGGAAACAGATGACAATTTTATTAGGGAACCATAAGTACAGTAACCATCTACTGTGCTTATAGATTTTTTCAATTTAAATTCATTAAAACAAAGTGTGTGTGTATATATATATATATATTTTATTTTTTTTAAGTTCGGGAAGAACCGATTCGCCTCTATTTAAAAGGGCATATCTCAGCGGAAAAACAAAGAAAAAGTGAGAGGAAAGACAGAGGAAAAAGAAAGGGTGGAGGGGACAGTCGAAGTGGAAAAAGACCAAGGATGACAAGGACTGCAGGGTCGAGCCCCATCATCCTTGGGTGCTAGGGCCGGGAGGGTGCACGTGAAACCTCCAGGAACAAGCACGTACAAACGAGCACAAAGAGCACTCAAGAGCATGAGCTTAGAACCCCCTTGCGGGGGTATATATATATATATATATATATATATATCCCCGCAAGGGGGTTCTAAGCTCGTGCTCTTGAGTGCTCTTTGTGCTCGTTTGTACGTGCTTGTTCCTGGAGGTTTCACGTGTGCCCTCCCGGCCCTAGCACCCAAGGATGATGGGGCTCGACCCTGCAGTCCTTGGTCTTTTTCCACTTCGACTGTCCCCTCCACCCTTTCTTTTTCCTCTGTCTTTCCTCTCACTTTTTCCGCTGAGATATGCCCTTTAAATAGAGGCGAATCGGTTCTTCCTGAACTAAAAAAAAAAAAAAAAAAAATTATATATATATATATATTTAAAATGTGTGTTTTTCTATGCAGTAGAAAATGTTTACATAGAAAATAAGTACGGTATAGTTTCAATAAATTACTTGTTACATGTAAAAACAAAAGAATAGTCTGCATGTATAGTTTAAATATAGCAAAGGTTTTCTTTTTATTAAACTTATGAACTGCAGGTTACAGTATAGGCTTAATTTTTTCAACTTTCATATTCAAATAAAAAATATAGCTATGTAGCCTATAGCCAATAGCAAAATATTCAAACACCTATTATCCAGAAAGTCCAGTTATCCACTTTATTTACAAAAAGTTCAATTCAGAAAAGTACACCTACTTCCCAAATGTGAAAGTTTGTGAGCCAGGCACCAGATGGTCCTTTGTTTTGATCTAGTTGGTGCCAATTAAAACCAGTGTACAGGTATCCCTTGTTTAACAATCATTCACTCAATGATCACTCACTTTAGCGATCTATTTTTTAACACATTTTCTCACACAATGATTGCCCAAAATTCGGTTTAGTGATCACTATGATGGGCAAAGTTTGGTTTCTGGTACTCCATGGGTACATCTTTAACTTCACTTATCTAATCAAAATGGGCACCATGCAGAAATGGATTTATCCTCCTCTGTGCAGCTTGCCCAGCCTGCACACTCCTAAGCAGCCACCACCTGCACTTCCTTCTCGCCCCACCAGTGTTTTGAGTGGCTCATGCTTCTTCATCACTCTGCAAGATTACTCACGATTATGATCATTATGTTATTCGCCACCTTTGTGGAATGTAAAGCAACATTATGCAGACTGTTTGGTGCTAATTTGGACTACGTTAAGTGACTGTGAACATTGAAAATGATGGGTAAGCATGTGACTGCTTCCCCTGCATCTTCAGGTAAGGCTAAGCTCTCTCATAAGTCCTTGACTTTGGAGATTAAGCTGGACATTATTAAGCACCAGAAGTGTGGTGAAAGCACAAACTCCATGAGAGCACTTGGCCTAGCCCAGTCAACCATCATCAAGAAAGCTCCCAAGTTGAAGGTCTCAGCAGAAAATGTGACTCCTAGCAGCACCATGAGATAACCATGTAGGAATGTATCCCCTATTAACCCATGTTATAACATCCCCATTTAGCAATCAGTTTTTCAGGAATGTAACCCAATTGCTAAATGAAAGATACCCATACAAGTTGCCTCCAGCCTTGCCTTTGGATTATATCTTTGAAAATTGGATCACTCCCTCCACAATGACTAACAAAATCACTAGCATAGTCTCAACAAATTCCTCAACAAGCACCAAGAAAAAGCAGGTGCCCAGTACTAAACAAAAAGTAGATATCATATGATGGATCAAGCATGGTACACTCAGAGCAAAGATTTGTTGAGAGTTTAATATTGGAAAGTCGAGTGTAATGATATTTTATGACAAAATGATGATCTATTAAGTTCTATTCTGTTAGTGAAAGTGGTGAGAACATGAGTGAATGTAAAGTGCTTAGGTACAGTAAGCCAAAACTTGAGAAACTAGACAAAGTTATGCGGGAATGGTACAAGAGGAAGAGGTTGGATGGGGGAGAGGAATTCCCATGGCCGACTGGATGCTGATAGCAAATGCTAAGTACATTTATGAGAAAATGGAGATAAGTGAACCATATTCTTTCTTGGATGGATGGTTGAGAAGTTTGAGAGAGAGACATGGTATTAGAAAGATGGGGATTTCTGTCGAGAAAAACCCTGCTAATGCAAATGGTGCTGAGCAATATGTGGATCAATTTGCTAAATTAATCAGTGAAAATAATTTGACTGGTGACCAAATATACAGTGCGGAATGAGACTGGGTTATTTTATTGTATGCTCCCAGCAACTATTGTCACCCATACTGATGAATCTTCTGCTCCTGGCTACGAGCAAAATAAGGAAAAAGTAACAGTACTGTGTTGTGCAAATGCAGCTGGATTTTGTGGATTTTGATAATTACAAGCAGTTAAGAAATAAGTTGAACAGTTGGATAAGGAAGAGGAAAGGTGTAGTGAAAAATCTAGCTAGAAATAGCAATAAAAGTCCAAAAGAAATTATTTACTTTTTATAAATATAATAATAAAAAAACAGGATAGGATTGGCCCAATAGAACATTATAACATCTCAAAATGATCAGGATATTGTTCATATTTTGGTGCTCTTCCAATACGTGCTCTACCGTAAAATTTACATTCCAATATGTGCTAACTAACGAAAATATCACGAAAATATCATGACCTAACCTAACCAATCATCAAGGGCATACAATTGACCTAATGATTGGTTAGGTGTGATATTTTCATTAGTTAGCACATATTGGAATGTAAATTTTACGGTAGAGCACATATTGGAAGAGCACCCATATTTTTAGTGAATATTTTAGCTCCATTTTTACTAAAGAATACAAATAGCTTCAATTTTGATTCTTTAGATTCTCTAAACTGGCATTCTTGATAAAATTCAGGTGAAGGATGATGACATTCAGCAAGTAATTATTAATGCACTGGAAACAAAGGTAGTAAAGGTAGTAAAAAAAGCTAGCTTGTCCTTAGCTCAAGAAGATTGGAATACAAGGAAAGATTAAAGGAACTGGGTATGTTTAGTTTTGGGAGACATTGTTTGAGGGGAGATATAATACAGATGTTTGAAATCAGAATACCAACTTGCAAACACTTTTTTAGTCAAAGTACCTAGTACATTTTTAGAATGATTTGCTATATGATGTGGTAAACTTGGAAGTGATATTTTGCAAAATTTGGTAAAAAACTAACTTTAGATCATTCATCTGACTTGGATAACCTCAATAAGCCTGAGTAGCTCCATATTTTCCAAATGTAATGTAATGAAATAGAGATTTATAAGACAAGTGAAAAGGATAATTTTGGTAATAACTGGGATTCTTACATATATCTGAATGACAATCTCATATGCCTAAGAGTAAGTTCAGGCATACTTTGAGGGTAAACCTTGTAAATAGCTTGGATTCTTTGTACATTTACAGAGTAAAACTTGGTGTTTTTGTTCTTATTTTGGACACAGATAGGGTAACCTGGAAAGGTCATGAAGGCTTTAAGTTTTCCTTATGCTTCTTATGTTCTTATCTTGAATTTGAGCTAGATTGTTTGCCAATAATGTAATGATGTGGCTATTTAACTTCTTTCACAACATCTAAGGATGCTTGAAAAAGATCAGGATATTGTTGGTATTTTTAATGATTATTTTAGCTCCATTTTTACTGAAGAAAATTTAAATAATTTTGATTTTAATTCTTTAGATCCTGTAAATTCAGACATTCTTGATCATATTCATACAAGGAAGGATGATGTTAGGCAAGTGATTCATACATTGAAATCAAATAAAGCTGCTGGACCTGATATATTTGCTAGGATTTAATATATGTTACTCATACTCTACTCCAGTGATCAGCAAACTTTTTTGGGTATTACCCCAAAATATATTTATGTACAGTGATATTACCCCCTAGACTTGAAATTATTTGTTCGAAAAAAATATAACTGATAATTAGCCTCGCTTATTAAATAATAAATTTTTGTGCAATTTTATTTATATGTTTATTGAGCCTTCATTACCCCCGAGATTTTCATTTTTATCCCATTTGGGGTAATTTATCCTGGTTCCCCGACCCCTGCTCTACTCTAACCTTTGTGTTATTTTATGCTACACACACTGTTTATATGGAAATCAGGACACCCTGAAAATTTTTAGGGAAATTGAGGTGAGGGGGGATGTTGTATACAATTACCAAAATGTATTTTTGACTAAAAAAGTGCATAACTTAGCATGTTATTACATTATCATTTGTATAATTTAGGTCTCGGGGGTACAGGGGTAGAGCCCCCATAAAGATCATGCATCACAAAGTGAACCCTATACCGATCAATTTGTGATGCATGATCTTTACAGGGACTCCACCCCCATACCCCCCAGACCTAAATTATACAAATGATAATGTAATAACATGCTAAGTTATGCACTTTTTTAGTCTTCATCTAGGGCACATGACGAATCAAGTTCTCAAAGTCGAAACCACACGAACAGCACGTCATAATTCAATCACAAACATGACCAAACTGAGGTATTACCCAAACTAAATCCAATTAGGAAAAAAAAAATAGCCAGAACAGAAACCAACCAACTAATTAAGTCGCAGAGTAGCAAAAAAATAGCCCAATCAGAAAAATGTCATGTCAAATGGATATCGTTAATTAAATAATATCTCCATAAATATGATCAACCAAAATTTTTTTACTTAAAGGAAAGGTTTTATTTATTATTTTCTATGCATTGCAATAATTTTTATTAGAAACTGAGGTGAGGGGGATATTGTATACAATTACCATTTACATTAGCAGTGGAGACACCCAGATGGGCCAAAGGGCCCCTAGTATGCCCACTATAAAATTTTTACCATGTTACCATACTAACACTAGAAGGAGAACCACTTATAAATCTTGGAGTTCTTAATAAACTCCTAAAAATATTATTTTATGCAAAATTATATATGCAAAAACCTACCTATATGCAAGGAAAATGATATTGCAAAGAAGCACCTGACAAAAGAACGGAGATACAGGACACTTGTGAGAAAGAGAACAAAGCTATCTAAACTGACAAAACAATTAAGTGATACAAGACATAGTAACATCTGGAAACAGATACCAGACTGATGTTAGAACTTAAAATAAAGGAGTCAACCATAAGAGAGAATATTGATAATGAACACAAAGCTATTGGCACTATAAAAGAAAATAGCAAATTCTTCTTTAGCTATGCTAAACACAAAGCAGTTATCAAAACAAGCATTGGCACATTGCTTGCTAAAGATGGACTAACTCTTACATTTAATCCACAGGAAATGGCAAACATTTTACAATCTCATTATGCTTTAAGCTGGAGTACCCCTGTAGTAGGCTAAGAAAATAAAAACCAGCATTTTTTGATAAAGAAAATGACCAAGACAGACCATTATTGGAAGATATAGCTACAAATAACCACTAGAGATATACAACAGGCAATAGCAGAGCTACCAGGGAGTTCAGCCCCTGGTCCAGATGGAATTGGAGCCAAGATTCTTAAGGAATGCAAACATACTTTATCTCTGCCTTTGAAAATCCTGTGATCCTCACTAGACACCAGAAGAATACCACCAATCATGAAACAAGCAAATATTACCCCAATCTAGATAGGAGGCAAAAGAAGGGAAGCCAAGAACTATAGACCCATATCCTTGATTTCCCATATCATCAAAATATTTGAGAAAGTCTTGGAAAGCCACATTGTCAATTTCATAGGAAATGAATATCTCTTAGAAGACTTTCAACATGGCTTCAGACAAGAGATCCTGCCTTACTGAACTGATAGACCATTGCAACACAATCCTACAATATTTAGGGGAAAACCACAATGTTGATGTCATCTATCTAGACTTTGCAAAAGCTTTTGACAAGGTTGACCATGGAATATTATTCTATAAACTAAAAGAACTTGGAATTTGAGTAAAAAGTAAGATGGATCCATGCCTTTCTCAATTGTAAATGGAGCAAGATCTACAGAAAGAGAAGTGATTAGTGGAGTGCTGCAAGGTACAGTATTGGGACCAATTCTATTCATTATAATTATAATTCTAAACAATATAAACTGTAACCTAGGAAGCTCTCTCCTGTCATTCATGGATGATACCAGAATACTAAGACCAATTACAGAAAAAGACTGTGTAGAGCACAAAAAGATCTATAAACTATATATGCAAACAATATGGCCTTCAATGAAGACAAATTTGAATTAATTAAGTATGGACCAAATAAATGCCTAAAAGAACAATTCGACTACACTGGACCCACAGGAAAAGATATTGTACAAACTGATCATATAAGGGATCTAGGGGTTATATTATCTGAAGATGCAACATTCAACAGGCACATTGACAAAATAACCTCATCACGCAAACAACTAATAGGATATATACTAAGGACATTCAGAACTAGGGACAGTATGACCATGCTTACCCTGTGGAAATCACTTAATCTTCCACGCATTGACTACTACTCTCAATTATGGTTTCCCCACAAACAGAATGAATTGCAAAAAGTTGAGGACCTAAGGACCTACAAAGAACCTTTGTATCTTTTCAGTTTGATGGCCTGTAATATTTCTTAACATTACTTGTTTTTTATTGTCCAGTTTTAATTGAGGATTTCAAAAATAACCTTCATGTTTTAGAGAAACAAATAGCGAGGCAGTTATACATTTTAGTTTAGAGAATATCATATACGTTTTAAGATTCCAAAATCCCTGAAAGTTTTAGGTCAACTGTATGCTCATGATGATTGGTTAGGTTAAGTAATGATATTTTCATTTGTTTTGACAGTAAACTAACAAAAATATCATGACTTAACCTAACCAATCATCAAGGGTGTACAGCTGACCTAACCAGGCATTCTGTTAACCTAACCAGTTGGTAGAGTCTAGAATCTGATGGTCCCATAGCCAAGACTCATTTTTTTCCACCAGCTGTCAAACCAAAAAGATTCTAATACAGTTTAAAAATATATATTTTAAATGTGTTAAATTGCATATAACTACCTCACTATTTGTTTCTCTAAAACATGAATGTTATTTTTTAAATCCTCAATTAAAACTGGACAATAAAAAACAAGTAATGTTAAAAAATATTACATGCCATCAAACTGAAAAGATCTGAACCTTTATTTCATATATTAAACAACCTGATGAGTAACAGGTGAGTAAAAACAAATTAAACTACTGGGATACCCCCAATACCAAACCAACTGTGCCCACCTTGACAAGAACTGGTAGAATGTGTCAAAAACATCACCTCCCACCAAACAGCCTGAGAAGGATTCAAGCCCTTCAATATAATAGTATCTCTAGGCAGGGTTCTCGCCTGTTTAGCTCCTTGCCTCAGTACCTTAGAGGTACAAGTGCAGTCCCAGTTGATACTTTTAAAAAACATTTGAGGGGTCCCACATCTTAAGGTACCTAAGCGCCAAAATTAAAATTTGCCATAAATCACCTTCAAAGTTTAGCAATATTCTCACAATAGTATCTCTGTTATTAATTGAGCTAGAATGTTCATTTTCGGCTAAATTAGAGTTCTAAGTATGCTAATGAAGATGTTGAGTTTTTGGAATAGATTTTCATATTTTATATATATATTTTTAAATTTTGATTTTCTTCTTATGCCAAACTTTGGGTGAACTTTTGGCTGGCAATAGAGGTGAAAAAAGTAGTTCGCTTCATAAGGTTTTCAACCATACTTTTAGTGTCATAAGGTCATAATAACCCAAACCATGCAATAGAGGAAGAGTGAAAATAGTGGTATCCATCAAAAACATGTTTTCACCTGTGGTGGCACTTAGGTACCTTAAGACACACGACCCCTCATTTGGACATGTTTTTAGCCAATATACCCAACCAACCCACAGTGCCAGGGTATTCCTCTGCCAGACCAACCCTCACAAATTCAATAGTGGACCAAATTGTATAGCAGGAGCAAGAGAAAAGAAGGGTGGCCTCACCTCAGGTGGTGTTGAGCAGACTTCGTAGTAGTAGTGCATCCTTGAGGCAAAAGCACTTCAAGGTAAATTCAAAGTAAACATATAATTTTCTCAAATTGTACATCCTGTAGTTCCACCACAAATGAGCTGTATACATTTGAGTACAAAAAATTGAAAAAAAATCAACTTAATATCTAATATAAATATGAAATTTCCTTGAGCATATAATTGTCTACAATGCCTTAGAATATCACAGTCATTTGAGAGTATCAGTCTGTGGCCAAGATACTTAGTCTGGGTTACTTCTGACAGCACCATACTATTCAATTGGGTACTTACGTATTATCAGGACTACCAAACTGTTTATGATGTATTTTTGCTCTTGTCATTTTCACTTAAACTAACAAAAATATCACAACTTAACCTAACTAATCATCAAGGGTGTACAGCTAACCTAAGCAGGCATTCAGTTGACCTAACCTGAAATAACCAATATTAACCTGTTACATTAACTGAATGCCCAGTTAAAAAAAAAGTGACAAAGTAACATCATGCAAACAACTAATAGGATATATACTGAGAACATTCAGAACTAGGGACAGTATGACCATGCTTACCCTGTGGAAATCACTTAATCTTCCACGCATTAACTACTGCTCTCAATTATGGTTTCTCCACAAACAGAATGAACTGCAAAAAACTGAGGGCCTACAAAGAACCTTTACCTCATATATTAAACAACTGGATGGGCAACAGGTGAGTAAAAACAAATTAAACTACTGGGATAGGCTCAGAGACCTTGACCTTTATTCCATAGAGAGGAGGTTTGAGAGAGAGATCCTAATCTACACCTGGAAAATTCAAGAAGGGCTTTTAGTTTTAGTTTAGATTTTGCAAAGGCATTTGATACTGTTCCTCATGCAAAATTGTTGGTAAAAGTTAGAGCCCATGGTATAAGAGGTCATATAGCTGACTGGATAGAAGAATGGCTGAGAAACAGAAAACAGAGTTCATCTAAATGGAAAGAAGTCTACTTGGAGACCCGTATTGAGCAGAGTCCCACAGGGGTCTGTGCTGGGACCTCTGCTTTTTGTTGTCTATATAAATGATCTAGAGAAAGGCCTATCATGTAAAACCTCAAAATTTGCTGATGATACAAAATTGAGCCATAATGTTAAGTCAGTAGCAGGAGCAATGACAATACAGAGAGACTTAAGACAGAGTAACAGCCTGGGCAGATAAGTGGGAGATAAGATTTAATGTTGATAAGTGCAATGTTATGCATATTGGGCCAAAAAACCCAGAATTTGAATAGAATATGAATGGAATTTGAATTAAAAATGATAGAGAGAGAGACTTGGGTGTCACTGTGACTAATGAACTTAAACCCTCAAATCATTGTATGAAAATCGGAAATAAAGCAAATGCTAGACTCAATCTCATGCACACACACATTGAATACAAATCACCCAATATTATAAAGCAACTATGCATTTCATATACAGGGTGTCTCAATATACATGCAACCCATGTCACTGCTAATAATTCTGCCAATATTAATGTTCTCATTCTATTTTTTCAGATTTGAAGAGAGGAGACGATAACAACTAATAATTATCAATCAAAATGCCTTGGACAAAGGAGGAAAAATTTTTTGCGTCACTACTTATTTGGAGACGAAATCATTCAAAACTGTGCAAGCAAAATTTCGCAGGAAGTTCAACTTCAACAATTATCCCCAGAAAAGCCAAATTTATCGTTGGGCACACAATTTCAAGCCACAGGATCAGTAAACAATCTCAACAAGAAAGCAGAAAGACCCAGATCTGGCAGGAAGGTGACTGCAAGATCTCCTGACAATGTGAATGCGGTGAGAGATTCTGTCAGAAGGAGTCCGAAAAAGTCAATCCGAAGACGTTGCCAAGATCTGGGTCTTTCACATGCGTCAGTGCAAAGAATCTTGATCAAGAATCTTCAGCTGTACCCATACAGGATCCAGATCAAGCATAAACTCACACCAGCTGACATGGCAAAACATGTTGTGATGTGCCGGTGGTTCGAGAACAAGATCAAAGAGGATCCTGACTTTCTTGATGATGTTTGGTTCAGCAACGAAGCACACTTCTTGCTCAGTGGGTATGTCAATAGCAAGAACAATGTGTTCTGGGGCACACAAGCCCCAGACGAGGTGCTTCAGAGGCCCTTGCACTCTGTGCAGGGTGTCAGGGTGATTGACAACTTCGCTCGTCGGCTTCAAGTGTGTCTGCAGCACAACGGCGGTCATTTGGAACATGTGCTCTAATAAATGTATCCTTTGATCTAGAGACCTCAAATCTTCAGTTTTTAATTGTTATCATATCAGCTTCAAGGAAATGTAATCTTTTTTGGAGTTTATTTTCTGAGTAATAAATTATTATCATGTCAATGGGTTCCATCTATTTTGAGACACCCGGTATGAGACCCCTCCTTGAATACTGTATTCAATTTAATAGTCCCTATTTGATACAAGATATTGAAAAACTGGAAAAAGTACAGAAATGAGTAACAAGAATGATCCCATCTCCAAGACAATTGACGTATAAGGAAAGACTGGCATATCTAAACATGTTCTCATTAAAAAGGAAGAGGTTAAGGGGTGATACGATCTACAGAAGCTAAGGCTAACAAAGACCCTAAGATCCACTCTAAGGTTAGCCTGACAGAAAGGAAAGAGTAGGGGGTTAAGAGAAGAAAATAAGGGGTTAAATAAGTAGCAACACCTATCACTCATAGGTTAACATTCATTCAGAAAAAGAAAACACAGACTATCATCATCCACCAGCCACTGCCAACAAGTCAGAAAAATAGTGGGAGAGAATAGAAAAGGGGTGAAAGATGAAAAGTAAAATAAGAATGCTTACAAACCATGCAAACACAGTCTGAGCTCTCAGTCATACCATGCAAACTACAGACATGCAAGTAAAGAGTGTTACAGACATGCAAAGTAAGGAGAGGATAAAGAAAAAAAAAAGTATGTAAAGTTAAACAAAAAGTGGATTAGTTTACTCTACAAGCTACATCTACGTTCATTAGGGTGCATCAGCCTATAAGGGGTGAAATTTCGAACTTCGGATATTGATTCGGCACTATGATATTATGGTTACAATCCCCAACAAACCTTCAGTGTCCACGTTTCAAGCTGTTCTGACAATATTTAGTGGGTCCACCTCGAAGATGAAAATTTGACAATTGTAGAATTTTATGGTTTTACTAGAAAATCTTGTGTAAGCATTGTAGATTTTGTTTGAAAAAAATTTGTAAATAGAGTTAGTTTTAGGCAAGTTTTAGCCTCAATTCATGAAATTATCTGTCTGTCTAGACTTTTTTTTGTATTATTCTGAGAATCATGAAGTGAGTTACCAGGACCCAACTTGCCAAGCATCCCACCAACCACCTCCACCTATTAAAAATGGTATTTCATGATAAAATACTTTTAAAAATTGATTTATTGCTTATTGATATCTTAATTCTTCTTCTTTGTCCTTTTTTCTTTTAAAACAGATGATAAAGAAGCTTGTCTCTTTCTCAGATTAGGAGTGGCTTTTCTGTCAGCTTCTACAACTTGGAGAACATTTTGAAGATGTTCTTCAGTCCTTGCAGCCTCATAAAAGTCACTGCATAGTTTTACTGCCTTCTCAGAGTCATCATTTATGACATTTATAGCCAAAAGTTTTTCTTTGTAAGATATAAATGATGCTGTTATTTTCCATTCAACAATCTCAACCATTAAAAAATCATAGTCTAACTATAGTGAAGAGAATATGAACCATGAGTTTTTGTCAACTAAGTCAGCTAGTGTGGTTTCCAATCGTAGATTGGTAGGGAAATTAGGCTTTCCAAAACTAGATCCATGTCTACCTTCTGGAACCACTGTCTCAATCTTGTGTGGTTTATAGGAAAGTAGATGGTGTAGTGAATACTCTTATTTTAGTTTCAAGTTAAATGTTAATTTTACCGTCTTGAATTTCGGAATAGTATAAATTCATTTTAAATTAGTTACCCCATTATAATTCAATTGTGAACCACATTAATACTAATTTTATGTATACTATATTATTTTATTGTATGTAAACATAATTAATTATATATCACAATTGTCAGTTAATTATTTATATTCAAATATTTATTTTAATCTAATACCATGTCCATTTTACAAATAAATAATAGAAAACCAAAGGTTATATTTTCCACCTTTGGTACTGTCGCAGTTTCGCCTAACGGACTCAATACGGCTAGTGAGATAATCACTGGTTGGCACTTAACTAGCGGCAGTGCTTATGTCTACATCATCCAGGTTAACCTATACCGGATAGATGCGCTACGGTCCCAAGCCGTAGCTTGCCTAGGCCGACGACGACGACGTAAACCAACAATGGTTTGTTATAGCACGAAGTTCATTTTTTGGAACCAAATCGCTGAATAATACAAGAGGAATCATCTCTGATGAAAGGTACCAGAGATGACTTTTCAGAGATGTTAGAGCACTTTTTGCTATTTGCTTGTTTACTTCCTCATATCTAAGAAGCTTTTTGTAAAGCTGCAAATCGTGCCATGGTGCATCAAAAACTGAAGAGCATCCACCATGGGTAGTAAATCAGTGAAATGAAGGTTGCAAAGTCTCTTAGTTTCAGAATTTGTTGCTTGTTTGTGATTGTTACTGAAGGTAGTTTAGAGATATTATCTTCTAGTAATGCAATTTTTAGAGCATATATTGCTTTACTCATCCATCTGGCTCTATGTATAGCATCAGGTCGCTGAAGGGTTATATCCTTATCACTAGGTCCTGCATTTAAGTATAACACAACTAAGTCAGAAAATTGTTTGTAGTCATATCGTGTATGTTGCTTTTCTATATTACTTATTTGAATTGCATAATCAGTCCATTCCTGAAGAATCTCCTGGACAGCTTTGGAGTACTGATTGAAGTCAATTTTTTTCAATTTTTCATCCTTGGAAATCCACTGAAACTTTTCTCGAAATCTGTTAAAGACATTAATTTCTGGTCCACTCGAAGTTTCTACTTTCATGTCCTGAAACACATGACTCATAATAACTTCAACATGATGCCTGCATGCAGACCATAATAAAGGCCGTCCAATCTCTTGTTGGATAGTTATGCATGCAGCACTCACATGTCCCGTGTTGGTTGCTGTAGTGTCAAAAACCAAGTTCACTATTGAATCGGAGCAGTTCCACAATTTCAGTAGCTTCATAACTTCTTCAGTCAAGTTTTTCCCAGATTGGCCACTGCCACCAGCACTAGGATGATATGATGGAATACCAAGTAGTTTGAGATCCATCGAATTTCCAACTGATACGGCTAATCGTTCTTCTGTAACATATTTATCCTGCAGAGTAGAAATTATTTTCGAATCCCAATGAAGAGATGCCAATTTAGGAGGATTCCAGGATTTTTTTAATGGAACTTGAAATTTTTGGGGCTACTTCGCGTCTTGCTCTATCAGCTGTAGCATATGAAGTTGCCACTGCCTTAGTGTTAACACCACATTCTTCAACAAAAGCTTTTGTGAATGCAGCCTGTTGTGCCGGAGTCATTTTCATTCTTGATGCCAAAGAAACAAGTTTCAGTCTTTTCAGAATGTCATGAGGAATGATAGCTTGAGTACCTAAGCAGACTGTTGACTGTTGATTTTCCATCTTTTTCAGCTCTATCATTAGCTTCTGACTCTCTCAATGGTAGTTGTATCGCTTGTGCTACTGCTTTCTAATTCAACATAACTGCAAGAAGCTTCAGTGTCTCTCAATTCCTTTTCTTTTCTCGCATTTTCTTCACATTTTTGAAAATTAATGCGCTTCATTTTGGATGCTAAAGTTTAATCATGAGCTCCAAAAGAAGCAATTCTATCCCCTTGCATAGAGTGAAGAAATTGTATATCTTCTGGATTACTCATAATTTTTTCGGCATTTTTAATCCACAGTGGAAAAGTCATTTTAAGTTGCATTTCCATATCTTCTAGTCTTGTCTTTGTAGCTCTCTTCTTTTCAATGGAATTTCTCAGTTTTGCATTCTTTTCTGACAATGAAATTATTTTCTCACATGCTTTTTTCTCAGTAATCATTGTTATGTTGGCTTTATTGTAGAATGGTTGAATTTCTGTTAAAATAATTTTAGCTATATCTCGCTTAGCTCTTCTCTCTTCTAGACCCTGTTGCTGATGAAATAGGAAATATCTAAGAACTTGTTCACTTGTTGGCAAGCAACATCCTACAATCTTTGCATCATTATTTGTGATGCCAGGACCTAATCCAAATATATAGGTTTTTTTGAGTGTGTTTTTACATAAACTTTATCTGCACCACTTGAACAAGTTTTACCACTAGAAGTGGCTTCACTGGCTTTACCACTATTATCCATTATATCAATGTTATTAACAATTTTGAAAACTTCAATAAGCTCCCCCCTTAATCTCCTAGTTTCGAGTGAATGCAAGTCTAACACTAATTCTATCTTCATAAGGCTTGTTGCGCAATAACAGAATTAGTTTCGTGGCACGACACTGAACCCTTTCTAGCCTATTAATATCCTTGCGCAAATACGGGCACCAAAACTGAATGGCATATACTAAATGAGGCCTGACTAGGGACTTGTAAAGGGGCAATATAATATCCTTTGATTTAAATTTGAAATTACGCGCTATGAAGCCTAACATCCTATTAGCTTTCGTGCAAGACTCCAGGCACTGGTTCCTAACCTTTAAATCCTTAGATATGCATACGCCTAAATCTACTTCCTCATCAACGCTCACTGACTCTCTACCATCCATTGTGTATGTGTAATTATTGTTACGAGAACCTATATGCAAAACTTTACATTTGTCTACATTAAATTGCATCTGCCACTCAACCATCCACTCCATAATCCTATTTACATCATCTTGGAGCCTATTTCTATTGTCCTTGTTAACAACCCTTCGCCTATTTTAGTATCATCCATGAATTTTGACACGTTACTAGTCAATCCTACATCTATGTCACTAATTAGATTACGAATAGCAATGGGCCTAACACAACCCTGTGGGACACTGCTACCTACATCCAACCACCCCGATTCACTACCATTAACAACGACCCTCTGTCTCCTAGCATGAAGCCATTCCTCTAACCAGTTAGCTACCTGACCACGTGTACCATGCGCTTTAACCTTCGCAAGTAATCTTCTATGCAGAACTGTATCGAATGCCTTTTTAAAATCTAAATAAATAAAATCAGCTGCTCTATGCCTATCGTATTCATGCACTATTTCATTATAAAATTCTAACAAATTAGTTAAACAAGATCTATGGCATCAAAACCCATGCTGACTACTATTAATCAAATCTCTACTTTCTAAGTGATCAATGATATGATCCCTAACTACGGATTCCAAAAGTTTACCAACAATTGACATTAAGCTAATGGGCCTATAATTGCTAGCTAGTGTGCGATTGCCTTTTTTTTAAAATAGGCATAATGTTAGCTAATTTGAAGTCTTCAGGAATAATCCTCGTTTCGAGTGACTGATTAAAAATCTTCATTAAGGGGCCTACAATAACGTCTTTCAAATGTCTGGGCTAAAAAGCATCAGGGCCTGAAGCCTTGCTAACTTTTAGCCTATTGATATAATGCGCAATCTTACTCTCGTAAACAGTTATTTCATCCAAAATAGTCTCGCTACTAAATGGAATGATATTGTCCATGTCAGTGACATTATTTACGTCTTCTATGGTAAAAACTGTTGCAAAAAAGTTATTGAAAACATCCACCATCACCTGAGCATCAGAAGCCAAAGCGCCATTAACATCCACTAGAGGGCCTATGTTATCTTTTATCAGCTTACAATTATTATTGACATTCAAAACACTTTTTTGGATTATGTTTACTATCTGCAGCTATAAGTACCTTTAAATTACACTTAGCATTCCTAACTGATCTTTTAACCTGATGTCTAAGCTTGATATATCTATTAAAGTTAGCTGCCATGCCATTGCATTTATTGAGTCTATACACCCTGTTATGCTCATTTACGAACTCACCTATTTCCCTAGTTCACCATTTGGGCCTACCATGATTTCTAGTGTGCTTGGGCCTACAAGGAATAAACTCCCTTTCAATATTCATAAAACTTTCTTTAAACGCTTCCCAATGCAAATTCATGTCATTACCCATAAATAAGTTATCCCAGTCCACTACTCCCATCCTATCCGCAAAACTATCAAAATTAGCCATACGAAAATCAAGGACTTCTATTACGTTACTATCCTTAGTGTTTTCTATCAATAACTTAAACCTAAGAATTTGATGATCACTACATCCTAAACTCTTGCCTACTTCTAAACCTTCAACTATATTTTTGCCATTCATCATCACCAAATCTAAAATATTGTCACCCCACATTGGTTCGGTAACCATCTGTCAAAAAATTATCCTCCATGAACTCTTATCAATCTCAAACCCTCCTCATAGAGGTGTATAAAATGATAAAAGGTTGGATAAGATAGATTTTGATTCTCTTTTCATTAAAGATCATAATAACCAAACTAGAGGTCATAGTATGAAATTATTTAAGCCAAGATGTAGAACAAATTTAAGAAAACAGTTTTACAAATAGAGTAATTAAGTTTTGGAACAGTCTGACAGAAGTAGTGACTTTAGATACACTTTATTCTTTCAAAAGAAGGTTGGACAGTTTGATATGGTACTGGTTTATTTCATATATATTATGTGCATTTAGGTGGTAAATCCCATAGCTTAACACAAGTATTGTGGGATATAGGGAAGCATTTTGGGTTAGGGGATACTCTGTCCTTACACACCCCATTTAGAGAGATTCCTCTACTGAGCAGTGCCCCCCATAGTACTGTGAAGTATTGAAAAACTCATGATCTTCACTTGCCCCACAAATACCTTGAAATGGGAGACCCAAAATAAGTACACACATTTCTACATTACTGTACAGTCTTTACAGCCACACCTACACTTTCCCTCCTAAGTATATATATTATAATGTATATGGTTGTAAATTGTGACTTAGTCCACAATTGATACGGACCGTGACTTATTTCTGGTTGGCAAGGTACTGGTATTGATGGGTACCATAATGAAATTGACTAGATTCTTTGGATCTGATATATTTGCATGTCTCTAGATCCAGAGATTCTATCTCTTATTTTAAATTGATAATTAATTAGTTTTGTGAAAATTGGTTGTTGCCAATATACAGGCAGTTTTTACAGTGGAGCCACCTCAATGGGCCGAAGTGGCCCCTAGTGTGCCCACTATAAAAATTTCTTATGTTCTAGTTGCCCCCAATACCAAACCAATTGTGCCCACCTTGACAAGAACTGGCAGAATGTGTCAAAAACATCACCTCCCACCAAACAGTCTGAGAAGGATTCAAACCCTTCAATATAATAGTATCTCTAGGCAGGGTTCTCACCTGTTTAACGTCTTGCCTCAGTACCTTAGAGCAGGGGTTCCCAAATTGGTGTTCCACGGAACACAATTTGGGAACCCCTGCCTTAGAGATATAAGTGCAGTCCCAGTAGATACTTTTAAAAAACACTTGGACATGTTTTCAGCCAATATACCCGACCAACCCACAGTGCCAGGGTATTCTTCTGCCAGACCAGCCCCCACAAATTCAATAGGGGACCAAATCGTATGGTAGGAGCAAGAGAAAAGGTGGCAACCCCGTCTTGGCCCCACCTCAGGAGGCACTGAGCGACTTCGTGGGAGCAGCGCACCCTTGAAGCAGAAGCACTTAAGGTAAATTCAAGGTAAAGTTAGGTCAACTGAATGCCCTTGATGATTGGTTAGGTTAAGTTGTGATATTTTCGTTAGTTTAAACGAAAATGACGTTTGCTAGTCCCGATAATACGTACCTTCAATTGAAATTCATGAAATAGAATGCAACAACTTGATTTTTGGAGAGCTAACTTCAAGTTAGGCCTACTTGGATCAATATTAAATGGCTTAAGACAATGCGAAATTTGACCCACCTAACGGACCTTTCCTTGAAATCTGAGAGTTTGTCACCGAAATTTGGAAATCGATGTAACCCTGTACGACAGTGTATATTTTAGCTGGTTATGCGGGTTACTTGGTAGCTCTTTAAATAGTTTTATGTTAGGTGGCCGACTTGAAATTAACGTTTTGCAGAATTGGGAATTATAGCTTATGTCTTGGATAACCTCGATAGGCGAGAGATTTTACGTTTTCCATTATAACCTCGGTCACTATAATAATGAGGCAATGATGACGTCACAACCAAAACAAACTTTTAGTGGACGCAAAGCCTACTACAAAGTCTTATGTCATTCATGAGGTGTCACCTGTCATACAAAATTAAATCTACAACTATTTACTACTTACCAAAGATTTATCTCGTGGGAAACAATGGAAAGTTACATTGTCCGGATTTCTTTTATATGGACGTTATTTACATTTACATTTCATTTGGAACAAAATTAGGAGCCATGTCAGACCGACGTCAATCACTCCCAAGTACACGTAGCAGATTGGCCAACAATTTTGTCAACACACACATAAACACCTTACAGACACTACAAAACAACGCACTTCGTATCATTACAGGATGTACTCAAACAATACCAATAGAACACCTGCACACAGAAACAAAAATACTGAAAATTAGGAATTTAAACATGAGGGGAACATAATTCATGGCAGCAGCGACAACTAATCCACAATCATGCACCAACACCTCGCACCATTGAGGTAACACCAGAGATTCATTATAACCAAATACTCCATTCCATACACGCCCCACAGACATCACACAGTACAGAAAACATATACAGTACATATACACCCAACCCACAAAGCACTGACACAACTTGGTCCGAATGCGGTCCTAGGTGCAAAGCCGCCACCTATTGACAGGTCAGAGATCAGCCTCAGCAGATCGGCTCGAGTTAACTTAGCACGATTCCGATGTGGACATCACCCCAACTTACAGACACATAAACACAGACTAGACAACTCCACAGACGACACATGCCACCTGTGCCAGGACACACCACAAACAATTGAACACATTATGACAGACTGTACCGCTCTAGCACAACATAGAACACAACACAACATCATTAGTGCGCTGAACCTCTGGTCCACTCCGGAGAGGGCGATCGGTTACCTGCGTGCCGCCAGCTTGCTCGATCAGGGTGGCTGATTGGTTAACCAACAACAACAACAATATGAAAATAAAAACCCCCTCTAATAGACAGAGTTTATTTCCACAACAGTTTCGATGCCCAATGGCATCCTCCTCGGGTGGATCCACCCGAGGAAGATGCCAGTGGGCATCGAAACTGTTGTGGAAATAAACTCTGTCTATTAGAGTGGGTTTTTATTTTCATATTTTGACCTTCACATAGAAAAAAGTTAAGTTTGTTTGCAATTAACAACAATTTTGTCAATGGGATTTGCATTTTGTATATCTCACTTCAGATGGTGCTGCGAGTCAATTTTTGTATGAACATTTATCCATGAAATGAAATTTTATAATAATATTCCCAAGTAGGCTTTGGTGGACGCCATCATGTTTTTAGGCCCTATTTCTAAATGCCAAGAATCAGTTTTTGATCATATTTACATTGTGAAAACATTCACGGGAAATAAGACCTGTCATAATGACATTAATTTAGTTAGGTTTCTAAATGCCTTAAAAAGTATATAAATTGTAATGAGGCATATATCAGAATCAGGGACTTTCCTACACCACCTTGAACTCCCCCCTCCTCTGGATTCTACAGATGGCTGTCTTATAAAACACACAGTTGACTAAAGTGAGGCACTCACCTGGTTAACTCACCTGGTTGGCTCCTCTGACACAGGTAGGTACTACCAGTGTGAACACTCAACGGAGGAACAGAGCGAGCCCACATCTGCAGGTACGCCAGTCAACAAAATTAGACAAATTGAGAGAATACAAAGTATAGGAAAGACTGGAAAGTGTACCTTAAGCAGAATTTGGAAAAGCAGCAGTGACAGGATCACGAGTACCGGCACTCATACAAATTCAAAAAGTTTGGAGCCAGCAATGGGGCTGCCATGTGATCAGGGCAGAATAGAGAATTTGAACACAGAGTGGAATATCATATGACGAATAAATGAAGAACAAACAAACACTTTATTTCAGACTCAACAGGTACACATCATACAAGAGGTCCATAGAAGATTAAGAGATAGTTGTCTGGAGCACTGATTAAGTAGGCCAGTGAATCACTGTGCATAATGAATATACAATTGCCTACGCCAATGCTTCCAGACTTGAGATTTATAAAATATATCGGAGACCAGTCCACTAACCATGGCTTCTATTATTATCTTATTGACTGACTCAACAAGCCTAGTGATAAATCTAAATACAAAATTGAGAATGACACTGGCACAGTTAGGCACCTTATTGACTACAGACAGCATACTGACACTAGAAGGAGCACCATTTGTAAATTTTGGAGTTCTTAATAAACTCCTAAAAATATTATTATATGCAACATATAATTTTATCAAATTATACATCCTGTAGTTCCATCACAAATGAGCTGTATACATTGGAGTACAAAAAGTTTTTAACAAAATCAACTTAACATCTAATGTACACATATGAAATTTTCTAACCAAAGTATTTCCCTGAGCATAGAATTGTTTATATTGCCTTAGAATATCACAGTCATCTGAAAGACTATCAGTTAGTATGTGGCCAAGATACTTAGTCTGGGTTACTTCTGACAGCACCATACCATTCAATTGAAAGAAGTAGATGACTTCAACGTTTTTTATCATCACTCGTGGTTCGACTTGAACTTTATACTATGTTACCTGGAATGAAAGAAGTAGGAATTCATCTCTTGCTGCTTCCAGTCACAACAGCTACATTTGAGCGTTCTTTTTCGTCGCTGAATAAAATTTTGTGTTCTGAAAGAAGTCGCCTTCTGTTTGATCATTTGAATGAACTAATTGAAAGACTGAAAGTACCGGGCACACGAGAAGACACCAAAGATGAATTCGAGAAGTTCATTAACAGAGTTGCACAAGATTACAAGAAGCTATAAAGTATGTAGATGTAATGCTTCGTAGAAGGCCCGAGTAGCCAACTTCAATTTGTGTGATGATTTTAAAACACGAATTAAATCTAATAAAATGGTTGTAAAACATTTTTCAGATTTTACTGTGGTGCCATATAGCCCACCTTCGTTCGCTCTCACGATCTCACCCCTCGACCCTCGGACCGGACCCTCTAAAAATTCGAACACCCTTTCTAATTTCAATTCATGGGTAAAACACCTGCTATGACTAAACCCGTAGAGAGACAAATCTAACGTGACAATGTCCCAGCCTCTGATGTTGTGAAACATTACCGCTGCTCTTCCTTGGTGCCTTTTCTTGATCACTTTCCCTCAGAACTTTGAGATTTACAAACCACACTGGACTGGTTTCTCCTTTACAAAAAATTGTTCCACGGCGGTATACAAAAGGTAGTTCAGAAATTACCTAAAAAAAATGCACTGAGTTCTACCAGGAAATGCCTCCTAATGCAAGAACACTGATATCCGAGTTCTCTGCCTAAAAAATGAAGTGATCTTGTGTGAAGCAGAAAGAGGTACCCTCCTGGGCGGTAGACGCGTTCATTCTTTGCAATGGTGAGTTCTTCCTGAACGTGAAAAATCTTGTCCGCATATTGTTGACGTTGTCTCTGTCCACTGCAACCGCGGAGAAGTCCTTCTCCACACCCAAGATAATTAAGTCCTTCATCAGAAACCTAGAAACAGCAGGTTGACCGGACTAGCACTCCTGAGTGTGCACTGTTCACCCAAGGGCGGATCTAAGCATTTCAGTAAGGGGTTCCAAAGAAAAAAGGGCCCCCCTAAAATGAAAATGGCACAATATTAAAAATTGTTTATTAAAACAGACCATATATGAGCGAGTGTAAAATCAATTGTATTGTTTTATTAGTCAGTCTCATTCAAATATGGTACAAAATAAAAATCTAATTTGGGTACAACAATTATCACAGAAAATTTTTCAAACATTTACAAGTGTCTCGCCAAGTCGCCAATTAAAAGAACTATCCAGTCCCGTAGCCAGGACTTCCCAAGTGGTGGTGGTGGGGTGTCAAAATTGTAGAAAGGCGGACGTTTTGGTACAACGACCTAGTCACTGCGGAGGGGGCTTAGAGTAATTTAGAGAAGTTTGTGAAGTTTCAAAAGAAAACGCAAAAAAAATGCAAAAAAATGCAAGTATTTATTTACTAAGTCTAAATGATGTTATACTGTATATTATAATATCATATCATAAATTATAACTATGGTTACAAAAGTGGACCTTTCCTGTCAAGGGGAGATCGAACAGGGGGGGTTCGACCCCCTCTGTCTATGGGCCCGCTATCAGAATAAGATGAAGATAAAAATAGTGATACGGCTGCACCAGTACTAAGGGCACCTATGAAAACCACTGCAACTACAAATTTGGAAGTACAATGTATACAGATAAAGACTCAAAATAGAATTTGAATAAAATAAAATAACCATGATCTATTTACAAAAACAAAATTTGTTTTCAGAGGCATACACATCATTCAAAAAGGGCACTTGCAAGAAATTGAGGGGGGGGGGGGGTCCAGACGTCGCTGACACCTCCCCCGCCCTAGATCCGCCCTTGCAGCACCTGAAGTATTCCATCAACCTCTGGGAAGTTGTGAGCAATCATATTTACCAAGAACCCGCGATGTTTTAACTTCATCCTTTAAGTGTAAAATTTGAAAGCTTAAAATTATATATACAGGGTGAGCCACATGAAAGCGGCCTCAAGAAAATTTTACAAATAAAAGGAAATATGAAATATTTTCTTGAGGTCGCTTTTATGTGGCTCAGTATACAGTATATATCATTTTTTATTTAAAATTAAACCCTGGATACGCTCCTATGATTTCATTTTGTTTTTCTTCAGGAAATTTCATCGTAGTTTTGAAATTTTTAAAAGCATTTCTCAATTCATTTCTAAAGCCATTACGTCCCATTTGATATTCACTTGCATGCTGTATATTTTCCTCTCTATTTGTTTCCCGTTAGTTCTAACCAAGGGCGGAGATATTTACGAAAAGTCGCGGGGGTAGGGGACAAGAGCCAATTATTTATGGCTTGGAGTTAAAGGACCAGTCGTAAACCCTCTGGTGGAATCTACTTGAAAGAAGCGAAAGTCCCCTCCACCTTCGGAATTTCTGCGTTTTTTTTTTTTTTTTTTTTTGACCTCAGTAACCTACTAGTCCTCAATCAATTTCTTTTTGATTGATGTAAAAGTATAGCAGAAAATACAGAGCCTAATTTTGAATGCAAAAGGAATTTGAAGAGACGTGCCTTAACCATTCAATGGCAAATATATAATCACTGTTCTGATTATTATTGATATGTTTTAGTGAAAGCGAATTAAAGAAAGCAATTCTTTACGTAATTAAGTGTATTCGACCTACTCTGTTACTCTGTGTATCCTTGTGGGTAAAAGCAACAACTGATTGGCTCTCAAAGCCATTGTGCCAATGCAAACAGTTTCATCTCTCTGATGTTACATTGCACGGTTTGATGTTCTTTTCCTGGAATTTGCCAAAGACTTTGCGGCGAGTGACCGCTGATCAGCTTATGAATGTCTCTGCGAAGTCCCGAGGATTGAGTTCTGATGGCAGACCATCAATCGTTCAGCCTCTGCTAGGACATTGTATTTCTCGGCCACGTTTTCAGTTGCCGCAGTGCACTGAATAATCGTTCAGCCCACATGAACTGACAGGAGAGGTCAAAATGAGGTGCAGAAGTCATTCGACGTGGAGAAACATGCGACGAAATTCTGGGTTCATGCCCTTGAAACAAAACCTGTATTCGTCAACAGTTTCACATGGAAACTGTTCGCGAAGAAACACAACTTTCATCTCCAAAAATGAAGGCAACTCTGGATAGCAATGAATTAAGTTAGATTGCATTTGTTTTCCGGTGAATAGGCTTGTGACCAGCCTCTCGAGTTTTTTCAGGTCACTGGAGATGAAATACTTTTTCATGTTTGGCAGGGCATTGTCACTCACTTTGACATACTCGAAGCGGAAGAAAATTTCCGCAGAGTCAGCTGAGTGTTGGGAAGTTTGCTCGTCATCTTGTCAATTCAGAACTTTTCGCTTTCTTGGTAGTGCGAGGGCAATCAGATCACACTGGGGAATCATGTGATTTGCTTGTATTAGGATGTCTGGTAACTTGTCATTGCAGCGAAATATTTGGAGTTGACTCTTCGCAACTTCTGCAGCAGAGTGAGTGCATTCCTAAAACAGTCACATTTGTCCCTTGAATGTTTTTCCTGAACTTTACAAGGCAATCAGGGATTGATAAAGCGACATACAGGTCGAGAACACACTGTGGTAATGATAAGCATGTTCGGATACCATTGGCTCGGGACGCGTATTTGTACTGAATTCCTCACTTGCTCACAGATTCATAATTGTCTAACAGACTTTACACCAAAGGCCCGTGTCAGCCAACGTGTCGGACAAATGTGTTTCAGCCTGGTAGGGGGCGCAGGGTGAGGGTCACAAGCATGAAGGTTTGAGTATAAGTGCATTAACTTATTGCTACTGCTGTAAAATTTTCCCAGTTTTTGTACATGATCGAGTACATTTCATATAGATGGAGAAGCTTGTACGGCTTTTGATGGTGGTGATTAGATGGGTCACGTGCGCCCCGTAATGTGCATAAGTTGCCAGTGGTTCAGTTTTCTTTACTGTTGCCTTACAACCTTGGTACTTGCCAGCCATATTACCTCCTCTGTTGTAAGTCTACGACCTAAGTTGGGCAAGTTGGGTACCACGACACTAAAAAAGGGAGAGTTATAGAAGCGCAACCTAATGATCCAGTTATGATTCGCAACTATGGGGCTGGACCGAAATGGGTTCCTGCAACTGTGCAGGAGAGAACGGGCCCTGTTTCCTTCAAGTGCCAACTAGAAGATGGTCGTTCTATTAAACGCCATCAGGACCAGATATGGGAACGTGAATTGCAGAATGACCGGAGTCTTCCGGAAGAGAGAACCGATCCTCTGGAAAATGGTTCAATTCGCCCGCCTATGCATGTTACACCTATTCCTACTACATCAACCCCGCTCCGCAGGTCGTCTAGGGTCTCTCACCCCCCTGACAGACTAAACTTGTAGGGGAGGAGTGAGGTGACGTGTGTGTGTGTATATATATGTATATAGTCTAAAGTCACTAAAGGGAAAAATCACTAAAAGAAAGCTGAATGGCAACACGAGGGGATAAACAGAGCAACGCGGGCTGTTCGTTGGTTTTTGGCTGGACTAGAGCATGGTTATTCATATCTGACTAAATCGTTGGTGCTAAGTTTAATTTGGTGATGTTTCTAAGGTGATAAATGGGGTAGAAAGTTGTCAGTAAATAATAATAGTTAGGGGTAATGTCTATAGCTTCTAAATTAGTAAAGTTAGAGAGTTTAGGTAAACTGCTTTGTGGGACGCAGGAAATCTATGGTAGGCCCTAAAGAATATCTAATTCAACGCACCGGTAAGTGCTTTTGTTTGTTGTTTAGAAACCTAGTATCTTAGCGGGGTCACTAACCCCAAGCTATTACACAGTTTTTAAATCTCAGCGATACAAATGCATCCTTCGCACATCTTTTCAAGCTAACCGGCCTCCTGCCGCGATGCGTCTACGCACGTATATCACAGAAGTGAACCAAGACTCGTATCACGGAAACTCGGTAAACCACTTTGGCTGGAAACGCAGGGTACGATTCGAGTGTTTGAACGAGTATACAGGAACCGTTTGTGGTAAGGAAGATCAGAGAGTCTAATGCTTTTAATCGAAGATCCCTTTGCTGCATCTTCTTGTGAAGTTAGCGTGAATGAGATGGGCGGGATTGAGCCTTGTGTAAAGCGGGCGGCTCCAGAGTCGTGGGTGAGGAGGACAAGTCTGTAGCTAATCTTGATAAAATGTTTCTGCTGTCCATTGTTATCGGATTTTATAGGAGGTTTCAATAGGCTGAATTGGTAAACCTACAGAGCTGCAGCACTGGTTCGAAAGTGCCCCTCCCTACCGACTTAACTCTTTTTCGGTTGTACACAATTTACGGGGCCTCTGGGATCTTAGGATGCCTGAAGATGGTGCAAGATAAGTTTCAACCAATAACAATATTATCTTGTATATTTAACCTGGGTCAACCCCTCGGAGGTAATTTTGCTGAAAGATAAATGGTGTAAGGAATAAGTATCTTACTTGAGACCGTTGCTGAAACTGGAAAGAGGTAGGCTGTAACGCTGTATTTATAGGAATCTATGTATATAATGTTATAATGTTTCAGACCAACAAAGACCCTAGGATTCACTCATGGCTGGTCTACCTAACTGTGTTTGTAATTGTGAATTGCGCATGCCCTCCGTGGTGGTGGAGGGGACCTACATTTTTACGTAGGTTCCGAACCACAAAAACCTTTATTTTACTACCTTAAACTATATCCAATCTATCAACATATGCGTCTAATCGATCTTTAAACATGTTTATAGACGTGCTACCAGAGATGGGCAGTAACGCGTTACATGTAACGACGTTACGTAACGAACGTTACAAAAGTAATGAGTAACGGTAACGCCTGAAAGATTTTCAAATGTATCAATGTAACGGTAACGCTTTGCACATTTTTTATCAATGTAACGGATTTTTTCGTTACTCGTTACATGTTACATGTTTGTTTTTATATAATAAGAGTGTTTGTATTTTAGAATCGAATTGGAAAATGGGATTTCTCATTATCGCCCATTATCATTTTTTTGTCAATTCCAGTTATTTTTATTTGTTTAATCAAGCTTATTGTAGCTATACATTGTCAATTAAGTTATTGTAGATGCATTCAATATTTCATTACTGCTATAAACCTATAATCGTAATACATTACTTTAAAACGTTACAGAACTAGCTAGCCTCTAGATAGCAAATTTAGGCATTATTAGTTTGTTATGCCCATGTGTATGATGTAGTCCACATGATGTGGGTGTGGATCTGTGGATTGTGGTTGGTAGGCAGTTGTATCAAATGTCGCTATTGAATCGTGTTTACAAACTAAAGGTAATAAGTCGATACTTGAATTTGAATTTGGTAACATTCCCATTCCACTCATGAGGACTATTAAATGCAATTCACTATTCCGTGTTAGTGGCAACAACTAAATTTATATTTTCTAGGTCTCTTCATCTTTCCCAAAAATCCTTGGGGGTGCAAATTATTGTACAATATATCGTTCTTAAGAGAACAACATTTATATAGTCAATAATAGTAGCTATTAGAATTTATGTGGTATGGCTGCCATTTGTAAGTTTATCTGTAGTTTTAAAATACGTGTGAAGGCACATAAACAAATATCAAATGTAACTAGTTACTTGTAACGTCGTTACCTGTATCGAGTAACGGTAACGCTTTAAGGATTTTCAAAAGTAACGATGTAACGATAACGCCGAGTGCATTTTCGACGTGTAACGAGTAACGGTAACGCCGCCCAATTTAATGTAACGGTGCCAATCACTGCGTGCTACTAATTACTTCTACCGGCAAACTAGGAGGTTAAGGGGTGATCTAATCCAGGTTTTCAAAATTATGAATGGGTTCGATTACGTAGATAGAGATAGCTTTTTCGAAATATCTCAATATAATAGGACTAGAAATAACGGGTGTAAGTTGACAAGTAGAAGGTTCGAGACAGCAGTTGCGAAAAACTTTTTTACGCATAGAATAGTAAATAGCTGGAATAGTTTGCCGGTAGAAGTAATTGGTAGCACGTCTATAAACATGTTTAAAAATCGATTAGACGCATATGTTGATAGAAAGGGTATAGTTTAAGGTAGTAAAATTAAGGCTTTGTGGGGATAGATCCCACAGCTCAACACAAGTGTTGTGGGATATAGGGAGGCAGCGTCTTGGGTTAGGGGATACTCTCTGTCCTTACACACCCCATTTAAAGAGATTCCTCTGCCGAGCGGTGCCCCCCATAGTACTGTGAGGTATTGAAAACTCATGATCTTCACTTGCCCCACAAACACCTCGAAATGGGAGACCCAAAATGGGTGCGCACACATTTCTACATTACTGTACAGTGTACAGTCTTTACAGCCACACCTACACTTTTCCTCCTAAGTGTATATATTGTAATGTATATGGTTGTAAATTTTGACTTGGTCCGCAATCGATATGGACCGTGACTTGATGGATACCGTAATGAAATTGACTGGATTCTTTGGATCTGATATATTTGCATGTCCGTTATAAATAGATATAGAGTGTAACATATTTGTGGATAGTAGTCTATTATGACTTGATCCTCTGGATCCAGAGATTCTATCTTTAGTTTTGTTGGTTTACGTCGTCGTCGTTGGCCTAGGCAAGCTACGGCTTGGGACCGTAGCGCATCTATCCGGTATAGGTTAACCTGGATGATGTAGCCATAAGCACTGCCGCTGGTTAAGTGCCAACCAGTGATTATCTCACTAGCCGTATTGAGTCCGTTAGGCGAAACTGCGACAGTACCAAAGGTGGAAAATATAACCCTTGGATTTCTATTTTTTATTTGTAAAATGGACATGGTATTAGATTAAAATAATTATTTGAATATAAATAATTAACTGACAATTGTGATATATAATTAATTATGTTTACATACAATAAAATAATACAATATACATAAAATTAGTATTAATGTGGTTTACAATTGAATTATGATGGGTAACTAATTTAAAATGAGTTTATAGCTATTCCGAAATTCAAGACGGTAAAATTAACATTTATCTTGAAACTAAAATAAGAGTATTCACTACACACTCCCCCACCAGAGAGGAAGTTCAAAGAGTTCCGAACGACACTGATTTCCCCTGGACCTTTTTGGTAGCTACATGTACCTCGCTTAAGGTTGATTCCAAAAACGCAGGCTTAAGACGATCGATAGAAACCCTGTCGACCTTGGAACCGCGCTGGATGAGAAATGATTTGCGCGTACGTCGGAGAACTTCATAGGCCCGTCATATGGACATTGGAGAGGCCGTTTTGGGAGAGGTACACGAACGAAAACGTGGGTGCAAGACTGGAGGGCTGGGGAAACAAAGATGTTCTGTTGGCTAGTCAATCGAGGGGAACAGGCTGAAGGGACTGCATGTGAGAGGAAAGTGTTTGAGCGAATTCCGTAGGATCACATGACTTATCCCCTGCAGTGAAGTAGCCACCTGGTAGCCGCAGTGTTGTTCCATAGACTAGTTCAGCCGCTGTAGTCTTCAGATCACTCTTAAATGCAGAGCGAATACCAAGCAACACGAGTGGAAGCTTATCCATCCAATGGGAGTCTTCGTGACACATAAGGGATGACTTCAGCTGGCGATGGAAGCGTTCGACGAGGCCGTTAGCTTGCGGATGATACGCACAGGTATGCGCATGTACTGTACCCAACAAGCTGGTAAACTTCTTCCAAAGCGAAGACTCAAATTGGCGACCTTGGTCAGTGATGACTTTTGTCGGCAATCCAAATCTTGATACCCATCCATGAAGAAAGGCTCTTGCAACAGTGTCCGCTTGGATATCAGGAAGTGGGATGGCTTCAGGCCATCTGGAAAAGCGGTCGAGACAGGTGAGCAGATAACGTTGGCCTTGAATCACTGGAAGAGGGCCAACAATGTCTACATGAATTACCTCAAATCGCTGGGATGGGGGCGGAAATGCGTCAAAGGGGGACCTGGTGTGCCTTTGGACTTTGGCACGCTGGCAGGCAAGGCACGTTTTGGTCCAATGTTTGACATCCTTCCGCATCGAGGGCCAAACAAAGCGAGAGGTAACCAGGTGTTGCGAAGCACGGATACCAGGATGGGAGGGCTTATGAAGATCCGTGAAGACTGCTTGTCTGTGACATGGAGGGACATAAGGGCGAATAGCAGCTGTTGATACGTCGCAATAGAGGGGCACAGACAATCCTGGCATACTCATTTTCTTGAGGGAAAGTGAGTGAGTGGAGTCTTCTCTGAGCAGGTCTTGTAGTTCCGTATCCTTATCTTGATCCTGTGCAATAGCATTCCACAGTGTAGAGCTGAGGGTAACAGAAGTAATCTCTATTCTTGAAAGTGCATCCGCTGGAGTGTTCAAGACACCTTTGATGTGGCGGATATCTGTGGTAAATTGCGAGATATAATCGAGTTGCCTGATGACTCTGGGAGAGTGGTTACAGCTGTTTTTATTGAAGACAGTGACCAAAGGTTTGTGGTCGGTAAAAACACAAAACTCTCGGCCTTCAAGGAAATGTTGAAAATGTTTCACGTTTAAGTAAATAGCAAGAAGTTCACGTCCGAAAGCACTATAACGCGTTTGGGCTGGCTGCAGCTTTTTCGAGTAAAACGCGATGGGTGCTTGTTGACCGTTAATGGTTTGTTCCAACACCCACCGATCGCAACATCTGATGCATCGACCGTCAGAGTTAGGGGGGCATTACTGATAGGAAATGACAGAGACAATGCACTATTGATAGCATTTTTGGCATTGTCGAACGCCTGTAAACTATCGCTACACCATACCAATTTCGTTACCTTGCGTTTGTGTGTGATCATAGCGTGTAGAGGAGCAAGAACACTGGCACAGTTTTTAATGAACTTGTGGTAATAATTTACCAAACCTAGAAACCGACGTAACTCACGCTGATTATTTGGCATAGGGTAATTTTTTATCACTTCACACTTGTCCTGAAGGGGGGTAATTCCGTGCTGCGAAATCGTGTGACCAAGAAATTCCAAGGTTGGCTGTGCAAACACACACTTAGATGCATTAATAGTAACACCGTATTGTTCTAAGCGTTGAAAGAGGAGTGAAAGATGTTCCTTATGTTCCTCTTCCGTTGAGCTGGCCACAAGCAAATCATCGATGTAGGCATAAACAAAGTCTAAGCCTCTGGTGACCTCATCTATAAACCTCTGAAAGGTTTGCGCAGCATTCCGTAGCCCGAACGGCATCTTCACAAATTCGAATAACCCAAATGGTGTACAAACTGCAGTCTTGGGAATATCCGAAGGCTCTACGGGAATGTGGTGGAAAGCCTTAACGAGATCTATTTTACTAAAGATAGATTTGCCGTGGAGAAGAGAAGTAAAGTCTTGGACATTTGGTACCGGATATCGGTCCGGGATGGTTGTCGAATTCAAAAACCGGTAATCCCCACATGGTCTCCAGTCTCCTGACTTCTTCTGGACCAGGTGTAGGGGAGAGGACCAACTGCTTTTGGAAGGTCTTATTATCCCAAGATCTATCATAAGCTGGAATTCCGATTTGGCAGCTTTCAGTTTGTCCGGGGCAAGACGTCTGGGTTTTGCAAACACAGGGGGACCTTTTGTTGTAATGTGATGGGTAATGGTGTGCTTAATGGTATCACCCATCTGCATCGGTTGAAGAATTCCTGGATATCGCTGGAAAAGGCACTGGTACATGGAATTAGGGGAACGAGGGAAAGTGCAGAGTTCGAGGCGTCCGGAAGGGCAACCTGTTTGGCAAGAACAGAAAGCAGTGTGGCCTGGTCGCATAAGCGTCGCTTGTCAAGATCCACCAGGAGTTTGAAATGCTGGAGGAAGTCAGCGCCGATTATGGGATGCTGCACTTGAGCACAGATGAAAATCCACTTGAAGGATCGGTGAAGGCCCAAGTTTAGTCCACGCGACTGAGTACCGTACGTGGGTATGCGTGAACCGTTAGCAGCGTATAGAGGCGGAGATTCCGAGTGCGTATGACCAGATTTTGAGGGAATACACTGACTGACGCTCCGGTATCGACCAAGAAATTGACACCAGAGTTCCTGTCCTTTATGAATAACAGGTTGGCAGTGCGAGTACTAGACGCCATTAGGACTCGCTGCTGGGGTTTTCCGACGAAAAATTGCAAGGGGAGATGCACTTCCTAGCCTTCTTTCCAAATTTCGAGTGGTAGAAGCAGATCTTCCCGGAACTCGAACGATGCCTCTTCGTAAATCTTGACCGAGAATGGCTTCTTTGCCGTTGATTTTGTAGCAGAGAACAAACGTGGTTGAGTCGTTGACTTAACTCTTTCACTTTCAACTCCAGTTCCGATTGTGTGTTCACGTTGTTGACCGGAGCTGTGTCAATCTCCACTACTTTGTCGGCAGTTTCTGCTAGTTTATCAACTGGAGTAGCAGGATCCATAGTGGCCAAGACACGCTGAGCTGATGGAGGAAGTTTCTGCAAGAACAACTGTCTAAAGATGTCCTTATCGAAGGTTTGTGCGCGTTCGCCTAGAGCGCACTGCATAGCCCTCAGCATTTGAGTGGGCTTACGGTCTCCAAGTTCTTCTTTTGAGATTAACTGATGTAGTTTCTCACGCTCGGAGACAGTGGTGCGGCACAGGATGGCAGACTTCAGATCGTTGTATGGGTCCTCACTCGTGGAAGTAGACACGATGACGTCACGGACTTCAGAGATGATGCTCGCTGGTAGAGAGGACAAAACATGATCGTATTTCGTCCTGCTAGCGGTGATCCTTCCCAAGTTGAATTGTGATTCCACTTGGTGGAACCAAATAAATGGATCACCCGGCCAGAAGACGGGGAGCTTTACGCTCAAATGGGAGATGGCACCAGCGTCGTCAGGCATCTTCTCCTATGCTTGCTGACGTACAAGCAAGACGACAAGTTACCAACGAAGGAGTGGAGGTTGAGACGAGCGCAGGCACGAGCGCACGGGCAGGGGTGAGGGGCAGAGGGCACGAGCGACATTACAGTCTGGTCCTAGTCGCTCGGGTGAAGGGGGTGATGGGCACGAACGACATTACAGTCTAGTCCTAGTCGTTCGGGTAAAAGGGGGGAATCTAACTCCGGAGTCACCAATTGTTGGTTTACGTCGTCGTCGTTGGCCTAGGCAAGCTACGGCTTGGGACCGTAGCGCATCTATCCGGTATAGGTTAACCTGGATGATGTAGCCATAAGCACTGCCGCTGGTTAAGTGCCAACCAGTGATTATCTCACTAGCCGTATTGAGTCCGTTAGGCGAACTGCGACAGTACCAAAGGTGGAAAATATAACCCTTGGATTTCTATTTTTTATTTGTAAAATGGACATGGTATTAGATTAAAATAATTATTTGAATATAATAATTAACTGACAATTGTGATATATAATTAATTATGTTTACATACAATAAAATAATACAATATACATAAAATTAGTATTAATGTGGTTTACAATTGAATTATGATGGGTAACTAATTTAAAATGAGTTTATAGCTATTCCGAAATTCAAGACGGTAAAATTAACATTTATCTTGAAACTAAAATAAGAGTATTCACTACAGTTTTAAATCGATAATTAATTAGTTTAAATTGATAATTATTTAGTTTCGTAAAAATTGGTCGTTGCCAATTTACCGGCAGTTTTTACATAAATTTATTATGTTCTTGTGGTTCGGAACCCACGTAAAATTGTAGGTCCCCTCCGCCACCACGGAGGACATACACAATACACGATTACGAACACAGTTAGGTAGACCAGCCATGAGTGGATCCTAGGGTCTTTGTTGGTCTGAAACATTATAACATTATAACATTATTATAACTCAAACGTGGGCGTGCATAAACTGCATATCCTTTACCAATTAAATATGACAAGATCCAGTGTGTCACGTGGTAAAAATAAATAAATAAATAAATATATATATATATATATATATATATATATATATATATATTATATATATAATATATATACTATATCCTGTGACATATCTCGTTACTTGGTAATCGTTACCTTTTTGAGTAACTGTAACTAAACTAGTTACAAAAACATCATGAGTATTTGTAAACTTCTACCAGTTACTCTTTTTCTGTGAGGGGCGGCAAAAAGTTAGTAGCTGCTTTTTTCACAAGCCTTCTTCGATGTACATATTGTGTACAGTGCAAGTTTGCTGCCAACATATATTTATTATTAATATGATAAAATCTTCTTGTTTATTCGTTAAATCACAATCAGTTTGAAACAAATGAACAATCTTAGCTAATATCACTTCTCAGGGAAAGTACTTTCATCAGGATCAGATGCTCGCTAAAACCAGGAAAAATGTCGAAAGTGACTTTTGAAGTAGTTAGTAACTCGTTGCATTTTTTAAACATCAACTAGTAACTAGTAACTAATAACTAGTTATTTTTTTAGACTAACTAGTAACTCTAACTAGTTACTTATTTGAGGCAGTACTTAGTAACTGCAATTAGTTACAAAAAAGTAGCTGTCACAATACTGTGGGTGTGTATATATAACACGGGTGTGTGTGTGTGTGTGTGTGCAAAAGTCTGGACCCATAGGCGGTTTATATGGAAAAAAAGTGTGGCCTGCAGGAAGTTTATTATGAAATGAAATTTAATTAACCATACACCAGTGACTAAATTATATTAAATTTAACGTTCTAGTTCAGAATTTACAATAAGTGTTCGAATTGATGTCCATCTTCTTCCAAACACTTTTCTACTCGGTTGACACAAGACCTTTGCACATTTGTATAGTAATATTCGTTCTTATGGCTTCAATTTCTGTTGTGATGTTATCCTTTAGCGCTTGTATTGTTCTTGGTTTGTTAACGTAAACCACTGATTTAAGGTGTCCCCATAAGAAATAATCCAAAGGAGTCAAGTCTGGAGATCTGGGTGGCCATTCAATTGGCCCACGTCGTCCAATCCATTTCCCTGGAAATGTTTCATCTAAAAATTTGCGAACGACCTTTGCGAAATGTGGCGGAGCCCCATCCTGCTGAAACCACATAACTCTCCGATTTTGTAATGGTATTTCGTATAATCGAGGCATAAGGAAATTTGTTAACAAGTTAAGGTATGATTCACCCGTTACAGTGTCTGGGAAGAAATATGGACCAATTATCGTACCTCCCCACATAGCAGCCCATACCATAACTCTTGGCCTGTATTGCACGTGTCCTTCCTCAACCCAATGTAACCCAATATAAACAAAAATTAAATTATAAAAACTATTATAAAAATCGAAAGATATTTTTTATATAGTAAATTGCCTATGGGTCCAGACTTTTGCACCACCCTGTATATATATATATATATATATATATATATATATACACTCGGTGGTGTAGTGGTTAACGTCTCTGACTACGAATCCATCGGCCCCGGGATCGGCAGGCGGCGCACAGCAAAACCCAGCTGTTCATCCTTCCACACAATAAAGAAAGTGGTTGGTAGATAAATGGGTACCCTGGGTAGCCTCGTGGTTAAAACGCTGGGCTGCTGGTGGGGCGTGGTTCGGATGCCACGTTAAACTGTAGGTCTAAGGTGGAGTGAAAAGCTTGACCTTCGTCAGAATGAACAATTCAGGCGGAAGCAAACCAAAGATATATATATAGTATTTCGACCGCAAACTGGCTAATGGCAGTAAACTGTGACTAACTTCGCGCGTAGATTGGCGCGAAAGCAAAAATATATATTTTCAGAATTTTCTGTCAAGTCTCCGTTTGAATGGGAGTACTATCTATTAAACTGATAGAAATTATGATTGTAAGTGAGACTGATCAATTATTCATGAAAAGTAATGTCTTAATATGTATATTCTGAAAGACACCGTCACTACTAAACCGAACTGTTGTCTAAGGAGGACTGACTCTACTCGCCTGACCTTATGTTGAAAAACCATCTCGAGTTTTAGGTGTGGAGGAGATATTCAAAGATTTAACACTTTTTTGGTACCGTCTTCTTCAAACGTTAAATTTTTCGTCTATTCTGAGTGAGGACGGTTATGACGTCATTGTGGCATGGAAGAGAGACTTATTTTTACGAATCTAGATTTATTTATTAAAAGGATTTTAGTATAAATTGTGGAATAAATTTATTTAAAAAAACACAAAAAAACAGGGTGTTCCTAAATTATCTTTCCTATTTTGAATGTATATTAAAGAATAACTAATAGATATATGAATATGCAGTTTGCCCCCATCTTGTAGTCCATTTCAGTTTTTATTTACGCTGTTTTCCCGGACTGCCGTCTGTAATTACGCTGCACCACGGACACTGATTTCGTCTCTGCAAGCCACACGACGCATTGAGCCCTCTCTCTTTTTGTTTTTAGGGTTACTCTACTCACTGGGACTGGAGACACACCTGAAAGAATACAGTGTAAATAAAAACGCTTTGAGATGGGCTACAAGATGATGCAAAATGCACGCTTGTATATCTATTATTTATCCTTTAATTTATATTCAAAATAGAAAAGATAATTTAGGAACACCCTGTATAAGTGCAAGGAAAAAAGATAATTTTCATATAAACCCTACTATAGAGAGACTCCCTCTCAGGGAGTTGTTAAAAGGGACACTGGAAATCATTATAGGGGCCTACAGACGGAACTATATCAGGGTCTGGCAATAGAAACATGTCTGCCTTATATGATATATAGGGCTTTCAGGGTCGCTCAGTTATAAGGAACGTGCTAGTAAGAACCTGAAATTGCTACACTATTTATGGATTACGATTTATGCATAATTTTGCATTTTCAATACTTATAATAGGCAATACCGTCTTTAAGAAATAACCAAAAGTGACCAACGTTACCATGACCTTGATATATATTTACTGTAAATAATAATAGTGTATTATGAAAATTCTAGTCTCAGTGTACATGTTAAAAGCTGCCGCTAAATATTTGTTGTTTTTCTACTTTGAATTTTTAACGCTAAATGTTTTTTTTTTGTGTGTTATTCTTGTCCTGTTCTTTTCAAGGTTTTTATTAAGCACACAAAAAAGAATTGCCTTTTTTGCAGGACGCATTTTTCGGACTACTATGCAATATGTATTAAAATGCAAGTCCTCACTGTGTAAATAATCTTCAACGATTACTGTATTTGCTCTTGTCGAGTCACTATTGGGTTTAGGGCAGCATTGAACCGCCCTAACCTACCTAGCGGAAGTCGTCATTTAACCCATCTTTTGGAACCTCCAATGAGACATACCAATCAAAGGAAAGTTCATTTTCAGATATATTAAATAATAATATTATTTTCAGATATATTAAATAATAATATTATTTTCAGATATATTAAATAATAATATTGTAAGTCGAAAGTGTGGGGGAGACAAGATACGTTGTCTCTCACGATCAGGAAAGTGGGGGAGACATGTTCACTCCGTTCCCCACCCATTTGCTCCTTGAATATTACCTATTATACATTTAAACTCCTATCCCATCTCGTACGCATTTTTTATCAGTAAATACTTTCCTCCAGTTTGTTAACCCTAGATAGGTCCTAAATTTATTATAACCTCCTTCAGAAAGTCTGGAATCGTTTCAATGCTTGCTGATGCTGTATAGGCCTAGTTCTAATTTATTTTAAAGCATATAATTATCTGGTGATCACTATCTTCCATTTTTTTTTTTTCTCAAGTTCACTAATATAAATGCCTTACAGCTAGTTGAAATTAAAGCTAATATAGTCTTACCCATAAGCCATAGTTGCCTTATTTATGATCTGAGAGAGAATATTGTTCTGAAAATACTTTGGAAAAGCATTCCCTCCCTATCACCTCCTTCAAAGTTATCACAATTTACTTCTGACAAATTAAAACCACCTATGATTAGAACAGGAGTCGGCAACCCAAGGCACGCGTGACACAGGGTGGTGGTGGTGGTGGTGGTGGCACGCGAAGAGATTTTGTGTGGCCCCCTAATTCACAGTAAAGAAAATGTTTTCGACAATGATTAAAAGCTAAAAACTGTACCAGTGTATAATTTACGACTACTACTTTATTACAGTGTTACTATACTGTATTTATGTATTATTATATAGATAAACTATAAAGCAGTGGTATTTAACTTGGGGATAATTACCCCCCAGAGGGGGTAATCGGGCTTTTTCGTGGGGTAACGAGCTGGCGCCACTGTGCAAAAAAAAAAAAAGGCTGAGTTATGGTCCCTCTAAACTTTTACTTTCTAAATATTCCTTTTCTCATATTTGCCATTTAAAAGGGGGGGGGGTAATTACGGTTTTGTTGGTTAGCCCAAGGTTAAATACTACTGCTATAAAGTAATCATACTACACACATTATAAAATTATAATATTGTAACCTATAGGGTGGCCACAAAGTCCCATTACCCCCTAGAGAAATGAATTGTATAACAATGATATGGGCAGGGGGTAACGGGACTTTGTGGACACCCTATACATTTGAAGAAAACAATGGTGGCATTGGTGGCACACACACACACACACACGCACACACACAAAGCAGTGGAAAGTTTGAGCAGATTGTGCAGTCTGGAAACATCATTTATTTGCCAAAAATTCCCTATTCCTTATTTAATTTTTAAATAAAAAATAATTAAAAGAAATTAAAAAATAATTTAATAATTAAATTACGAATAGTCGTGACATTTTCTAATATATTCTTTTCATAAGAAAAAATTGGTACTTCCTGTTATCCCGGACCCTAGACTTTTTGCCAGTTGCCAGACTTCAATTTTGACATAGAATATTTTCGTTAAAACTTACGAAAATATCACGACTTAACCTAACCCTACCAACTAATTAGGTTAATTGAATGCCCGGTTAGGTAAACTGTACGCCCTTCATAATTTGTTAGGTTAAGTTGTGATATTTTCGTTAGTTTTAACGAAAATATTCTGTGTCGAAATTGAAGTCTGGCAACTGGCAAAAAGTCTGGGGTCCGGGATAACAGGAAAGTACCAAAAATTTTTAATTATTTATTTATAAATTACATATTTATACCATTATTTTGTAGTTTCAACTGTAATAATAAATGTTGGAAATGTTTTGCAGTTTCAACTGTAATAATATATGTCGGAAATGTTTTGCAGTTTCAACTGTAATAATATATGTCGGAAATGTATCGCATTGCCGTTAAAAAATAGTGTAAATGTCGATGACAATGTCGTATGATCATGTTTATAAGGAATTCTTGTTCATCAACTTCGTCGACTTCGTCGTGAACTTCAGGAACTGAATTCGACGTTTCAGGTACGGATTTGATCTTATTTTTCGACGGTTATGACACTGTCGTTTCCAATACTTCGACCATTGCCCAAGTCTCCGGTGGCTTCTGTTCACTTTCTGACGTATCATACTTTCATTACTTTGGTAATGAAAGTTTCGTAACCAAACTGCGATGAATCACTCCGGGTTACGTTAAGTATGATTGCTTTAGGTTCGCACAGAGTGTACCAATGGATAAGTTTCCTAAAGATAAAGAATTAACACTCACTCGTGATCAGCTTACATTGAGATCTAAGCATTTAAGATTATATTTCAAGGTATTACACAAAATTTCGATGACTCGTATCTTAAAGAACCATAATTCTATACAAATGTTTCGTTAACTGTGATGATGTTTTTACTCCTTCTCAGATATGCCAAGTCTCCCGCATTGGGCGGAAGACCCACGCAATAATCACGCAATAACCACAATTTTCTCTGAAAGGCATCACCAGAATGCACTATATTGTATGATGTCTGTTATTACAAAATTTTAGGGGGAGCATGCTCCTGGACTCCCATAGCTTGGCATGGTCCATTCCACTAAAATCTCCCGCATTCACGATCTTCTAACTTGGCATCGCTGCCTTCTCAAGTAGGCCTACTCGGATCATTTATTTTTTATCTATAAATTTCAAAAGAAAATATTCAGCGTATATCAATGAGACACGTTAGTTAGTCTATCAAATTGTAAGGAAGTGTTATTTTTCAGTATCAAAACTTGAAATTTTTATGTAGTTTTAAACTGTTGAAAAACCAACCAATATTTTCATTTCTCTCATCCACGTTCTAAAATTTCCTTTCAGTAAAAAACAAAAAATATTCAGTGTTCGTAGAAATTTAAATAAATTCTTATAAAAAAACTTAGTTTTTCTGAAAGATAAATCACTGTAATTTTGCACATTACTTCTTTAGAGTCTTTAGAGACTCTCTTACGAACTTTGGATGAAATTCAACGGCAGATTTCACCCAAGACTTTCGGAAAATTATGACGTTATGAATTAGAATAATCTCAACTTAAGTTTCAGGATCAAAATTGGGTTCGAAATTAAACATAAATTCACCGATTTAGATTTGAAGTTTGTTTCAGTATTGCTGCGTATGAAATTTTTACATGTTTGTGGCCATCCAAGAAAGATTTAATACACGACTGAGAAACTCCATTTTTATAAACAGAGTTTATAATTTATTACGGTTAATAAAACTGTTTCCAAATTACATTTCTTTTTATAGCAATGAATAACAACAGTCATATGACACATGATTAAGGTGGGAGGGGGTTATATATTATTTATGTTACAACACGCAAACATAACTGCTTTACATATTGATTCAAGAATAAAGTTAGTCTGCAAAGGTGTGCGTGTGAGAAACTCTTTTGCGTGATTCAAAGTAATTAGTGACAGCAATGTAAAAAGTTCAAAGAAATATGGTTATGCCAAAATGTCTCTAACGATACAACAATTTAATTTGAAAATTTCTTTTGTGCATTCATATTTCAGTCAATAAAAGATTCAGACTCCTTTTATATTTTTAGTTTTTTAATCTTATTCCATTAAACTTTGTAGTCTGCTCCTTGAGATGAAGTTTACAGGAACAAAAATTAAATTTACTTACAGGGTGTCCACAATATCTTGTTACCCCCAGTAAAATACTAACTGATTTTCGTTTTTCTTTCAGACCCACTTATTAGTGATACAGTTATGATAGATGGCGTGCCAGATCTTGGTTTATCTTTTACAGTTCCTGTTACGAACGGTTCCTTTTCCCGTCTCAACAGAGTCCTTTTTGGACGAGCTGCACGATTCAATCGCTCTTGGAAGCCTGCACGAATATTTTTAATGATTTTGTCATTACGTGGTCGCTCATGGACCCAGGTACTAGCCAATATGCGTTGCTCATGGACCCAGGTATTAGCCAATATGCGTTGCTCATGGACCCAGGTATTAGCCAATATGCGTTGCTCATGAACCTAGGTATTAGCCAATATGCGTTGCTCGTGGACCCAGGTATTAGCCAATATGCGTTGCTCGTGGACCCAGGTATTAGCCAATATGCGTTGCTCATGGACCCAGGTACTAGCCAATATGCGTTGCTCATGGACCCAGGTACTAGCCAATATGCGTTGCTCATGAACCCAGGTACTAGCCAATATGCGTTGTTCATGGACCCAGGTACTAGCCAATGCGCGTTGTTCAATCGTGTTGTTGGTGCTATCACACATTTCAAATGGGTTTGAAAGAAAAACGAAAATCAGTTAGTATTTTACTCGGGTGACAAGACATTGTGGACACCCTGTACAATATATGTGATGATTAAGAAATAAATTTCATGAACTTGTCACTGCGATTACATATGATGAATGAATCTTGAAAAAAAATAAGAATATTTAAAATGAAAATAAAATAAGTACTGCAGTTTCGTTTTTTGCAAATAGGAAAAAACAAATATTTTCAACAATGAAAAAAATTTTGTGAAACGCATTCATGAGGATATGAGACGTTCCAGACCACAAGCTAGCTGCCAAGCGCCAAAATTAAAAAATGGAGAAAAATGCAGTTAAAGTTTGTCAGCTTGCAAAATGCCATAACTTTTGAACCAATAACGATATTTGATAGATTTCGACCATATGTACAGGTCCACAATCTGCTCTCTGACTCACCCACAGGATAGAGGAAGGGTGGGGAAATATAGCGGTATAAATAACTCAATTCTGGCCCCACTGGCGCTTGGCAGGTTGTGGTCCGGAGCGCCTCATATATTAATAAAAAAAATTAATTAAAACTATTTGATTTAAGGAATTTCATAATTGGTGTGAAGAAGCAAACCACCTAAAATACATTCTCAAAATCCTTTGTAATTTGAATTTATGAAGAAGGCTAGGACTTTTCCAAATGGACGACCCCAAGAGATTCAGCTGAAATTTTTATTATACATACATCTTAGTGTCCTGACAACAGAAATAATATTTTTTTCATGGAGAAATGCCACAAGGTAAAGTAAAATGAGAAAAAAATAGAGAGAACTAGTTTGCCGCGCGCATAACGGTTTCCATGCTACCAAAAATGACGTTTCCATGCTAACAGACAAAACATAAAATAAGAAATCCTTTATTTAACAAATACTTAACAAAGCAATTGTTTTACTGAATAAATAATAGTAACTTATTTAGGAAAATGTTTAATGTTCCTTAGTATTTTGTGGAATAAACCCTTTTTCTCCATACGAATTCGCATAAACAGTAATTTTTGTTGTTGTTATTAATGTTTATTTGTTTCCTGCTTAGACCTAGTTTAGTCTGAATATTATTGTTGTGTGAGCATGTGATAATGTAGGGAGCTATTGAAGAATAGGGACCCCAGCCTTCTTTAGTTAGCTTTATAAGGCTAACTAACGAAAATATCATGACCTAACCTAACCAATCGTCAAGGGCGTACAGTTAACCTAACGATTGGTTAGGTTAGGTCGTGATATTTTCGTTAGTTAGCCTTATAAGCCTAACTAAAGAAGGCTGGGGTCCCTATTCTTCAATAGCTCCTAATGTAGTGCTGTGATCTATCTACTTGTGAATTGCCCCTGTTCAATTGAATGCCCGGTTAGGTCAACTGTACGCCCTTAACGATTGGTTAGGTTGTCATGATGTTTTCTTTAGTTTTAACGAAAATATTACGACTTAACCTAACCAATCGTCAAGGGCGTACAGTTGACCTAACCGGCCATTCAATTAACCGGGTGCCCCACAGCAACCTCGTATCCGGGCGTCCATGAAAAAAATATTATTTCTGTTGTCAGGACATTAAGATATATGTATAATAAAAATTTCAGCTAAATCCGGTGGGGTTGTCCATATGGAAAAGATCCAGAAGGTTTATTGAGTTGAAATTTTTTTCAAATATCATCATCAAATTTATTCGCTTCTTATTCAGTTTCACTACTTAGTTTTTTGAATGTGTATAATGTAAAAATAATTAGGTGCCTTTCTATTATGAAAATTAGTATTCGAATTTACTCGATGTACAACAATTAAGGAAATAATCCCACAATAAGAATAAGGTTTATCGAAAACACAATCTTTTGAACCGGTCTTTAACTGGTGAAGACCTTAGAATAGGCCAAAAGATTGTGCTCTAATAAATTAATTTCTAGTCCTATTTTTAGTCCTGTAAATAGAGACGATGCTATAACCTAAAAAGTTACGGGCATTAAAAGTGCGCTGAAAAGAGATGTACTTTATAAGAAAATATAGAGACTCAGATCCTAAAAACTCTCTATGTAAATGTATGTATAGTCAAAACTGGAATATTCTACCAGCGTGTTCAGTTTTTACAGTTTCCTTCGTGGAAGTGGTCAGGATAAGGGAAAAGGCTCAGAAATTTACTGCCATTTTGAAATTCTTGATTAAGCCTATCGTGTGGAAAGTCCTAAAACGGTATCGTTTGGGACGCTCTGTTTTTCTTTGTCTATGGGCATTTGTTTTAAGGACGTTAACCCTGATGTTAACCCCAGACAGTATAGGTGGGGATACCACGTACCACAGCATTACTTATTTTGGATCACCTGAAGATCAGGGCCCCCCAGCCTTCTCAAGTTAGCCTTATAAGGCTAACTAACGAAAATATCACGACTTAACCTAACCAATCGTTATGTCAACTGTACAGTGACTGAGTGTACACCCTTGACGATTGGTTAGGTTAGGTCGTGATATTTTCGTTAGTTACCCTTATAAAGCTAACTAAAGAAGGCTGGGGGTCCTGATCTTTAGGTGATCCCTTATTTTGAATGATAATAAAAATGAACCTACACTATCTAGCTTTAAACTGATAGCCTTGTAATTTTCAACGTCTTTGAAGTAGACCTAAGTTGTGACTCCTCACTCATAATATTTATTATAATTTTAATAAGTTAAAACAACTTAAGTTTTTGAAGGTCTATTTACAATATATTTCATAAGCTAGCATATCTCAATTCAAAATACAGCACATTGTTTATTACACAAGTTGAGTGTTCACCTTAACATAGGGTGGCCACTTCCAAATTTCCAAAAAAGAGGACACTGCGTATGTGGCCGTACGTTAACACACACACACACACACACATATATATATAATATATATATATATATATATATATATATATTAAAAGTCAACCATGAAGTGTAGAAATTCCAGTGTTGTCCCATTTTATAGAGAATCTCATTAAGTTTTTTCTGATACCAAGTTTTGACAAGTTTTTAGAAATTCCAGTGTGTCCGAAAATTATCTGTACAATTTCATCTTTTAATAAAATTCTTGATAACACACGTAAAATTCTTAAAGATTATTTAGAATCTGTATTTTCAAAAGTTTTTTTATTAAAGTAACGTTGTCACAAACATTCGATATGTGCACCATCAGTGATTCGCAAAACATCCAATCAATAATCCAAATGTTGCCATGTACGCTGCAGCATATCCACATCAATTCGCTCAATAGCAGCTGTGATTATTGCTTTTAAATCATCAATGTCTGTCACCCGCGTATTGTACACAAGATCTTTGACGAATCCCCAAAGAAAGAAATCACAGGTGTGATGTCGGGAGATCTAGCCGGCCAGTGAATTGCACCTCCACGGCCAATCCACCTGTTTGGGAATGTCTCATTCAGGGACTTACGGACGATCAAGGCCCAATGTGGCGGTGCGCCATCTTGCTGAAAAATGATGCGTGGATGCAGTGCTTCCAATTGCGGATAGACAAAGTGTTGCAACATGTCCAGGTAGGTATTGGAGGTCACTGTTGATTCACCGAAGAAAAATGGTCCAATCACGCGATCATGTAATAGGCCACACCACACATTAACTTTAGGACTGTCTCTGATGTGCTCTTCTATGCAATGTGGATTTTGTGACCCCCATATGCGCACATTTTGTTTGTTTACCTTGCCTGAAACATGAAAAGTTGCCTCGTCCGAAAACATGATTCTTGCCAAGAACGCATTGTCCTGGTCGACTCTGTCAAGCAGTCATTGCAAATTCCTTACGGGAGACCTTATCTTCTTGCGTAATCTGTTGCAAGATTTGCAACTTGTAAGGATGCAACTTCAAACGTTTACGCAAGACATCATGCACTGTCGAACGAGGTATCTGTAACTCTCGTGATGCAATTCTTGTCGACTTGCGTGGACTGCGAACAAAAGCCTCTCGAATGCGCTCGACATTTTCAAAAGACGTTCGAGGCCGATCCCTGCTCCTTTCTTATGCTCTACACTTCCAGTTTCCTTAAACCTTTTATACCAAGCTCGTATGGTTACTCTTGATGGGGGGTTTCTGTTGTAATTAGTTCTAAACCTTCGTTGAACTTGTGTATCTGATTTTGTTTCGATAAACCATTCAACACACTGCTTTCTCCTGTGGATTCATTAAGGATGAGGGGTGTGTATGAATATCTGAAAAAGAAAAAACTTGTCAAAACTTGTTACCAGAAAAAACTTAATGAGTTTCTCTGTAAAATGGGACAACACTGGAATTTCTACACTTCATGGTTGACTTTTAATAACAGCCAAAAATTGTACAGATAATTCTCGGACACCCTGTATATAAAACATTATATATACAGTATATATCGGGTGGTCCGAAAAAAATGACGCATTTTTTAAAAATTAATAACTCAGTAACCCCCTTCCTTATCATGACAATTTTTATATGCAAGATACTTTCAAACTTTTTTTTGAATGCAAGAAACGGAATTCTGATATCTTTTATAGTTTTCTCGCAATTAACAAAAGTAACAACATGGGTCAAAAAAACAAAAATCGCAATATAATATCCGTTTTTTATACGATATCATTTTTATACGATATCATGCGATATTTTTGCAAGTTATTACAAAACTCTACAGGAATGAACAAGTCAAATTGTGGATATTTTTATTTTTTAACAATTCGTCAGTACCCTTAATGATGTCAGAGGAAGATCGTATTCTCATCAAAAATTGTTACTGTGAAAAAGGATGGAAGACTGGAAGGTTATTGCAAGAGTTTCCCGGCAAAAAGTGGAAAAGGCGTGCAGTGGAAAGACTCTTAAAGAAGATTCGCGAATCGGGAAGTACTGCCAGAAAACCAGGAAGCGGTAGACCTAAAACAGCTTCGGTTCCAGAAAATGTGGATTACATCAACGATAAAATCTGCTCTCAAGAAGATAAACCAGGAAGTCATTTGTCACAAAGAACAATTGCTAAACATTTGAATATTGGAAAGACTTCTGTACACCGAATAATTAAAGCACAAAAACTAAAAGCCTTCAAAAGAATAGTATCTTCTAGAAAAAGTGATACTGTTAAGGATAAAAGAAAAACAAGGTGCAGAAAGTTACTTGATAATTTCTCTGTCGTTGATATTAAAAAGATAGTCTTCACGGATGAAAAAGATTTCACTCTAGAAATTCCGCGAAACCGTCAAAATGATGTTGTCTACGGGCGTGGTAAAAAGTGTGACATTTCAATAAACAGATTGTATCATGAAACGTCAAGATTCTCCAAAAAGGTTATGATATCTGCAGGGGTCTCTTGGAATGGCAAGACAGATGTTCATTTTATTGAAACTGAAAAGACAAAGGTGAATTCTGCAAATTACATTGAACTTTTAAGAACAAAATTGTTGCCGGATTGTCGTCGCCTGTATCAAGAAAATGATTTCATATTTCAACAAGATGGAGCACCGTCGCATACAAGCTACGCCACACAGTCGTTTCTGATTAGCAATACACCAAAATTAATAACGAAAAATGAGTGGCCACCACAAAGCCCAGATTGTAATCCTATGGACTACTCAATTTGGGAGTTACTAAAAGAGAAGGTTTACCGAGGTCGACGAGAAAAATTCACCGAATCAGAATTAAAAAGTAAAATACTTGAATCTTGGCAGAAATTGGCATTAATGAAGTAAGAAGTATTATTTTTGTGTGGAAGAAAAGACTTAGATTAGTGTGTCAACAGAGTGGTGGTCCAATCGATCATTTACTGTAAATTAATTAGTTAAATTTCTGATTAAATTTTTCCTTTCTCATGATATTCGTTTTTTTGACCCATGTTGTTACTTTTGTTAATTGCGAGAAAACTATAAAAGATATCAGAATTCCGTTTCTTGCATTCAAAAAAAGAAGTTTGAAAGTATCTTGCATATAAAAATTGTCATGATAAGGAAGGGGGTTACTGAGATATTAATTTTTAAAAAATGCGTCATTTTTTTCGGACCACCCGATATAACTGGAAGAAATGAATATGCATTTTTACTCCTTGGGCAGACTGACTGTCCGACTCGTAGTCATGAAATTGAAAATAAATGCGGCTTATCAGCAGTTGCCAACTACATATAATAAAAATACGTTAACGGATATTATGGCCTTCAGTACCCGCTATTTTAAGTGTACCTGAGGTAATTTATATAATTCTTTTTAGCCAGACCCCAAAAAGGAGGACAAATTAATGTCCTGCTCAAGGTGGCTCCGGATGGAGGACAGAATGCTCAAAAGACGGACGTCTGGCCACCCTACCTTAACAGGGTTTTAAAAGTTATACTCGTACAAACAATGGCGACTACAATAAAAAGGAGAATACTTAATTTGTCATCTTTCTCCGTTAAAATTTCATTACAGGCTACCCAACAAAAAAAAATTTGAACTGTTCGTATATTTGTATTAAATATAAACTCAAAATATATTTCTTATAAAAATCAAACTTTGAGGAAAGTCCAAAATACATACAAAAACTTTTCAATACAATTTTTACTTACGGTAAACTTAATATTTCAGAAGTGTTCAGGATAATTTCAAATCTATTCGACCAGACTGCTTTCAAAAGATGTCAACATGATGAAGGTCACATCTTTTTTGTCTGAAACTTATACGACGCTTTGTAAGGCAGTGTTACACACACACACACACAGATTATTACATATATACTCGTGTGTGTGTGATTTATTTGTTTTCTTTGTTGTTCTACGTTTTTGACTCAAAAAGTTTAGCCGCCTTTTATACTCTTTCTTTCTTCTTTAGTTTTGTTTACATTTTAGATTTTATTATTTTAAGAGCGAGGTTGAATGAAAGAAATGCCATTTTCAATCTTCTTTTTAAATTTACTTTTACAAATTGAACGAGAAAGTTTTCTTTTATTTCTAGCACAATTAAGCGTTAATTTATATATATATATATATATATATATATATATATTTTAAACACAGACCGTGCATGGAACAAGGAACTCTTCTGGGAAAATTAAATCCACTATAGTCCGAATAAGTAATGGTAAATGACAAATACCATAGTTTTTCTTTTTTATGATGCTAGCCCGACGTGGGCAACGGGTCTCTCGCAAAGAGATCCCATAAATATAGCTTCCCTCACCAGCTATCTGCAAAGCAGACAGGATCCAGCTTTGGGACATGGACCTAGGGTTTAAAGCAAGCCTAGTCCCTACATTCAGAACCTCTATATAAGTAAAAGACTCGTTGCATTCACGTCGGATTGAATAAACAAAGAAAAAGGGTAACTATTGTATTTTTAGCCAAAAAAAACAAAACTTAAACCTCAACCGGGACATTGAGCGTCCACTTTTCAAGGCACGTAACACGTCCGTTTAATATACACAAACTCAGAATGGTCCCCCATCATGAAAAAGAAAAACTATGGTATTTGTCATTTACCATTACTTATTCGGACTATAGTGGATTTAATTTTCCCAGAAGAGTTCCTTGTTCCATGCACGGTCTGTGTTTAACATATAAATTTCTCAGGGGACCATTCTGAGTTTGTGTATATTAAACGGACGTGTTACGTGCCTTGAAAAGTGGACGCTCAATGTCCCGGTTGAGGTTTAAGTTTTGTTTTTTTTGGCTAAAAATACAATAGTTACCCCTTTTTCTTTGTTTATTCAATCCGACGTGAATGCAACGAGTCTTTTACTTATATAGAGGTTCTGAATGTAGGGACTAGGCTTGCTTTAAACCCTAGGTCCATGTCCCAAAGCTGGATCCTGTCTGCTTTGCAGATAGCTGGTGAGGGAAGCTATATTTATGGGATCTCTTTGCGAGAGACCCGTTGCCCACGTCGGGCTAGCATCATGAAAAAGAAAAACTATAGTATTTGTCATTTACCATTACTTATTCGGACTATAGTGGATTTAATTTTCCCAGAAGAGTTCCTTGTTCCATGCACGGTCTGTGTTTAGCATATAAATTTCTCAGGGGACCATTCTGAGTTTGTATATATATATAGTATATATACACAGAGTGATTACAAATGATCTTCCCGATTTTAAACATTTATTATGAAAAAACTAACAAAGCTACAGCGAAAAGCAAGATATATAAATAAAGAAGAACTCAAAAAGTTTTATTTACAAACTATTGAAATTCAACATGAGCTCCTTTTGTGGTTCTGCAAACATCAAAGCGGTATTCTGTTTCCCTACATACATTTTGTAGCATATCATGCTCAACTTTTCTAACAGCCTCGTGTATGCTTTCCTTCAAATGTTCCAAAGTTGTTGCCATAAGTGGAACAAAAACTTAATTTTTGACATAGTCCCAGAGGAGGAAGTCAAAGGGGGTTAGATCGGGCGAACGAGCCGCCCAAAGAATGGGTCCCCCACGCCCGATCCAACGATCGGGCAATTGCTCATTCAGGAATGTTGTAACCTCAAAACAGGGCCACAAAAGGAGCTCATATTGAACTTCAGTAGCTTGTAAATAAAACTTTTGAGTTTTTTATTTATATATCCTGCTTTTCACTGTAGCTTTGTTAGTTTTCGTAATAAATGTTTAAAATCGGGAAGATCATTTGTCATCACCCGGTGTATATGCAGATATGTTACAATCAATGTCTAAAATTAGGCAATTTATAAACTGACTGAAATTGTAGGCAATTTGTTAAATACTCGATTTACTTAATACCTAATTAAACCTAACCGAGCCATTAATTTTTAGGTAACATATTGAGAAATACCAGTGGGTACTACCAGAAAAGTTAGGTTAGGTTAAGTTTTGTGTGTATCACCAATTTGACACATTGCCTGAATTTTAGTCAATTTATATATTGCCACATTTTACATAGTGACTAACATAGAATGATATATATATACACACACACACACACACACACACACACACACTGGGTGTTTCACAACCGGTCTGCCATACTTTGAGGGATGATTTGGGGGTTCATATCGAGTAAAAAAGTTAATGCAACATAGGTGCTATTTCCAACCGTTGCGGAGCTACGGACGTTTTAAGGTGCGAAAAAATAAACGAGAATATTAATCTGATGTATTTATTGCTACATTTTATGAGATACACTTTATAAATGTTCAAAATGTCCGCCTCGGTTTTCAATACACAGCCTTGCCGTTTCAAACAAGAGTCCAATGCTCATTGAATCATTTCGCGGTGTTCTCGTATGTAAGCAGCGGCATCCATAATCCGACGCAAGCGTTCCTCTCTCGTTTGTACTTTGGTCTTGTAGATCATCTCTTTCATACGGCCCCATAAAAAGAACTCTAACGGTGTTAGGTCCGGAGATCTCTGGGGCCACAATGTTGGACCAGCACAACCAATCCAACGATTTCCGTACCGCTGACTCAAGTAATCCATAACATGACGACCAAAATGTGGTGGCGTCCCATCGTACTGAAAGAACATCCTGCGCCTTATCTCCAAGGGCACGTCCTCCGTCAAAAGCGGCAATTCGTTCATCAGGAAGTTCAGATAAATATCAGCAGTTAAATCGTTGTTCTAAAACGAACGGTCCAATCAGCTGATCTCCAATTACACCGCACCAAACATTCACTGAGAATCGATGCTGAAAGTTTCCTTCAACGATACATGTGGATTGTCGGGGGACCACAAGTGGGAATTTCGTCTATTGTTAATTCCATTCCGAATGAATTGTGCTTCATCACTAAACAGTATGCAATTAAGATTGGCGATGCATAACCATCCACTGGCAAAAATGAACACGTTTATCGTAATCATCCGGTTGAAGAGCTTGCACACGTTGCAAATGATAGGGACACATACCCTAATCATGTATGGTTCGCCATACACGCGATGCAGATTCAACAATTCGTCTAGAAATCCTTCGAACACTAGTAGTTGGGTTAAGTTGTACTCGAATAAGTAATGGTAAGTGACAAATACTATAGTTTTTCTTTTCATGGTGGAAGGCCCAACGTGGGCAGCGAGTTACTCGAAAAGAGGCCCCAAAATATAGCTTCCTTTACCAGCTATCTGCGAAGCAGATAGCTAGTGAGGGAAGCCTTCTACATTAAATGTGGCATTATTTATAAAAAGAACTGGTTGTATTATACAAAGCAATGAGAATGTAACTATTTCCACCGTTATTTGTGAATTTAGTATACAAATAATCTCTTGCTATGATTTTACATATTGAATGCAGTTGTGATGTATTATTATTTCTAAAACTAATAATTGAGTAGCTCCGAGTCAGAGCGACTAACAGACCACCTTCTGTCAATTGCCTTTTTCAACTGCAGTTCAAGGGCTTATCTTTTTTTTATGCAGGAAGGAGGGGCACGTGTCACGTGTCATGGATTATAGACTTCACGTAAAACTTTCACTAATATCCGTGACACACATAACAGAGAAGGCCTTGAACTGCCGCCTGGTGGCAAAAAAGGCAATTGACCGAAGGTGGTTTGTTAGTCACTCTGGCTCGGAGCTACTCAACTGTATGCAATAACTATTTCCATCATTATTTGTAAGTTTACTAATGAAAAATTAATTTCTTGACATGTTAATAAATGTTGTATGCAGAAGTGTTTCTATTTACCCCTCACTAATTTTTAAATTATGTCCTTTTTAAATAAGATGCTGATCGTCAAAGATGCCTTGTGAATTGGTCTGAGTTTTATCTCTTGCATAAACGAAATATTGCCCTATAAAAATTGAGGTCAGGGTTTCGACTTAACGATGGTGCATTATTGTGCATAAACATATTATTATTATACTATAAAGATTGAGGTCGGGAATTCGATGGTGTAATATCACTGTTATGCCTAAGACAGATCTGGGTGGTTGCCACTAAATTCATAGTATTACGTTACACATACACACACACACACACACCACACCACACACACACACACACATATATATATATATATATTATATATATATATATATATATATATATATATATCAAACTATTTTTATTTTTGAAAATGGTTAGAGTAAAGTTCATAGTATGACGATATATATATATATATATATATATATATATATATATATACACACTTTTTTAATGTATTTCCCCCTCGACACAAATGCAACCCCGATCCCCTTATCTTATCATCCTCTAGGCCTAGGGCTACGTCGCAGCCAGTGTCATAACACCGCTTCCTGTCTGTCAGCGAAGTTAAGCGACATTGGGTCGGATTGTAGTTGAATGGGAGATCGTCCAATACGTCCAAACTATGTAGCGACCCGTAGGTCGGATCCCACGTAAAGCAGTAGGTCCCCTCCGTCATATGACCTGAGATATTACGAAGAAGGTTAAGCAACCTCACCATTACATTTTTTTTTAATCATCCCCCAATCACCCCCCATCCCCTCGACATAAATGCACTCTACACCTCTTCGACATAAATGAATCCATACTATGCATTTTGGGGGGACACTATATATATATAATTTTTTTTTTTTTTTTCTTGAAAAAACATCCAAGTTCATTTATGAGACAACAGGAAAAAATCAAGTTTTATTAATGTCGCCTCTCATCATAATAATCCTGGAATTAGTGCAACGAACTACATTAGTTGGCCTGTGTTGTGTCAGTTTCTGGCCCTTTTCATTGATTTTATTATTAATTAATGGAGTAATTTTAAATGTTGCTTGGTTGAATTTGGAATAAAAACACGAGCGATTATCTTATCGTAATAGTCACTGGAAGCGCGTTTTTCATACTTCACTGGTAATAAAAATGTTAAGGTTAAAATTAAATAATTTCGTAAATCTTAAAAGTGTCCTTTAACTCACTCATTGTCGTCGTCAATCTGAATTGGGTAAGATATAAAGGAAAGCCCAACTTGAAGTAGAACTATTTAATGACGTCAGAGCTTTTACGTTGAGATTGTGTAGACAAACATTTCTCATCAAAAGCTTTTTTTCTAAACTTAAGACGTTTATTTATAAGCGATATTAAGTATTCAATGCGGTACACGAATGTTTAGCATTGCATATTTAGTTTGATAATTATAAACTGAACAATATTTCGTATGGCATCTTTAGTTTCCCACGAGGAATTTATTCTCCAATGCCCTGAAAGCACTCTTGAATACATAATATTTCGTTAATAAAAGCCTTTTAATTATCTTAATTTTATATACAGCATTAAATTCTCAGACTGAAGATTCTACAAACGCATTAATTAATAAATAAAAAATAAATGCAAAAATCTTAAATCGTTTCGTAAAAATGATTCAAAATTTTGCAAACAGCAAAATCAAAAGAGTTAAAACGCTAAAGAATCTTGTCTAAATACGTAAACCAAAAACTTGGATATTTGAATACATAAAATATTCATATGAAGAGTCGCGCTGGGATGTACGTACGCTAAACAAGGTAGTTTTATCAACAATACTGTACACGCCTAATTACGAGGTTAAGACGTTTCCATGAGAATAGTAAAGTCTAATTATGAGGTTAAGACGTTTCCATGGGAATAGTAAAGTCCAATTACGAGGTTGAGACGTTTCCATGGGAATAGTAAAGTCTAATTACGAGGTTAAGACGTTTCCATGGGAATAGTAAAGTCCAATTACGAGGTTAAGACGTTTCCATGGGAAGAGTAAAGTCCAATTACGAGGTTAAGACGTTTCCATGGGAAGAGTAAAGTCCAATTACGAGGTTAAGACGTTTCCATGGGAATAGTAAGTTCCAATTACGAGGTTAAGACGTTTCCATGGGGATAGTAAAGTATGAGAGAGAGAGAGAGATTGATTGATTGATTGATTGATTGATTTTGCCTTTTTTTTTTTTTTTACAATTCTTTGGCTGAGTATAAAAAGCATTAGTGTAGTAAATGATGCCCAAAAAAGCAAACTAAATTATAATAAATATATAATTCATTTCCTCCTAAAGTTGATAAAAAAAAAATGTAAGTTTCTTCAATATTCTTAGCGTTGATTCTACGCAAGAAAGTATATAAGATATTTGTGGAGCTTTCAAAAATATGTAGAAGTAATTTAATTAATTCCTGCTCACAATATGTAAGTGAAAATTTACTTATATTTTATCATACAAAACAAAGTTATTAAAATGTTTTTGCATCTTGTATTTATTGCAACGAGAAATACATTCTCGGGAAACGAATGCCTCGCCCTGCCTCTGTCCTATCCCCGTGGAAGAACGAACAGGGAGACGAATACATATTAACCTTATTGACAAGGCAGGAACATTGAGCGTACAACATTTCGTTGACGGGACATTATATCGACGAGTGTTCTGTGGGTTAAATAATATAACATTTAATACTAAATTCAAAGTACGTTAACCCTAAGAGTACTGAACCAGGAGAATTTGGGTGCACGGGAGGGGGCACAGATTGAGGTAAATAAATAAATAAATTAGAAAATAAAATAAAATCTAATTTTGTCAAATAATAATAAATACTGTAAAAAGATGATGGGGGAAAAAAAAATCAGACAAACTAACCTTCCCTCGCGATGTATAGTCATTTGAAGTTCGCGCGCGGCTTGAGATACGATGCGGCGTGAGTACCCACTTGTTTCCTGTTTGCTTTTTTCTCTACCCACCACCACCCACGCGCTGGTACAGGGGCACTCGCTCACAGGCAGGGTGTGAAACTCGCCAAAATTTTCTGATGGCCCACAGGACCAGTGAGCTTGAAAATCTACCAGCCCGTAGAGAAAACTACTAGCCCGCTCTGCTCACAATGTAAATGCAAAAAAAATGAATGTTATCGGGCAATAAAATTTTCAACTTTAAGAGCTAAGAATCTCAATGATGATTGATGAGTAAAATGTTTGATAAAGAAGAATTCATGGATTTTATTCAATTAAATTTTATACAAATAAATTGAACTTTCAAGCCTACACTTACGAGTCCTCACAATCACACACTTCATCTAGTTTACGAGCGACATCAGAGTTAAAAGACAAAACATAATCTGATTCTGAATCAGAATCAGAAGCTTTTGTCTCAGTCATTTGTGTTTCCTTTTGATGCTTCCCTTCCATAAATTGTGGACGCCTGTGGCTTGTACTAGGCTTGCCAGCATAGCAGCAGGGTTGAAACATCGCTGGCCACTCGGACCAGCTGTCTTATGAAAATTACTGATCCGATGTGAAACCAACTGGCCTCGGGCCAACGGGCCAGCAGAAATTTCGCACGCCGCTCACAGGGTGTTGTGTTTGTTTTTCTCCCCACGATCTTCTACAACCCAAACACTGGTGGAAATTATTTGTTACATAGTACACAGAAAATTATACTGAAAATAATGAGTGTTTCACTTCGTACAACAGTAAATAACTAATATTATACAGAACAATGTAATATATTTCTATTTACATACTAGTTTCATCGCTACAGAACGTGTCAATACTTTTTCACAATGTGATAATCTCTGAAACAGTTATCAATGCACAATACCATATCACAGTCTCCACACCAATATCTTTTATGGATGACTGATGGGCTTGAAAATTTTCAACGGATTTATACGATAGGTAATCAGTCTCGAGCAGTCAAAAGTTGACCGAAAAAATTAAGAAAGTTGACCTTACGAATTGAAAACATTGACTTATAAAGTTGCCTTTACTTTCAATAATAAAAACGATACTTTAATTACTTATTCTTGCTCTTCTACATCAGTTGACCGATTGTGGTAAATTATGAAGTATTTGCCGACATTTTCTGGCAAAAAATTGCGATCCTTACTTAATAATTTATTAAGCATGGAGAAAGATCTCTCTACAGCGGCAGTTGTTGGTTGACATTGCAAAAGCTGACCATAAACTGTTGGTGAGATTTCAGGTCTACTGAGGTTAATTATTTCACAAATACCATTTGTCTTGAGTCTTGTTTCAATGTATTGTTTGACTGAACACATATCTTCGCCAAGGTTGATAGAAGAAATGGTTTCATATGCCTCTCTAATGATGCAATCAGATGCTTCCATCCTAGTCACTAAGCTAGCAATCAAACTATAATTCATTTTGATTGACATTAGTTGCTTTGGCAGTTTTTCATTAGCAACACTCTCTTTAGCCTTCTGAACAATGATTCCTTCATCTTCAAAATTTTCCACAATTGTCTTCACATTTGGAAAATTGTCTGCATAATAAAAAGCAGCGTTCAGCCAGCTTGCCCAACGTGTTACAAACGGTTCTGGAGGAGTTCCTATTTCAGCAAACAATTCCTTCCTTCCAATTTTTAGTTATTTTAATTATTTATTCCAAAAAATTGACTTTATTTACCTCATTGCTATTTTTTGACCTAACAGGTAAAAGTTGACTTTTGGTTGACCTATTAACTTTGGTAATATACCCCCTACAGGTGTTTTTATTGCATTTTCAGTCGTTTCAGCGAAAAGTGCCCCATAGGAAACAATTTGACTTTATTGACTTTTGACCGCCCTAGATCACTATAGATTGATGGTTTTTCATACCAGCAATACAGACACTATCTGCCTATTGAACACCATCCACAGGACCACAGTCAATACAACCACCACAATGATACCGAAGACCGCACCCACAGTATTCTAGAGTGCAATGGCCCACCCAATAACACCGATCAGAAACAAACAAAACCAATCTGATGACGACCAATATCCAGCAAAATCGAAAAGAAAGACTTGTAACCCTCTAAATTTACAACCATACAAAGACTGTACACTGACAAAGCAGATTGAAAATTACAATACCTACACAATTTACCTCTGTAAACCAACACAAATATCATATGCTTAATGGAAACACTTGCATAAATGTGAAAAGGCTGTGAAAACTGCTTCAAAGACACTGAAATAGCAACAAAGGAAAGACTCCAACTGAGGCTGTTGTATTTACATGTAACTCACACAGGTGAAGTGCAGCTAAACAAATCAAACAGCACAGTCGAAATTCTTATTTTAAAAGCAAGAGACCTAAACTCTATGATTATGAACGTGTACAGGCCTGAAAACACCACAAAGAGTGGATTTCAACTCGTTGCAAATGAAAGAAAAAATACCTTAAAATCACTTAAAACCACAGCAACATATATATAAGTTTGTGGGGATTTTAACTTTCAGTCTTGACATGGAAGAAAAATGATGTTATGTACGTTAGAAAATTCTCCGACAACATTACAAAAGACGAGAAAACTCGAGCAAAATTGCTGTTATATATTATGGCAAGGGTCGGGGAACTTTTTTGGGTATTACCCAAAAATCTACTTGAGTAAAATGAAATTACCCCCAGACTTCAAAGTAAACAAAAACAAGCCAATTGCTCTTAAAATTGTTGCATATGGTATACAAAAAATTCAAATTAAAAAAATGTTTATTGGATCCATTATTATGGAGAAATAAAAAAAAACCACACATGCTGGCATAAGAATAACACACAAACAAAATTAGTAAAAAGGATTGAAGAACTGAAGAATTTCATTCAAAACATCTCCACTTCAGGTTTTGGAAAAATGATGCTGTTTCATTTTTGATACAACATCATCAAAATCAGGACGTAAATTTGTAATATTCTAAAATTTAGAATAATGCCACATTTATGTAACAAAATAAAATAAAAATATATGAAAAAAATATCAGCACAAAGTGTCAAGCACTAAAAGCACCTCTTCGTTTCATGATACCATACACACGACTGAGGCTCTGAGGGAAGTGTCTCTCATACCGCACGCATTACCCCCAAAATTTTTAAATTTACCCCATTTGGGGTAATTTACCCCTGTTCCCCGACCACTGTATTATGGGAATCATGTACTTAACCGAGAAATAGGTGAAACTACTCGAAAGGAGAATGTTTTGGATTTAAATTTTAACAAATAACAATGACATGATCAATAAAAATAACGCCAACAAATCTTCCTGATTAAAACATAAATGGGCTAACTAACGAAACCATCACGACCTAACCTAGCCAATCGTCAAGGGCGTGCAGTTGACCTAACGATTGGTTAGGTTAGGTCGTGATATTTTCGTTAGTTAGCCTTACAAGGCTAACTAAGGAAGGCTGGAGGCCCTGATCTTCAGGTGATCCTATAAATGATATACAAATTAAATTAGAAACTAAATGCTTTTTGTATTCGGCACACAAAATTAAAGTTTTTTAGAATATTCTAAAGTTTTAGCTAAGGTCTCTGAGCCTTGATGAAAAAAACGCGTGTGCTAAATTTTGTCGAAACTTTCGTCAGCTGATATTAGTAAACAAACAGAATTGGGATCACCTGAAGATCAGGGCCCCCAGCCTTCGTTAGTTAGCCTTATAAGCAGGGGCGTCCACACGAAGGGGCAGCTGGGGGCCAAGCCCCCTCGTTTTTCAACGGTGCCCCCTCGTTTTTTCGTCAACTGCTTACAGATAGATTTTATCATAAACCCAAAATCCAGTCATAATATTTGAAGATAGTAATTGGTTACTATATATATTATTAATATTGTATAATTTCCCATATTGTTGATATGAAGAGAGAATCCTGTGATTAAAATTAAAACATGTAAAATTTGTTGTGGAGAACGCGACTAGATCGTTAGGAAGGATATCTTGTACATTACTTAAAGAGCTGAATACTGTCTTCAATAACCTTCTCAGTCCCATGACAATTATTTATATGTATATTATGTAAGAATAATAAACTTGTATATCTACCAAGTTATTGTGTATCTGGTTTCACCCTAATATGATGGACATAATACAAAGGATGTCTAAAAAAATCCTTATTTTTCAGTATTTGAAGCCCTATAATTTGCCCTCCTAGCTGCCTCCAGAAGGCAGGAAATGCTGTCCCAGACAACGTAAATTTCAAAAATTTCCCGGGGGAGCATGCCCCCGGACCCCCCTAGAGCTCGCAAATACTTGTGCCACCCCTTTATTTGGAAGTGCTCCCTTCCTTAATTGATCCTGTGGACGTCCCTGCTTATAAGGCTAACTAACGAAAATATCACGACCTAACCTAACCAATCGTTAGGTCAACTGTACGCCCTTCACGATTGGTTAGGTTAGGTCGTGATATTTTCGTTAGTTAGCCTTATAAAGCTAACTAAAGAAGGCTGGGGGCCCTGATCTTTAGGTGATCCCAGAATTGTACTGTATATAGTAGCTGACTGTAGCTCTGAACATTCGAGTATATTATTTAAATAGGCAAGTAAAACTAGCCTATGCCACAGGTCCTTACCAAGCTAGGCTTCTGTATGCTTATTTGTAGCCTATTCTTTTTAAGTCTAGGCTACCAAACTTAGCCTATAATTAGCCCTTAAAGTTGGGAGAATAGGATTTTCAAAAAGCCTAGTTAGGCCTAAATCACTTAAAACTGTTCTTATTCCTTAAAAAATTAGGATCACCTGAAGATCAGGGCTCCCAGCCTTCTTTAGTTAGCTTTATAAGGTTAACTAACGAAAATATCACGACCTAACATAACCAATCGTCAAGAGCGTACAGTTGACCTAACGATTAGTTAGGTTAGGTCGGGATATTTTCGTTAGTTAGCCTTATAAGGCTAACTTATAAAGAAGGCTGGGGGCCCTGATATTCAGGTGATCCAAAAATTAATTATATGAATCTAATTTTATTTATACTTAGACCTGTTGTGCAGCTTGCTTCATAATTAACAATAGTTATTAATAATGTTATGGTTATCGTACGCAAAAAGTTAATCTACAACCCGGCCCTAAGTTACAGATTGTTTATTTGTAAATTAAAAACCTGCTAAACTTTAATCATATGTCTGAGATGATTATGAAATTCTTAAAAGGTCAGACAAAAAGTCTAAAGTTTAAAACAATTTCTAATGTTTGATGACGAATAGAAAACGATATTTTTTGCTCAAGTCTAGAATTTCCTAAAAATATAGCAACTTTTTGCCAAATAGAAAACGCCTAAAGACAATACTCATCCATGGTGAGAGAGAGAGAGAGAGAAGAGAAGAAATATTTGAAGAATTAATTTGAACTCAAAGGAAGTAGTTTGGGCAAGTATAAATACAGAATTAAATGAAGTATACTGGAAATTGCTACTTCGCAAATAAAACCAAGAAATACCATGTGTAGAAGAAAATTAAATTAAACCTTTATTGCTGAAACATGTTTCGAAGAGACAAAAGAGAAAACGTAGCAAACTCGAGAGAAAGACCAGAAGAAACGTAAGAAATATCCACAGATACAAAATGGAAGCAAGGAACCAAACTAGAAAAAACTGCGAAATAGAAATGTCACTAAAACGTTCATTCACAAGATGAACAAAAAAAACATAAACCCTCAAACTATTTTTACACGTCCACGAAAAGGAAAAGGCAATCTAAATATAGTGTTGGTCTGTAAAAACAAGAAATAAACTAATACACAAATGATTCAGAAAAAATTAGCGAATTGCTCAAGTAACAATTTAACTGTGTTCAGCAAATCTCAACTAGAGAAGAAAAACTCCGGATGAATTTTTGGCACAAATACAAATCAGTCAAGGACAAGTGCGGACCCGAATCTATTAATGGATTTTGAATTTCGGAAGGGGACTTAATTAACCCTTTCATGCCTGGTGTGCATTAAAGTAGGGTTACTATACGTCTGGTTTTTCCCGGACATGTCTGGGAATTTTGAATATTTATAACATTGATTTTTGAGGCCATAATACTTGTTCTTATTTACAGATACTCAATATAGACGACATGTAGTACACAGTGTGTATATATAACATTAATACAACGTGAGTTGGTAGATACTAATACAGATACCCCCCCCCCCCCCCCCCCCAACTCTGGAGTGTCCTCTTTTTTGAAAGTTCAAATATGGTAACCCTAATTAAAGGGTAGGTACATTAACTTTGCAAGATTTATTAGCCCTTGCGCAAAATTTACGATAACAAAACAACCACTATATATTATTCTATTTCTTTGCTGTACAGGGTGTTCGAAAAATCCGGTCACCCCCTACAAAATGTTCATGTTGTAATACCAATTTTATTTTTGTGTGACTAATTGAATTTATATGTGATTCAGTGACTTTTTTCTTTTACAGGTATTAGAATTGTGTGAACAATGGCAGACCGCTCCACTTTCACTCTGGAGGAAAGGATAGTGATGAGCACATGGGTTCATGAAAGGTCATATACTGGCAAAACGATGCATGATATCTAGAATGATTTCAACACAAGATTCAATAAGGCTGCACCACCAAACAAGACGGTATTACACTGGAAGAAAAAGCTGTTTGAAACTGGCTCCATCAAGGACAGACCACGGTCGGGAAGACCAACAACGCGAGCAGAACAATGTGAAGGTGTGATTGCATCGGTGGCTCGTTCACCGAAAAAAATCACTTCGAAACGATCACAAGAATTTGCAGTCCCCATATCCACATTGAAAGATTACATGACAAAAGATCTCGGCATGAAACCATACTGCATACCGCACATGGAGGCGCATAATCTTTTGTTACGAAAATGAGGGTGCACCCAGATATTCTTCATTAGTAACTGTAATTAGGGATCACCTGAAGATCAGGGCCCCCAGCCTCAATTACCAAATGATATCTTCGTTAAAACTAACGAAGATATCACGACTTAACCAATTGTTAAGGGCGTACAGTTGACCTAACCGGGCATTCAATTTAATTTATTATATTTGGTACTGTAAAGCAAAAAACAAGAATACATGGGGGCCCTGATCTTCAGGTGATCCGATATTTGTTATAAAAACTACTTTTCCCCATATAATTTTCAGTGTTATTTTCTAATATCAATGTATCAATGCTCTTAATTTTTTTAAGATCATCTGAAGATCAGGGCCCCATGTATTCTTCTTGTTTGCTTTACAGTACCAAATATAATGATAAATTAAATTGAATGCCCGGTTAGGTCAACTGTACGCCCTTGACGATTGGTTAAGTCATGATATTTTCGTTAGTTTAACAAAGATATTATTTGGTATTTGAGGCTGGGGGCCCTAATCTTCAGGTGATCCTTTTTTTTTTTGGCTCTTAATTAGTAAATAGGTTTTTTACCAAACAATTTTCCAAACAAGAACCTCAATAGGAGGAATTAGCACATATAGCAAGAAAGTTTTGGATAGCTCTAGCTACACGTGTTACAAGCGAGGAAATGTTTAGTGAACTAAAAATAATTTACGATCCTCTGAGAAATCGCTTAACAGGCGATAAAGCCGAAAAATGCCTGTTTCTGAAATACACTTTACCAATCGTAAACTACGACTATTATTAAGATATACATCTTAATAGTCATAGTTTACGATGCTGATTGATTTACTCTAAGAGTTAAACTTTAAACGGCTTTGTCCGCTTAGAATGATTTTTTTTTGGTCACATTTTATGGAGCTTGAAAAGTGATTTTTGATTTTTGATTTTCCAAGGAACCATGTTAAATAAACATTTATAGGTTCAAGAAATTGTAAATTACGGATCACCTGAAGATCAGGGCCCCCCAACCTTCTTTAGTTAGTTTTATAAGGCTAACTAACGAAATATAACGACCTAACCTAACCAATCGTCAAGGAGGTACAGTTGACCTAACGATTGGTTAGGTTAGGTCGTGATATTTTCGTTAGTTAACCTTATAAGGCTAACTAAAGAAGGCTGGGGACCCTGATTTTCAGGTGATCCTTTATTTTTTTTATAAAATTATTTTTTACTTGCCCTGTTTGATACACCTAATATAAATTAACATACCAAATGTTCAATCTTACGTCCTAACAAAGTATCATACAGTATTATTAAACTGATCTGGATTCTCCCTTCAAAACAAACAAAGTTATTAGTTAATATAATTTTATTATTATTCTGAAGTACAATAATAAATGTGTATATTTCCTAAGCAAGATTATGTTCCTCCATCATGTGAGGAGTTAGTGAAGCCTTTCTGGCCCTTCTTAAAGCTTCACCGAGCGAAAAAAAACTTTCCACATCTGCTGTAGAAGTAGGAAGAGAAATGCATTTCCTGGTGAGCATAGCCAACTTGGAATAGGCATTTTTATTTCCCTTCCAGTGATCTCAGACGTCACCTGAAGAACTTTTCAGCTGAAGATATTGTTCAAGTTCTGTTGAAACGTTACTGGTTTTCGCTATCTTATACGGAGGAGACATGAATGTCAGAATGCTTAGTTGCCCAAACTTTGTAAAGTAATCAATACCGTAACCAAGGCCTACGGTAGATCCCTAAGAATTCTCCCCACTTTTTATGTCTTTAAATAGGCCCTAGGCCTAATGCCCTATTCACACCGCACTTCTAACTCCCACGACAGGTGTTCATGAGCAAATTGTTCACTGTTCGATCTTCGAAGCTGGAATAATTGTTCTCGTCCAAAAATGCGTTCACACTGCAATTTACTCGGAGGTTTCTTTGAATTTATTTACAGGGTGACTTTTAAAAAACTGCATATAAATATAATTATTTAACTTTTCATGTTATTCTGAAATAACTTCAAAAAAGTTATGGTTTACAATTGTGAATTAAATTTATACAAAATTCTATGTAACAATATAAACATTATCAATAGCCATATAATTGTTTTCGGTTAATATTTGGCTGGACACAGGGGCTAACGAGAAATGAGAGGTGGTTTCACTAGCACTATTTTTCATGCTCTTTACGATGATACTAATAATTTTTTGTGGAAATGCAAGATTATAGGAAAAATTACAAGTTACATTTTATAGTGAATATTTCCTGTTTTGGCTATAATGTACTTTTTTTCATAAAATATTTTTCCTGATTGGGCTATTTTTTCGCTACTCTGCGACTTAATTAGTTGGTTGGTTTCTGTTATGTCTATTTTTTTGTTCTAATTGGATTCAGTTTGGTCGTGTTTGTGATAGAATTATGACGTGCTGTTCGTGTGGTTTCTGACTTTGAGAACTTGATTCATCATGTGCCCTAGATGAAGAGAAAGCATTGGATGTTTTTATCAATTACGGCGTTATTCTCTCATCCTTAACTTGCCCAAAATGTGACAATGAGTGCCTAATACGAAAAGATCAGAAGATATTTAGGTGAAATAAACAATATTAACCTGTTAGGCCAACTGAATGCCCGGTTAGGTCAACTGAATGCCCGGTTAGGTCAACTGTACACCCTTGATGATTGGTTAAGTAATGATATTTTCGTTAGTTTAAACGAAAATGACGAAAACGAAAATGACATGGGCTGAAGTTGAAATAAAAAATACATTTTTCTAGTGTATTTTGGTGTGCTCTGTTGAAATATAATCTTCATTTCCTGTGCAAATATGACGAAATATGACTCCAAAATAATGTAAACAAATTCTTGTTTCTTTATATTTGCACAGGTTGGTTAGGTTAGCTAGTTTTTTATCAGAATTACATTTTCCTGGTGTAGTTTTCTCTGCTTTGTTGGAATTTGACACACATTTCTTGTGCAAATGAGTAGAAACACTCCGTATTTTGGAATGGTAAAAAAAATAGTTTCTATTCATTTGCACAAGAAATGGGTATCAGATTCGAACAAAGCAGAGAAAACTACACTAGAAAAATGTAATTTTGATAAAAAATGTAGCCCCTATGTCCAGCCAAATATTTACCTTGTTTTCATATATTTTTTTTTATCTAATACGAGCAAGATTTTTTTGCACTTCTCTAAATGGGCCTACCTCTTAAGTTACTTCAAAATATATTAAACAGAAATGCTGGTACTTACGTATTAACGGGGGACCACCACATATTGATGATTGGTTAGGTTAAGTTGTAATATTTTCGTTAGTTAAAAATTTTTAATACATCATATTTTTTAAATAGCAATATTTTCTAAAATTTTTACAATGATTTGGTACTTACGCGTCTTCACTTTTTGCATTGATTTGGTACTTACGCGTCTTCACTTTTTGCAATGATTTGGTACTTACGCATCTTCTTCACTTTTTGGTAGATCCCAAATTTTCATCATGAATAAGCCTAAAAAAAAATTTTTTTTTTCAGAAAATTGTATAAAAAATATTTAAAAAAATATTGCTATTTAAAAAATATGATGTATTAGAAATTTTCAACTAACGAAAATATTACAACTTAACCTAACCAATCATCAATATGTGGTGGCCCCCAGTTAATACGTAAGTACCGAAATGCTTCTGTAGGTAAGGTACAATAAGATTTTGCGAAGTTCATTAAAAAGTTTTATAATTAGGCCTAGGTTGGCCTTAATCCCAGAATATCAGCCTAATATGTTGCTAGTGGTCATAATCTCAAAGAAATTACAGCTTCACAGCCTACAATAGAGGCCTAGGCCAGGATAAAATCTTTAACCTAGTGTTAGGTATAATCTTATGGGGTACTTGTAGGTTATCTCCCCCCCCACCAATTTTGACAGAATATTTTCTTTAGAACTAACGAAAATATCACGACTTAACCTAACCAATTATTATCAAGGGCGTACAGTTGATCTATTAGTAAATAGTAAATACTATTCCAGAAACAAACGATGTTATAATTAATAATAGATCAACTGTACGCCCTTGATAATTGGTTAGGTTAAGTCGTAATATTTCGTTAGTGAAAATATTCTGTCAAATTGGGGTGGTGGTGGGGGGGGGGGGGGGGGGGGGGGGGGGAGATAACCTAACAAGTACCGTCTTATGTAATGAATTCCAACCTGAGACTGGTCTCGAGACCTTTTTTTTCCGGTCTCGGTCTCGGTGCGTAGGTCTCGGTCTCAGCCATGGTGGTATCGACTACATCACTGAGTAAATCACAGTAAAAAACATGCATTCCTCTTTTTTCGCTATCTATTAATAACATTCTTAAGGTGCACGGGCGGGGATGAATGATTTTCAAATAATTTTGTTCCTTGAAATTTTATCGAAACTGTTGGGCTATACTGATATTTTATGCAATTATGCTACAAAACGTAAACCTAAGATGAATTATAGTGTTGTAAGAAAGAGATAATGTTACGTAGCAGCAGGGGCGTACCTAAAGTATTTGGCACCCGGGGCGGATCCTTCCTTTGGCATCCCCTATAAATAATTTTAAAATTTAAACACAGAAAAATATATTATGTTTGCAAGTAGATTTTAAACAGTACAGTACTGTCATAAGCAAATGGAAATAAGAAAAATGCAGAACATTAAAAATTCAGGAAATCCAGTCTCAACGCTCAGCTATTCTTCAAAGGTAAATAGAGAGGATTCACAGTCTGCTTTCGAGCCTTAATTTCTGCAAATTGATCAATGACCTCATCAAAATTCACCTTCTTTGCATATTCATGTTCAATTGAAAGTAAAGCCAGATTTGTCAATTTTGTCTGACTCATGGTCAAGCGAAAGAATTTTTTATCAATTTCAATTTGGAAAAACTTCTTTCACATGAAGCAATAGAACACAGACAGTCAAAAGAATCTCAAACACAGTGACAAGCTTGGCAAAGATTCAAAAATCCATTTCACAATAAACTCCAGAAACTGCAATGCTATCCTTTTCTTTGCCTCTTTAACGCTGATTTTGGCAGCTCCAAATGCCTCCGAAGTGGTCCAATTTCCACACTGATATCTTCATCAGAGAATTCATCGAAATCTGAGTCAAATTTGGAATATACTTCCGAGTTCTTCTTCTGTGCAACAACCAAAGTGTTTGGCTGAATAACAGCGAAGATGACAGAATTTGATCCATTGCCTTAGAACGAATCTCCAATTCTTGATGAAAGCGATCAAGACATTCAAACATAGCCCATTTTTATTCCTCTGGCAATGTGAGAACAGCATCCTTTGCCATCTCTCCTGGCATCCTTTTTCGGAGCTTTACTCTCCCTCTTCTCTCCATAGAAATGTCCATTTCTTCACACTTTGTAGTTGCATAATGAATGGCCCTCTCCACAATTTCATTGCGCTGATCTTCAAGAAACAGTTTTAGAGCTTGGCGCTTCACAATGCACTTTTCAAGGCTGATTTCAACTGTTTGCAAATACTTTTGTGTGAGATTATCAGATTATCAGATTATCAGATTATTAGATTAATTATTTATCAACCCAGACAAGCAGAGACAATTAATAATTATCAAGCCAATGCATTAACACTAATTCAATATAGTATGGTTATAACGCTAGCTATTATAATTGATATCATTATTTAATAAGCAGTAAGCATTAACAACATATTAAATATACAATGATACTACACTGGACATTGTAAAATTGTTGAACTGACTAAGCCAATAAGCATTAGTACTAATTCAATATAGAATAGTACTGTAGTTGTGAGGTAATCTGAAACGGTGTTTACTATATTAAGCATGTAAGCATTAACACATCTCCATGCAGTCACATCATCACCCTCTCTGTCTTAACATCACCATGTAGTGCATTAAAAACAATCATGCAGTCATATCACCACCACCATCGCAAGATCACCACATAGTCATCATAAAAAAAACACTAGTCATAACATCATCGACTTCAGTAGTCATAGGTAGGAAACAAGTCAAGTCTAAAGTTAGTGCAAAGTGACTTTCCTGTGTCTTTTTACTGATAACCAGTAGTCACAGGGACCACCCATTCATAAACATGAGTTTCTATAACATCACGATGATGCATTTATTATAACATCACGACGATGCATTTACCGGGTATTAGAATATCACGGCGATGCATTTATAAACACTTAAACATCACTATGATACCACATTGTCAAAAATTACTGGACACTGGTATAAGTACCATGATATTGTTATAAAACACCAGCACTTTATGCTTTATCATAATTATTGAATGAAACATTACCTCATGTATGTGGACCTATTGTGGATTGTGGAGTCACAGTGTCAAGTGAACAAGACTTGGAATGTCAGTTGCAGCCAGCTGGCTATGCTCAACAAACTGATGACTAAAAACGTCAACAAACGTTCGCCTTTCGATGTAATTTTTATCAAATATTAATTTTCGTTTGTAAATTTTGTATTGCCAATAAAAATAAAAAAATTATTTTAAGTGGAAATTAACATTTAGCTGTTGTAATAGTTTGAACATTTAAAAAAATTTCTTACTTTGGCGAATTTTTCATTTGGTTTGAAAACTTGTACTGATATTTCATCTCTCCCGATGGCACCCCCCTCCTGGCTGTCAACCCGGGGCGGACCACCCCCCTCGCACCCCCCTTAGTACGCCACTGCGTAGCAGCTTAAATACAATAGAGAACATGGATTTGAAGAGTTATTAGTGTCTGCCGTTTCTGAAAAAGATTGTGTTGATGAAAAAGTCTATAATTAGATGATGAAGAAAAAATGCCCATCTTCGTTTATTTTACAAAATAGATGATAGCAGCACCCCTAAACATTATTTAAAAAATGTTTTCTTCTTTAAAACTGTTTTTAAAAATGAATTTTCGGATGTCTTGGAATCTTCTTGGTTAATGAAAGACAGAAAAGTGAACTTTTGATTTGTAGTGTTGGATTTGTTCGATTAATTGTGTGATTTGAAATAGAAATTTTATATATTACATTACTGTACTGAGTTTTATTCCTGAAATGGGGTTTGGAAACATTGAAACATGGGGGGGGGGAGGCATTGAAATTCCCAGCCCAGGGCCTCTTGAATGCTTAACCTGGCCCTGGGTTAAGCCAGCCAACACATGAGAAGCGTACTCTATCCAGGGGCGGACAAGATCACTGCACAGAGACAGTAACTGAGTAGGGGTGAAGAAACTGCAGAGCCGGTACAGTACACCTAACCAGGGCCGCCGAGAGGGCGGGGAAGCCGGGTTAAATCCCCGGGACCCGGACCTCTAGGGGAACCGGAAAGAGGGGGTATAAAATCTAAAAATATTAATAACGCAATTAATTAAATAACAGAGAGGAAATATAATTAATGAACATAGATTTTATAGAGATTATCATACTGTATGTTTTGAATAGTGACTTGGACATATAATCAATTTGCTTGTTATGTACACAAAAAACATTCATAATAAAATACTGAGTAAGCAGGGGGGCGCATATACCAATCCTTTCCCGGGGCCCGTGGCAGCTCTCGCCGGCCCTGCACCTAACCTCTAAGAAGCTGTTTTAGAAAGAGTATATGTGATCTTTCGAAAAAAGATTACGAGGAAAGAAACACCAAGAATGTTGCGAGAAAAGTAAGAATTGAGTTGTGTAATGTGTATTGATGAAGAGGATAGTCGTGTGGAAGATTGTGACGAGCAGCTAGATGAAGAAACTGAGTTTATGAGGCATTGAAAGCCACAAGGTTTTCTCCGCCCCAATCGGAGATAGTAGAAAGATTACAGGTCACGTGCACCATAGCGGTCTCAAGCGAAGTCATAGAGTGTCTGTTGAGAGGGGACACTTTGTGAAGCGGGTGGAGAAGTGAAGGGTGGAATCATCGGCATAGGAGTTGATAGGAAGTGCGACATAAAAGGTCTTTTATATATAAAAGGAAGAGAGTGGTCGATAGGACCGAGCCCTGAGGAACACTACTATTAATAGCTTTAGGAGGAGAACAGTGGCCATCCACAACCGCAGCTATAGATCGGCTAGAAGGGAAATCAGTGATGAAGGTACAGATAGAAGGATAGAAACCGAAGGAGGACAGTTTGCAAATTAAGGAGTTATGCCAAGCTTTATCAAACGCTTTTGATATGTCTCGCGCAATAGCAAAGGTTTTACCAAAATCCCGAGAGGACGATGACCAAGAGTCAGAGAGACATGCAAGAAGATCGCCAGTCGAGCGTCTCTTGCGGAATCCATACTGACAATCTGAAAGACGGTTGCTAGTAGAGAAGTGTTTAAGAATCTTTCTATAAAGGATAAATTTAAAAAAACTTTAGAAAGGCAAGAAATCAAAGCAATTGGACGATAGTTGGAGGGTTGAGAGTGGTCACCCTTCTTTGTGACAGGCTGAATGAAAGCGAACTTCCAGCGGGAAGGAAAAGTACCAGATGAAAGACAAAGACAAAAGAGTTTGCCTATATATACACAGTGTGTGTATATGTATATATATATATATATATATATAGTATATATATATTTGCGCATATTCACGATTTGCGAGGGTGCTCTCTGAGGGCATTGGTTTCTGCCCTATTTGGGAGAATTTCGATTTGTGATTGAGTGAGGTCCGTAGCATAATGGTAAGCGTCCGACCGGCAATTGGAAGGCCCTGGGTTCGATTCCCAGGCGGTTCGCCTCATTTTTCATTATTTCGTTATCTCTCCTCCTCGTGTGCAGAAACGTTCCTTAATACTTATGTCGTTTCTATTCATTTATATACTGCGCGGTCATTGCAGTTATTTGCATATATATATATATATATTATATATATCTATATATGTATATATATATATATATATATATATATATATGTTAACCCCTCCGTCTATGGCCCTGGGTCGGTTCGGAGTCGACGGGGATTGTGGTTGGGAGGCAGCAACGGATATTTCTCGCGATAGTTTTTTCTATAACATTCTAATTTTTTTCTCTCGCTATAGGGTCGACAGACCTGTTAATTCTTCTCTTTCTACAGTCTTGGGTTGTATCGAAGGAAAAGATAAAAAACTTTCTTTCACTGTAATTTATTTCTAAAAAATGTACAGGTAGTGCTCTGAATTTACAGGGGTAGAGGTTCGACCTCTTTCGACCATGGCTCAGGCCGGAATCTAAAAATTTAAGGAGGCAAGGGGCCTCTGCCCCCTCCTCGCAGCGAAGCTGCTAACAAGGGAGTGTCGTCTAAGAAGCAGAAGAAATGACTTTTACAATTACATGCTTTATACATATAATCTAAATTTTGGGGGAATGCAGTTTGAAGGTTAAGTTTCCCCCCTTTTAAACACATGATCAGATGAACAATTCCAAATAAAAATTAAAAAAAACAAAATAAAAACTAATCGTATTTTCGCCGAGTATACATTTCTGAAGGCGATATAATTTCGTAGTAGTACATAAGTACAATCTAAGTACATCATTGAGTACGTTCTAATTTTGGTTCATTACAATTATGATTGCAATTATTAATGATTCACATTCGCTTATTATCGTTATTAAAGTACATTACATTATATTAAATTATTACATTTAATTACAATTTTATTAAAGTACATTACGTCGTTTACTATTCGCACAGTGTTTTTATATTTATATATGGTTATTATATATGGTTATTATATATGGTTATTAGTACAACACAAAGTACATGGGCACACACGAGATATAACATAACGCATGATACTGTGTTATAAATCCGAGGCAAACGAAGGGAGGATTTTTAGCTCAAAAGAGCTTGCTTTTGCTGTGGTTAGCGAATTGCGTACACTTGCATAAGCATTTATGAATATCTTGCGAGGGGTAACGCACTAAAAAAAAATAATAAAAAAATAATACACGCAAACGTATTTGCGCGATTTTGAACGAACAGGTACGGAGGCATAAAGTTTCGTACCATTTCGTAGACTGACACGAGTTAAAATTGAATATTTAATAAAATTGGTATGGATAATGGTCAAGGTAGGGCATGGATGTATGAATGAGCAACATATAAATAATGACGTATAGAGTGTACAGTTTTTATTAGTATGTTAAAGAATTTCCATACATTGTACATGAAAGATATCCACATACCAAATGGGTGATTCAGTATTCGCGGTATGGAAAACGTGAAGAGAATTAAGTTACCTTATGACGTCATAGTTATTCACATTATGTCATACGTACAGTATAAGTCATTATTAGAAAAGATGAATTAGAGAAATACAGTAATGAATAAAGAAGTACAATCGAAATTCTATCCAAAACTCGCTTAGGCGATTTTGGTTTCTTATGTAAAAATGAACATTCAAACATAAAAACCATACAAACATAAGTACTGCATGAAGACAAGATGAATCCATATAATGATGGTATAGGAATTGTTCATTGTTCATTTTTACAGTGCTCCCCCTTTTAAAATGATATTAACACAATAATATAATACAATTAATACAATACAATATACAATACAATACAATTAATATAACATCCCAACTAATTCAAACTAGATGATGACTATGGTTTTTTAATTACAAATTTATATACACAGCATAAGTCGGGGTGGTTAAGTTACAATGCACAGTAAATAGAAAATCAAATCTAATTTTAGACAACCCTTTAATTTAAACAATCAATGATAGTTTTAAATTTAAAAAAAAAATTTAATTTTGTTTAATTTTTAACAAAAAATTATTTTCTGTGGGAAAAATTACATAATAATGAATAGTAGGTAAAAGGGAAAAATATAAATTTTAAAGTTCAGGAATTTTTCAAAGTTACCATGATCGTACAATCTCTAAATTAATTTTATTGACTATTGTAGGTAACAATCGAATTACGTAATGGATGATGTATATACCTGTGGTCAAGTGTGTATTTTATAATTTTGAGGGACAGATTAGCTTAGAGGGTTGTTAAATTAACAGAATAATTGCATGAGCAAGATTATATATATTAAGCAAAAATGATTAAGATTAAATTACATAGTTAGCACTAACATGCAATGAAATAGTTTATTGTGATATCCAATGATTTTAGCATAAGGTTTGTGTATATAGAGTATATATAGTGTGCATACGTGTGTGTGCGTGTGTGTGTAAGGATTCGGGAGGTTTTTGAATTAACAAAGTTATATAATAATTTAAATTGAGAGTAGGGTTATAGAATCTTTTAAGTTTAAGTCAATTATTATTATTATTATTATTATTATTATTATTATTATTATTATAAAATCCTTTAAGTTCAAGGTCGATTATTATTAAATTCTAAATTTAAGGACAATTACTCACGATTAATTGAACAAAGAAATGAAAAATAGAAATTAAAAATAGAAATCAATTAAGCATTTTAATGAGCTAACATAATTTTATAATACTCTTAAAAATAAAAGTAAATCGAGCCATAGATGAATTTCGGCCAAGAATATAAAAAAGTTATTGAAATGGAAGGAAAGCATTTTGAACAATTTTTTCTTTTAATAATTTCAGATAAATTTTATATTAAAATTATTTTTTATATAATAAAAAAATATTGAAAAGGTTTAATAATTTTTGCATGTTAAGTAGAAAAAACATACTCTTTAAAAAAAAAAGCACAACTTGTTGGGGTGTTAAAATAAAATAAAAATAAAAAACAAAGGTTGGAGCACCACATTCGGGGAATTGAGTGACCAAGCGGGAAGATATGTCTGAAATTGACAATACGTCTTTCGTGAGCACTTTGCTCTTTTAAAAAAAAGATCGCTTGTCACACTGCTTAGAACAAAAATCAAAAGAGGTAAAACAAAACGGAGGGATGGCATGTTCCTTCCTATAGTAATTTAAAAGGAAGTCATTGGACATGATTGATTAATTATTACACTATCACTGTCATCATATAATCATAATAATTATAAAAATCGTTATAAACAATTGTAAAAACGGTTTTGGTTGCAAATAATAAAATATGTCATTTTACCATATATTCATATACGCAATTACTGGATGCAAAAAGAAGACAAATCGGTCAATTTCCTTCTTACAAATAAAAGGTCAAACTAAAGACACAAACCGGTCAATTCAGAATTCAGGTTGAATTTATTCTTTTTTTACAACAAAAAAAAAGGTTGAATTAAATTTTCTTAAATTACATTCTCTTAAAGTAAATTCTCTTAAAGTAAATTCTCTTAAACAACTAAAAAAAAAGTTGAATTCAATTGACTGCATTGAAATGACTTGGGACTTGAAAACTGAGAGTTGGGACTTGAAACTGAGACTTGAAACTAACTTTAAATAAAGTGACTTCAAATAAACTGACTTACTGACTGACTTAAACTGACTTATTGACTGACTTAAACTGACTTACTGACTGACTTGAAATGACTTGAACTGACTTGAACTGCTATCAAGTATTTCTACAAATCTCTGGGACGGTTGTCCCTCTGGATGCAACCTACTGACTTGAACTGACTGAAAACTGACTGAAAACTGAAATTGACTGCACTCGAACTGCTATCAAGTGGAGTCTATTATTCTCTGGGTTTGGTTGTCCCTCTTGGAAGCAACCAACTAACTGAAATTAACTGAAATGGACTGCACTTAACTGCTATCAGTGGAGTCTACTGAAACTGAAACTGACTTGCACTTGAACTGCTATCAAGTGAAGACTATTAATCTCTGGGGTTTGGTTGTCCCTCTTGGTTACAACCAACTGAAACTGTCTGAAAACTGATTTGTTAACTTATTTGCAACTAAAACTGACTCGAAACTACTTCAAGTATCTCTATAAATTTCTAGGGTTTGGCTGTCCCTCTTGGCTGCAACCAACTGAAACTGGAACTTGAAACTGCTTCAAGTATCTCTATAACTCTATAAATTCTCTATGAACTCTCTCTTTCTTAATTTGCAAGTCAATTCAATTCAATAATTTGAAAAAAATTGTAAACAAAATACGAAATGTAAACACATTTCACTCGAATGTACGCGAATGTGCAGTAATATTATGTTTGGCACATAAAATAAAATTATTCTATACTAACTATAATAGTGAAAATAAAATAATTCTCTGAAAATAACTGTGACAATAACTCTGACAATAACTGTGACAATAACTCTGTGACAATAACTGTGAAAATCAACTTCTGTGACAATAACTCTGTGACTTTAACTCTGTAACAATAAACTTCTGTGACAATTAACTTCTGTGACAATTAACTTCTGTGACAATTAACTTCTGTGACAATTAACTTCTGTGACTTTTAACTCTGTGACTTTTAACTCTGTGACTTTTAACTCTGTGACTTTTAACTCTGTGACATTTAACTCTGAAAATTAACTTCTGTGACAATTAGGTTCAATAAAAAATGTATCACTGATGTCTGAAATGTTCACTGTGTTTCTTGTAAATTCTGGCTTGATACTCATTATTAACTGTTAATAATACTGACTTTTCAAGTGTTTATAAATTACTTAAAAAAACAAACTGTACTTAACAAAATTTCTACCGCGAAACCTTAGAGACGTGTCCTGAAGACGTCTTGCTGGCTACTTGTTCTTGGATGAAAACTAGGCGTGGAGAACTTGGAGTCGTGACACACCGGTTCAAGGGTGGATGTTCGAACTGGAAGTCGTGACACGCCGGTCAACTGGTGGATCTTATTATCTTGGTAGTAGGGTCGCTACAAGTTTATCCTGATGCAGGGTAATTTCTATCCTGGCCAAAGGGTGGCCACTTGTTAAAATCCTCTTGTTAAAATCCTCTTCTTCTATGTGCTTGGGGTGCTAGTTTTTTTATCCTGGCAGGGTCGCCAATATGTTATAAATTGAAATTAGAGCGAGAGGAGATTTTCCGTTTTCAGATGTTCAATTCATGCTGTGATCATCGAATTTCATCACTTGCCTAAGCATTTATGAATATCTTGCGAGGGATGAATGCACTAAAAAAAATAATAAAAATAATAATACATGCAAACGTATTTGCGCAATTTTGAACGAACAGGTACGGAGGCATAAAGTTTCATACCATTTCGTAGACTGACACGAGTAAAAAATGAATATTTAATAAAATTGATATAGGATAATGGTCAAGATAGGGCATGGATGTATGAATGAACAACATATAAATAATGACGTATAGAGTGTAAAGTTTTTATTATTATGTTAAAGAATTTCCATACATTGTACATGAAAGATATCCACATACCAAATGGGTGATTCAGTATTCGCGGTATGGAAAACGTGAAGAGAATTAAGTTACTTTATGACGTCATAGTTATTCACATTATGTCATACGTACAGTATAAGTCATTATTAGAAAAGATGAATTAGAGAAATACAGTAATGAATAAAGAAGTACAAATCGAAATTCTATCCAAAACTCGCTTAGGCGATTTTGGTTTCTTATGTAAAAACCATACAAACATAAGTACTGCATGAAGACAATGAATCCATATAATGATGGTATAGGAATTGTTCATTGTTCATTTTTACAGACACACACACACATATATATATATATATATATATATATATATATATATATATATATAATATATATATATTAGGGTGGATCGATTTTACATTTTTTTTCGATTTCCATATTCTAATAGAGACAAAAACTTGCGCATGCATGAGAAAATAGCCTCTGCAAAATCTTAGCTTAATAGGTAATCATCTTCTGCCCCCGGCAGAGCGATGAAAATCATATTTTAGTAGTCAAAAACGTATTTTTAAACCCTAGCCTAGAGTCATAAAATTTTGCGTGTGTTATTTCATGCCTAAGCAACGATATAAATGCTATGGGAAATATATAAATGCATTATTTAAGACAAAGAGCCGATCTGAAAATATGTATATTATACATATTTTCAGATCGGCTCTTTGTCTTAAATAATGCATTTATATATTTCCCATAGCATTTATATCGTTGCTTAGGCATGAAATAACACACACGCAAAATTTTATGACTCTAGGCTAGGGTTTAAAAATACGTTTTTGACTACTAAAATGATTTTCATCGCTCTGCCGGGGGCAGAAGATGATTACCTATTAAGCTAAGATTTTGCAGAGGCTATTTTCTCATGCATGCGCAAGTTTTTGTCTCTATTAGAATATGGAAATCGAAAAAATGTAAAATCGATCCACCCTAATATATATATATATATATATATATATATATATATATATATATATATATATATGCGAGGGCTACGAGGGCAGGAGATCAGACAACAATTCCCTCCTTCACTAAATCCCGAAAATGAGGCGGGATGCTGCAGAGGGCTCGACAGTAGGTCGATCCTGAACCGTCGTTCGAGCTCACCTAAAGTGTATATATATATATATATATACATATTATTTCACGAAAGTAGCATGTGAATAATATTTGAACACAGTGTTCCTGAGGACGTCATTAGACGAAAGCGCTTCAGCACCATTCTGTGTTTCCTTTTTCCTTCGTGGTTATTTTCATCATATATATATATATATATATATATATAATATATATATATATGTGATGCAAACCCACAAGGAAAAAGAAAAAATGATTCCCAGGTCTTTCGTGTATTCAGAAGTACACCTCGTCAGGGAATGAAGAGAGAAGGCGAGATGACAAAAATATATACAACGGGACAGAAAAACAAAAAGATTAGCACATGATTAACAAGAGTTAATTAGAGACAAATGTATTTTAACAGGATATTGTCAATTTTATACGTTCCTGCACTTTATTGAAATTATTTTTAAAATGAATAAATGCACATTCTAGAATATTCCTTTCAATTATATCTGTTTTTTTAACGAGCGCTTTAAAACTATTCCACTTAATACTATAATTACATCTATACATATGGTTAAACAATGCATTAGAATTATTTGCTGTTCTACACGCATATTTGTGCTGTTTTACCCTAATATCTAACGTTTTACCCTTTAGCCTATCTTACCATGTAAATTTTCAATATCTTCCGACTTTACTTAAAGCAATTGATATGAATGTAGTCTTTAAGTATAATAATACTGTTAAATCACGCCTAATAAAGAATAGCCCTAATAATGTGGTTGGTTGTGTGTATTCGATCGGATGTACACAATGTGACTCAGTATATATAGGCCAAACGGGTAAAACGTTAGATATTATGGTAAAACAGCATAAATATGCGTGTAGAACAGCAAATAATTCTAATGCATTGTTTAACCGTATGTACAGATGTAATTATAGTATCAAGTGGAATAGTTCTAAAGCGCTCGTTAAAAAAACAGATATACTGTAATTGAAAGGAATATTCTAGAATGTGCATTTATCCATTTTAAAAATAATTTCAATAAAGTGCAGGAATGTATAAAATTGACAATATCCTGTTAAAATACCTTTGTCTCTAATTAACTCTTGTTAATCATGTGCTAATCTTTTTGTTTTCCGTCCCGTTGTATATATTTTTGTCATCTCGCCTTCTTCCTTCACTCCCTGACGAGGTGTACTTCTGAATACACGAAAGACTTTGGAATAATTTTTCTTTTTCCTTATGGGTATGCATCATTCATTCATTTCATGTGTTTAATTGTGAAATTCATCCCATATATTTTTTTTTAAATTTGGGTTGTTTAACCTCCTTCGCAACATCTAAGGTCATATGATGGAGGTGACCTACAGCTTTACGTGGGATCCGAACCACGGGTCGCTACATAATCTAGGCGCAGAGGACGGTCTCCCATCCAACTACTACCTAGACCCAATGTCGCTTAATTTCGCTGATCTTCGGGAAGCGGTGTTACGACATCGGCCACGACGTAGCCCATCCCATATATATATATATATATATATATATATTATATATATAGAGAGAGAGAGAGAGAGAGAGAGAGAGAGAGAGAGACCGACCGGAAATTCCTTTCCTAGTCGTTCCCAAACATCATGGAATCAAACAAAGTCTATACACGTGGGCATGAAACAGACCCACGGAGGAAACAGATTTTGTGGTATTTCCCGAAATGACCACCAGAGGACGTTACCAAGGCCTATAAAATACGATTTCTTTCTAAAATCACTCTCACTTGCCATTTTCTCGTTTTTGTCGTTACGTCTCACTCTCAGCGCCTTCGTCAGTAACACCACTCATCACGCCACCCGCCACCACTCGTCACGCCACCCGCTCTTCGGCCTTCGCCAGAGAGCGGCGAACTGTTCCTTCAAGACTCCGGTCGAGCATACACGAAGTCCATCATCAAGTAAGGCCCTATACAATTTCATCCTACAAGAAGCAACATCACTGCTGCAGGAGTTTCTGCTGGCCTCCTTTTCAACAAGTCTCTACCGGCCCTCAACACTCATCCTCTCGCCGGTAAGGCCAGTCCGCCTTCAGATGCATCACCTTTGAAGCCCAGGTCCTGTAAACCTTCTAGTAGGCTACAAGCCACAAGCTTACCGTTGCCTTCGTGTTAAGCAATTCCTGCGTAGCCTACATAGTGTAACCTCGGCCTAGCGCATAGTCTATCCCCAAAAGTGTACGCCAAAAAACCCGGCAAACCAACTTTCCTATTACGAATACAGTAGGCCTGTTCAATTATTTTAACGTATTAAACTATCTTACCGTATTTGTATCCGCTTGTTTATTTGCTGTTTTATGCATTTCATTTTACTGGCCTAGTCCATTTACTGTGCCATACCGTACTTTCATTATCTCGGTTATTACTGGCTTAATTACTTATTGTGTGTTCACTGCCGCATATCTCATTAGCCTACCTAAATTAGTGTTTCTTGTCATTATTGTTCTTACTTAACGATTATACTGTGTAACCATTTCTCATTGTTAATAATCAGTCATTTGTAATATAGCACAATTACCGTTACACAAGTGTTAATCACTGCGAACAAGTAATTCATTTATTTTTCTAATTAAACATAAAACAACGAAGTAATTTCTCTCTCCTTATTAAATATTGTTTATTTGGGCTGTATTTCCTAACTGGTAACCCCTAATTATTAATTTCAATATAATTCATTAATTATAGTAAGCCTACTTTCTTGGCCACATCAAACTGGTGATCCGTCGGCAACTATATATATATATATATATATATATTTGAATGCATAAATATTTGTGCACAATGTTTAGCTTCAATGAGTAATTAAGTGCGTGGTAACGCGATTAATTTTTGCCTGGTTTATCTGCTGATGTTATTTGATGTTCTGTGTGATATATTTTGAAAATGTGTCGTGTGTCTGCTTCACTTTAATTTCAATTTGCGCTATCTTGTTATTAATTCATTATGTTTGCTCGTGTTTTTGGAGGTTTCAATGCATATGTACAGTATATTTACATATGCATTGAAACCTCCAAAACCACGATCAGACATTATGAATTAATAACAAGATAACGCAAATTGAAATATTTACTTGATTTGATGATTTCTCTGTAAGGCAATTTCTTTTGGGATTACGACATGATCGCCATCTGATCGACTTGACACTTCGTCGGCAAATATGTTGTGGATTAGATTAAGTTAAGTTGTTAGGTTTTTAGTGTCGATTTTATGGTCTTGTCAATCCAATGGGTACAGGTCCATTTTCTTCATATATATATATATATATATATATATATATATATATATATATACAGGGTGATTACAAAGTCCTTGCGCAACTTTAAACTGTAATAATTTTTTATGTACAAATAATAAACAAACTGTAAATGTCTTGTGAAAGCATATGTATTAAAGTTTTGTTTAATTCTATTTCAGGTCGCGTCATATTGGGTGTAGACGCTGAAAGTGATTGAAAGTGCAACGGTAGAAAAAAAGGTGACCTGCGTTTTATGGCTAACAGAATTGAAATCCATAATAGCTGTGAGAAGAAAGCTCATTGCTCATTACCAGAAAAATGCGCCACATACGAACTCAATTGAAAACATTTATTTGGAGGTTTTGTCTCCCGAGAGATCCCATCCAGATTCCCTTCTCTACCAATGGGGTATCATCTATGAACTCCCCGTGCTCTGAAACCAGACCCGACCAGCGTCTCCTCCTATATTTATTGACAAAGCTAACATACTACTACTACTACTACTCTATTTTAAACTAGCTCGCCCTCAGTCATCACACTTTTAATATAAAAAAAATGGCAGGAACAAAAAAATAAAAAGGAGAGGAGCGTGTCTTTCCAAAATAATTTAATATAGCTATTTGGTGTGAGGGGGGTGGGGGGTTGACTCCTGAAAATTTCCATCTATTACAAACACGTAAATTAAAAAAAAAAAGTAAAAAGAGTTATTTTAAGTCCTAACTTAAAAACTATTTACATTTCGCGTCTTCCAAAGAAAAAATTATCGAATTAATGTTTAAACTTAACATTAGATTTTTAAAAATTTGTCTGTTATCATTCGTGAAATTTGAATGAATTAATTTAATCAAAGAAGTGAATTTTAATGTTTCCATTCACCGTAAATATTTGGTTAGCTAATTCTACATAAATTAGAGGTTGTCAGACATTTTACGCGCGAAAGTAACATTCCGAGACAACGTAATTACTCGAAGTAAGAGTTGTAAAAAGCAAAATTTATTGAAAAAGTTGAGTGTGTCGACGGTAGGATAGACTATAGAGAGTATTCGGTGCTACTTTAGTATGCGGTCTACCTACGATTGGTTAGGTTTAGTCATGATATTTTCGTTAAAACTAACGAAAATATCATGACTAAACCTAACCAATCGTCAAGGGCGATTGACATCGGGATGTAAACAAACAATTAAAACAAGATAATAAGATATAATTAAAAGGTAGACCGCCGAATCGTAGGTAGACCGCATACTAAAGTAGCACCGAGTATTCTTCTTGGTTCTATAACTCCGAGAGTAACGTTGTCGAGACTTCTTACGGATACAGTTTTGTCTACAAACAAGGGAACCCTCCAACTGGATTCAGGCCATTGTCGAATTCCTACGTTCGAACGGCAAACCTGCTCAACATTTGGTTAACTCCTACCGAGACGCAAGACGCCAGGACCTCTGGATCTACTCCACCACAACCCGAAAAATGGGTACACGGATCCATTACCGAATCCTCCCTAGGCCCTATATCTTCCTCCCGGACGAAGTCACGATTGTGGATGACATCACTACATTCCCCCCTTTTGAACTCCACTCTCTCTATTTTGGTGACCTTCAGAGTGTGAGGAGACATCAGATGATATCTACCTGTAGCTACTTCTCTTGTCTTCTCATTCACCTCGCAAACGTTCTTTAACGTTCATACAGCTTGAGTTACGTCTATATCATTTACTTAATGGTATAGACGGTATGGTATAATTGTAATTACAATAATAAACTGTGATACTGATGAAAGTGAGGTAAACTATGTATATACAGGGTGTAACAAAAATCCGTTCTCATAGGGAAATAAGCTGTAACAGAATTGAACGCGAAAATAGTTTTAATTATACATTACAACCAATACAGTCAACTTACACGTTCAAATTGCATTCCATGTAGCCGTTCACACATTTCTACCCGTCTTTGTAAGCTGTCGGTTACGCTTTGAAGTGTTTCTGTACTAATTCTGTTACACTGATCTGTAATTTTTTCTTATAACTACTGGATCGTTCGGGGGTCTTGTGGCCCCACAAGAAGATTTCAAGTGGGATCAAGTGCGCGTAATACATACAAACTCATCACGATCGATTGTTATATCTTATTTCCCTATGAGAACGAACTTTTGATACACCCTGTGGGCCTGTATACACAAACTATTAATATTCCTTCACAGTAATAAATTATGGCTGAATGGTAACTAGCCTCAAATTTTCTGTTCTATTTTTATCTATTTTCTTTTACTTCGTAATTTATAATTTTCCTTATAATTTCCTTAATTATCATATTTTCTTTTAATTAATTATATTAACTTTAATTAACTGTTGTAATATTGTATATATATATATACACAGGGTGTCCCATAAGTCCAGCATCATAGGAAAAATAATAAAAAAAGGCAAAACAAAAGCTTTCATTTACAGAACGTGCTCAATATGTATTGTTCCGTAGCCCATTCACAAAATTCCATCCGCCGGTCGGGATCATCTTCGCTTAATTTCTGTAGGATCTGAAGTTTATATGGATGCCATTTGTGAGCCTGAAGAATGCGATGGATGCTACTTTTCGACACTCCTCCTCAGGCAGAGCTGGGCACTTGCGGCATATTTTGCGGTACTGCGGTACTGCGGTACTACCAAACTACCAAACCGGTACCAAACCGGTACGCGGAAATTTGAATGCGGTAGCGGTACTGCGGTACTTTCAGCGATCCTTTGCGGTACTGCGTTATGCGGTCCCGGTTTGGTAGTTTGGTAGTACCGCAGTACCGCAAAATATGCCGCAAGTGCCCAGCTCTGGACCTCCTGTCTCGGCGGACAATCGCCGAAGAGACTTATTGGGACTTCTGTTAAAATGAGCCAGGATAGCAGTCGCTGTATCATCGTCAGTGGACCTCCTTGAAGGTCCACTCCGTGGTTTATCTTCTATGGATCCTGTTTCCTTAAACTTTGCAACAAGTCTGCTAACACAACTCTGTGTTATTGCACTTATTGGCTCGCGGTCTGAATGCAGTCTGTTAAATTCAGCAGCGGCCTCTCTTTGACTCCGATTTCTTATGAGTAGAATTATCTGGATTCGTTCTTCTTTGCTCACAGACATTATGGTTTGTAGAAATAGAAAAATATGAATTTCTCCTATGATGCCGGACTTATGGGACACCCTATAATATTCAGAGCTGGGCACTTGCGGCATATTTTGCGGTACTGCGGTACTACCGCACTACCAAACCGGTACCGCATAACGCAGTACCGCAAAGGATCGCTGAAAGTACCGCAGTACCGCTACCGCATTCAAATTTCCGCGTACCGGTTTGGTACCGGTTTGGTAGTGCGGTAGTACCGCAGTACCGCAGTACCGCAAAATGTGCCGCAAGTGCCCAGCTCTGCCCTATATATATATATATATATATATATATATATACATGAAATCACCTATTATAATATGCCAAATTCGCAATCAAAATGGATGCAATCGTAAATCATATAAATTAGATATTAAAAGTTTCCAATATATTACGTCATAGTTATAATATACCTCGGCCCTCGCTTACCTGTATTTTTGTAACTTTAAGATTGTATCGTGATTTGTATTATTTACCATTTTTTTTTTCATTATTTCTATTATTATTTCTATTATTTTTTCTATTATTTCTATTTTTATTTCAATTTTTATTTGTAATGGCAGAGTTAACTAAATACAACATTATTCTATTTCCCACAAATTATATTTCTATTTTTTACATTTTCCTCTATCTAAAAATAGAAATGAATTTCAAACTGCAGAGCTGGGCACTTGCGGCATATTGCGGTACTGCGGTACTGCTGCACTACCAAACCGGTACCAAACCGGTACGCGGAAATTTGAATGCGGTAGCGGTACTGCGGTACTTTCAGCGATCCTTTGCGGTACTGCGTTATGGGGGCCCGGGGTGGTAGTGCGGTGGTACCGCAAGTACCGCAGTACCGCAAAATATGCCGCAAATGCCCAGCTCTGTTTCAAAGACTTTTGCCTGAAAAGCTGTCGTCATACTTCCCAACGGCATATTCACGTAAGAATACTGTAATTAAAGTACAAAAATTTAGCGTTAATGTCAACATTTGCGTAAACCAGTAATGGATGTAATGTATATCTTATGTAATGGGTTATTTCTCAATAAAGATTATTATTATTATTATTATTATTATCGTCTTAATTGGATTAATTAGATTAATTATTAATTGAATTACTTAGTGTAATCGTTTAAATTTTTCATGTTGTTTTTATTGGATAGGTTAGGTTGGGTTAAGTTAGGTTAGGTTAGGTTAAGTTAAATTACGTTAGGTTAGATTACGTTAAATTAGGAATCTTATTTTTATATTGTAACTTGACTTGGCGCTCGAGGAAATTACATTTGTGACGTAATTTGTGAGGCATATTCTTGGCTAAGATTGGGTCAAGACTCGTATTTCTTCCTCTATGACCAAAATTGGATCAATCACTACTTCGGAAATCTTGGAAACCAGATTTTGCCAACTCGTTATTGGGGACACGAAATTGGATTCGCCAGGGATATTCCGAATCGATTGGCTTTCAATCTGGTCTTCCGACTCGCAAGTAATCTGTTGCTATTCCAGTTTTCCTTTTTTTACATTAAATACCAAATTTATTAGAAATTTACAAAACATTTTGGGGATATTTTCTTCTCTCGTTAATTCCTCAAATTCTCTTTTTACATCATTTTTTGGAAATCCCTCGAATGTTTTGTGGTTGGTTAAGTTAACCAGTTTTTATTTCTTGTTTTTTATTGGTTGAATAATTAATAGTTCGTTTAATTTCTTGTTTTTTATTGGTTGAATAGTTAATAGTTCGTTTAATTTCTTGTTTTTATTGGTTGAGTAGTTAATAGTTGTTCGTTTAATTTCTTGTTTTTATTGGTTGAGTAGTTAATAGTTCGTTTAATTTCTTTTTTATTGGTCGAATAATTAATAGTTCGGTTAATTTTGTTTTTTTAGTTGAATAGTAAATAGTTCGTTTAATTTTTGTCTTTTATTGGTTGAATAATTAATTAATAGTTCGTTTAATTTCTTGTTTTTTTGGTTGAATAATTAATAGTTCGTTTAATTTCACTTTGGATTTCTGGAATTTACATTTCTAAATTACATTCTGAATTACACTTTGATTTTTCTTTTTGTCGCGATTTTTAAATTTTTATTTTAATTTTTAATTTCTGTTGTGCGCACACACACACACACACACACACACACAGAGAGAGAACTACACTGCGAGGTTGCGTTTTGTTTATTTATTTTTGCGTGCAACTTCTCTGCCGGTTTCCAATTCCGATTCCGACTGTGAATTCCTATTACCTCTCACACCACGCCCATCTTAGAACGTTATCTATATCTATAGAATGTTAGATAAACCTACTGCTGAGGATGCATGGTACATAGTCCTCATGAATTCCAACAGGAAATTTAATTCCTGCTTCGGTAATCAGTGTTCTTGCAAGAGTATCAAGTCTGCTTTATCACAAATGTTGTGTACATCTGGAAACTAATTTCTCATTGATTTTCCTTTATGGGAAACTAATCTCAATATACTGTATTACTCGTCATGAGTATGTGTATGTATACACACACACACACACACACACACACACACACACACACACACATATGTATATATAAAAATTTTTATGACGTTGCTAACGATTAGGCCTATTACTTCATAACCTCAGAGAAATTTGACTTTTGGTTGGTTTGGCAAATTCTCTCAGACCAAAATAAAAAGACGGATGCTGTTAAAGAAGTAATAAGAAATTCATTTAACAGATAATTAATAAGAATAAAAAACTAAACTGTCTGAGGACAAACCTTCAATTTCACGTCTTATTATTTGCTGAAAATTATATGCCAATTATTTTAACAATTCCAAAGCTTTCTGCCCCGGAGGTCCAAGTTCGAACCTCAGGATTATAAGTAAAACATAATATTTTGTTAAATAAAAGTTTGTTGATGGGGTTGTTTAACCTCCTTCGGAGGTCAAAGTACTTTTCCCAGGTGGTAGGGGTGTCGTCCATGTGGGCCTAGCGAAGTTTCGTCTGTCGACCGTGTTTCTTTGACAACAGTGGCTTTCGTCGTGCGACCCGTACATGAAGTCCTGAGCAGTTTAGAGTTTTTTCGTATTGTGGAACGATAAACGTGTGTGGCGCTTGCCAAAGATCCCCCAAGGTCTTTAGGTATTACTCTTGGATTACTGCTAACCTCACAAACGAGCTTCCAAATCATCCTGAGTGAGATCTTTGGTGGTCGACCACTCCTGTGCAAGTTTGTTGTCTTTATCATTTTATGTCCCTCCATTTGTAAGTGTAAAAATAAACAATGAATAATTCCTATATTCCTATATTTTTATATTCATATAATTTTTATGTTCATATATATATTTATATTCATATAATACTTATATTCATATGTATGTACGTCTTATATTCATTTTTACATATAGAGTCCAAATTTGCATAACGATGACGAAGTTCGGATAAAATTTTTGATTCGCTATTTTATTTCTGCTGAATAATTGGTGAATTATTTCTTTTTAAATTACTTAATAAATTTTTTTGATTTACCTTAATAATGTAATCTTGTTCAATTCTGCAATGTTCATTTTCTGTATACATTCTCTCTTCGTTATAAAAGATGAAGTCATGTCTTGCTTAACGTTTAATTTTAAATCTTAAGCATTTAATTTTTGCTTATATGCATGTTTAATTGTAATTCATAATAAAATGCATATTTCAGTTTTCATTTTTAGTTAACTCGGCAGATCATGATAACATCAGATCTGTCAATATTCGGTTTAAAACAAAAATATGGCTTCATCTTCAAATATCTTGCTTATCTGTCTAGACATTGCTACAGCTAAAATAGTTATCTTATCTTCAAATATTTTGAAAAATAATGCAGCCTATTGAGAATAAAAAACAAAACAAGTCAACATTAAATAATAATGATGTCACCAAAAATTAAGTATATAACGCTGAACAATTTTTCAAATATTCATTCTGATTGTTTGATCTAACTTAGAGGCTGAGCCTTACTTGTAACATTTTAGCAGTAAACTACAGTAAGAGAATATCTTTGTCTTCTCCTTCGAGCCTTACTCTCTTCAGAGAACTTAGTCTTAAAAAGAGAAAAATAATTTCCCGATATATTACGAGAAGAATAGGGGAACCTTCAGAGAATTTAGTTAGCTCCACAGAAGCCTCCGATCCACCACAAGAAGAAATCGGAGAGTAGTATAAGAGAAACTACTGCGATTCCCTATACGGTACCAGATACTCCAGAGTAACAAATCCGTTGCTGCCACCTAACCAGAACCCCCGTCAACTTCGAACCGCCCAAGGCCATAGACGGAGGAGTTACATAAGTAATTTGACTAACAGTTGACACATGGATTCCATATTTCACCGATATCTTTCCGACGTAGGTCATTCGAGAACTGCTTCATTCTGGGAATGTTATTTGCACCATAATGATGCCTGGAATACCAAAGAACACTAATTATAAAGTTGATCAATCGCATTAAAATAATATCACTGTTCATACCAGGAATGCCAACTTATGCGGAATGAAATATTTAAACAAAGCATCTTCGCTCAACAAATTTATGATGATACATAACAGAGCTGGGCATTTGCGGCATATTTTGCGGTACTGCGGTACTGCGGTACTACCAAACTACCAAACCGGCACCAAACCGGTACGCGGAAATTTGAATGCGGTAGCGGTACTGCGGTACTTTCAGCGATCCTTTGCGGTACTGCGTTATGCGGTTCCGGTTTGCGGTTTGCGGTAGTACCGCAGTACCGCAGTACCGCAAAATATGCCGCAAATGCCCAGCTCTGATTATTACATAAATGGTTCATTTGCTTTCGTGTTGACTTCGTTTCACAACCGGGCACACTAAGCTTTTTGTGTGCAATTATATATGCGTAAAATATTTTTCGAATGGTAGCATAGTGTTGCCAGATAGGCAAAAGGTTTGTCATATGTAGATACAAAACATATTTTCCAACCACAACCATACAAATTGATTACAATGCATGGGTTCACTTACTTTTTCGCGCAACTCTACATTCCACTTGTACCCTGAATAAGTGTATGGGCAGAATGGGGGTACTTCGCTAAAAATACAGAAAAGCATTTACTATATCTTTGACTTAATGATAAGCATTAAATAAAAAAAAAATATATATTTCGAAATGAACGACGGATATGAACTCTTCCATTATCGTTCGTTCAAGTCCATATGAGGTGATTTTGGATACTAAAACGCTTTGTATTCATTTTCACACTCTCATTAAATGTCTTTCCAGGTTAAAATGGGAGAGCTTTTCTCTGTTTCTCTGTTTTACTTTTTCTCTAACCTCCCCCCCCGCCTCCTAACTCTAACCCCCAACCGACCCGTTGCCCTTCTACCAAACCCAGCCAACCCAGAATCCCTCGAGTCCAACCCGCTTCAAATATTCTCTTTCACCATTTCTTTAATATCTGATGAACATATTTTGCCAAAATATTTCGAGCAGTTTTCAAATTACATCGTTTGCATAAATTTTCAACTTTGGGCTCTTTATTTTTATTTTTTGTATTTTTTTTTTTAGCTTCTTTTCACACATTAAAAATAATGCGAATTTTAATTTGAGATAAATTTAATCCGAAAGCATTTTTCCTCATTATATTATTGCTATAATTGCTCCATTAAATTTGCTGAATTTAATTAAATAAAATTTTGGAGTTAAACCTAGTAGTATAGGTGCATATATATTATTACAGTCAATCTGTGAAATTAGTCATTTCACTTAATGCCTAAAAATTTTAGTCATTTCACGTAATACCTGTGACCCTTAAACGTAAGTAATACTCATCACAAACCTAACCTAACCAACCTAATCTAACGTAACCCAACCTAATCTTCACGAAATCATTGATCGTTTATCGAATTACGCGAAATGACTGAAATTTTTAGGCATTACGTGAAATACCTGGTTTCAAAGAGTGACTGTAATATATGTACCTTTACTATTAGGTTTAACTACTGTTCACAATGGAACAGACCTAAGAATTATGGAGTCGTTTTAAAAGTCAAAGTTGATGATTATAATTCTTAATATAAAGTAAACATACCACTGATGATGGAAGATAAACTTCGAAACGTTTGGATATTTCGAACGTTTGAATATAAATCTTCGTAATGTTGGCATGGGCGTGATCATCCTTTTATCCTTAAATGTTGGTTCCCTAGGAACTCCATTCCTCCATTCTCTACGATTATATATATAGGTAGATATGCGCCTCGGTGGTGTAGTAGTTAGCGTCGCTGACTACAAAATCCATCAACCCGGGATCGAGACCCCGTGACGGCAGGCGGCGCGCAGCAAAACACAGCTGTTCATCCTTCCACACAATGAAGAAAGTGGTTGGTAGATAAATGGGTACCCTGGGTGGCCTAGTGGTTAAGACGCTGGGCTGCTGGTGGGGCGTGGTTCGGATTCTACGTTAAACTGTAGGTCTAAGATGGAATGAAAAGCTTGACCTTCGTCAGAATAAACAATTCGGGGAAGCTAACCAAAGGTATATGTTGGCGCCAATAAGCGAAATCCGGCATTAAGCTTAATGCCTAGGCAATAAGCTGAAAGCTAAGAATGCATATGATCATAAGGATAATGCCTGTTATATATCTATAATAATAAATATAACCTAACCTAACCTAAACAGTGAAAGTGACTATTGTAATTAATGCTATATGCCTTCTTAGCTTTCAGCTTATTGCCTAGGCATTATCTTAATACTGTACTTGATTTCGCTTATTGCCTCAAATATATATATATTTCAGTTAGTTCATGGTGGAGATTGGGGGTTAATACTGTACTTGATTTCGCTTATTGCCTCAAATATATATATATTTCAGTTAGTTCATGGTGGAGATTGGGGGTGGGGGGGAGCGATACGTTGCTCCCCCAATTTTCCTTCGTTCCAGATATAGAAATAAGTAAACAAATACGGTTCCTTGTCCAAACTTTCGGAGGGAAAAACGTCATAAGGACTGTAGAGGTGAATTTCGCTAATAAAGTCTTATGAATGGTCAATAAACGTCTCGGCAAAAATGAAAACACGGTCGTTCTTTAAGTGACTCCAAAAGCGTTTACGGCTTCGTTTTTTAGGACAAAGCGTTCAACTGACTTTCTCTTGTTTGGGAAATGTGAATTAGAGCTGTTTTTTTGTTTAGGCCTACTTATTTGTTTATTATTTTGGTTTTATTCAATTTTCTTGTAAAAATTCTCTCCATAATAGGATCTCCAAAACATATATTAATTGAGCTGTCGCATAATAAATGCATATACAGTAAACCCTCTTTATTTCACGGTCCGATATTTCGCGGTACCTTAAATTACTAATTTTTTTTTAGATAGTACTGTCTAAACACTATTTCGCGCTTCATCAGCCGATATATCGCGATATATATATATATATCTGTAGACCGGTATATCGCGAAACCAATATTTCGCGGTAATTCTCGGTCCCAATCTCACGAAATAACGAGGGTATTATATTGCCCCTTATTTTTATATCACTTAACCCTCTAACGCCGACTGGGTCGAATACGTACCGTTTCAAATACACGCATTTAGACTTAACCCTACAAAAACGTTCGGCGTTAAAGGGTTAATATTGATTTTTTTCACGTCGTTCGTTTTGTGTAAAAAAAATTCTCAATATTTCATACAAAAATCACTTATTCAATCCTTTTAAGAATTTTTATACAAGTTTATAATGTTGCATAATGATTGCTTTGAGACAATGATATTTTATTTTCAGTGTCATTAGGATAATTGCCAGAGGTCGCTCTACGGGATATTTACCTTTAATAAAGTTAGGTTAATTTGTAAATCTTTAATCTATATTTATAGTTAATCTATATTTTATTTCTGTTAATGCCCAGATAGGCTACTATGTTTAGAAATAATTATAGTCTTTAAGAGGGGTGTCCAAACTTTTCAATATCTGGTGTGTGTGTGTGTATATATATATATATATATAGCTGTAGCAGCTCCTACAGGCTACTACAGCCTTCACAGAAAGCTCTTTGTCTCATCGAAGCTGCCTTCTTGTGAAGGCATGAGAATGAGTGAATGCCTGTAGGAGCTGCTACAGCTACAGGAGTAAAAACATGTTTTTTTGCACAAATCTCACTGTAGCTTGTTAGGCGTGTTACACCGAGTATTCACCACTTTATATAGCCGCAGTGTAATTATGTCACTCCGGATTGTCACCAATTTTATAGTGGCCTGTTTTTGGGTAAACCCTATAATTATGTAATTAGATTAAAATAAAGGGATTACCTGAAGATCAGGGCCCAAGCCTTCGTTAGTTAGCCTTATAAGGCTAACTAACGAAAATATCACGACTTAACCTAACCAATCGTTAGGTCAACCGTACGCCCTTGACGATTGGTTAGGTTAAGTCGTGATATTTTCGTTAGTTAGCCTGATAACGTTATAAGGCTAACTAAAGAAGGCTTTGGGCCCTGATCTTCAGGTGATCCAATAAAGCATTAATGTTTTATTATATGTTAATTGGATTGTTGTTTGAGGGGTCACCAGTTTTTTCAATCCAAATAAACTAAAAGGAAAAGAACAGATTGTGTTTTCTTAGTTTAATTAACAAAATAATAAAGGAATAAACATTTACAGTGAATCACGTTACAAATGACTGATTGAATGTGATTGAATTTGTATGAGATTGCTGGTATCATTAAAGTTACGTTAATGACAAATTATATTCCACAATAGCTTATTAAATGAATTATAAAATGCGCGCGAAGTGAATTTTAGTGTTTATGGTTGAAAATGGGGATGACAAACTATGCCTAGACGAAGGGCTTATTATAAAAACGTTGGACTCCCATCCTGAAAAAGAAAAACTATAGTATTTGTCATTTACCATTATTTATTCGGACTATAGTGGGTTTAATTTTTCCAGAAGAGTTCCTTGTTCCATGCACGGTTTGTGTGCAGGGGCGAACTGAGCGGTCGGGCAATCGGGCACGGACCGAGAGCCTGGGCCATTAGAGGGCCCGGGGGCCCCAGCCCGCAGTCATCATAAAACAGTGAGTGTTCTCAATTGGGTCAAGTGTCTAATCGAACTGTAATATGAAAAAAGTCGGATTTCAAGGGGCCCAGGACCTCATTATACCCGAGGGCCCAGCTTGCTGTCAGTCCGCTCTTGTCTGTGTGTAACATATATATACACACACATATATATTAACTGTGTTATCGTGCTTGCATTAATTACATGAAGGAAATTAAATGCATATTGTATCCGCGGCCTATGGCTGACTGCTACGAAATGTTAAAGTTTCATAAACTCATTCGTAACCTGTCAATAATCTATCTAACGAGAATTAATAGTAGTCGTTTGAGTTTTAAGAAATACATTTTATATCATTATTTTTGGTACTTTCCTGTTATCCCGGACCCCAGACTTTTTGTCAGATTCGGACGCCACTTGCCAAATTGCCAAATTTTTTTTTTAAATGTTAAGTAACTAACCTAACCTACCCCAACTCATGGTTAGGTTAGGTTAGGTTATGTTTGGTTAGTTACTTAACATTAAAAACAAAATTGGCAATGAAATTTGGCATCTGGCAAGTGGCGTACGAATCTGGCAAAAAGTATGGGGTCCGGGATAACAGGAAAGTACCTTATTTTCTTCAAAATATGAAAATTTTAAATGCAAATACAAAACACTTTACTTAATAAAGGTTGTTAATAAAACTGCAATGTAGGACAAAACTATAAATACCCAATATGTTCAGAGACGTCAAACCTTGAAGTACGAAAATCCGTGAGTTTTTTTCCTGATTTTGCCTGTGCCTGATTTTGCCTGTGCCTGATTTTGATAACTGAAAACATATCCCACATAACGGAGTTTGAGACTTAAAATCCGTGAGTCTCACGGAAAATCCGGGAGAGTTGACATGTTTGTATGTTGAGTCAACTTTCTAACACTGAGTGGTTAGGTTTGGTTAGTTACTTAACATTAAAAAAAAAATTCGCAATGAAATGTGGCATCTGGCAAGTGGCAAACGAATCTGATAAAAAGTATGGGGTCTGGGATAACAGGAAAGTACCTTATTTTCTTCTAAATATGAAAATTTTAATTTTGCCTGATTTTGCCTGTGCCTGATTTTGATAACTGGAAACATATCCCACATAAAGGAGTTTTGAGACGTAAAATCCGTGAGTCTCACGGAAAATCCGGGAGAGTTGATATGTTTGTATGTTGAGTCAACTTTCTAACACTGAGTGGCCTAATGGAATCAGGCCGGACTTTCACCTGCTGAGGCCCTAAGCTATATGAATTTGAGGCCCTTCTCTAAAAAATTTGGGTAAAAAAATTTAAAATAATGTCATTACTATATTATTATTTTTTATATTAATGTTAATGATAAAGAAAAATAATATATATATATATATATATATAATTTTTGATGAATTAGTGTTAAAGAATAAAAACTAATGATAAAATAAAAATATATTTAAAAAAATGAGGCCCCCGAGGGTGTGTGGCCCTAAGCTATAGCTTATTTAGCTTATAGGTAAGTCCAGCACTGAATGGAATAAAGACTTTGTACATTCAGTGAGAACTCTCGCTGTCGTCGATTCAAATTCGGTAAGTGGAAAATTAATTTACATATTTGTTTCTTTATATATAACGTATATGATTGAATATATTGTAGTTAAGTCAGTGTTAAATACAGAAAATCTAGTACGAAAATAAAATTTCAGAAAATTTGGTTAACCTTTCAAATGGTCCGTGCGATGATTCCTCATTTCACGAAGGTCAAGTTTGTCGTCCCTGTTTTATTAGGCTTCATTTGGTACTTTGGAATGGAACTAAATCCAAAATAAACTTAATTAATATTTAATTTAAACTTCAAATGAACGAAAACAGTTTCCAAAAGAAAGATTAATTTGTTCTACAGAGTGATGAAATTCCGTCAATATGTAGGAAAAATCGGATGAAAAATTGTGTTTCAAAAAAGCGGCTATGGCTGACGGAAGGATTTTTCTACGAAGTGATGAAAATACGGTTCTCTGTGTAGATTCTTGGTTTACTTAAAGGATTCTTTGTTATCATTATTTAATTGTTTCAAAACTGTTTCAAAATTGTGTTTCAAAATTTTGTTTCAAAAAATTTTGTGCTTCAAAATTGTGTTTCAAAAAAGCGGCTATGGCTGACGGAAGGATTTTTCTACGAAGTGATGAAAATATGGCTCTCTGTGTAAATTCTTGGTTTACTTAAAGGATTCTTTGCTATCATTATTTAATATAGTATTAATTATTAAACTATTTAATCTTTCTCAGTTCTTTTATACACAATGTACTTTATTTAGTGGCTTCTCATGCTGCGTTGTACTTTTTACGTACCGCCTGTAGTAACAAAAGTACTTAAGGGAGAGTGGTCTTACGTCAGATGTACTCTCAGGCATTTGGTGTAAGTTCGGAGCTCGGGTACTTCCGTGTACATTTCATATACTTCGTAATTCGAAAGTACATTTAATGTTAGCTATAAGATCGGATTTAAAAGTACAGTAATTGGAACATACATTTTGTACAGCGTAACCTCACAGTTTGCGGGGATTGTTTCTGAAAGTAGAACCAAGTTCGAATCTTGATAAAGACACACACACACACGTACACACGCGCGCGAGCATGCATTTGTGGTTGTTATGTGAAGAGAGAGAGAGAGAGAGAGAGAGAGAGTTGTTGTTGAATTAATATATTCCTCAGGAAAAAATTTTGTATAATGAAAGAACCATTTTATAAAAATATTCACAGAATCACTTTCAAACGCTGACGCTGATTGTCTCCGTAGCCTCCCACTTGAATCGGACGATTGGTCCCTCAGGAAGCTCTCTCCTAAATTACAAACACACGTATAGCTACACTCACTCATACCCGCTATAAAGAGTCATTCAAAAGTAGTTGAGATTTATAGTACATTAATTAGTCTTACGGTCTATTCTCACACGTGGGTATAAGTTCATAAACACAAAGTTTTTATAATGTTTCTTCGGAACTAAAATTTTTGCTTTTAAAATGAATGACATAAATATTATTATCATTATTATTATTATTATTATTATTATTATTATTATTATTATTATTATTTTACTGTTCATCTTTCTGATTTCTTTACTGTATTACAGATTCTCAAGATCTCTTAGTTGTTCACTATGATGAGGCCAAAGGATGATGAGGTTGTGGAGCGATGTCGAGCTGCACAATGTCGACATGCATAATGTTGCACAACAAAATTTCTAAATTTGCATAATGTCAAAAATCTCGACCTTTATGCATGTCGATTAAAATTATATTGACCGAGTAAATTATGTTAGATTAGGTTTAGTTAAGTTACATTATGGCCGATTAGTTACGTTAGATTAGGTTAGCGCTGGTTAGGTTAGTCATTTTGGTACTTTCCTGTTATCTCAGACCCCAGACGTTTTGCCGAAAATATCATTACTTAACCTAACCAATTGTCAAGAGCATACAGTTGACCTAACCTTATTTCTTGTATGTCCATAATGAGACTTTAAAAGATCATTAATAATAAGAACAGAAAAACCGGTGCTTTCCTGTTAGGTCAACTGTATGCCCTTGACAATTGGTTAGGTTAAGTTGTGATATTTTCGGTAAAAAGTCTGGAGTCCGGGATAACAGGAAAGTACCGTCATTTTTATTGAAAATCCGGAATGCTAGTTATTCTCAGTTAAATATTGAAGTTTTCAATTTTATTTGAAACCCATATATTTGCCAATTTAGGTAAAGTTCAACGTTGACAGTATGAAATTCGATTTCGTTCATGTAATCCCAAAGAATAAGAAATACTGCTTTGTTAATTATTTAATATATAATTAATTACTAGCTATGTCAGACGAGGAAACAACTATGTCAGACGAAGTATAAAATCAGTAAATGTTTCCTGCAAATCTTATCTTCGAATCAAGTTGGAGATTGAACAAGGAAAAGTTGATTTTGGCATGGACTATATACAGTCAGAACCCGTATCATTGACTGTTTTCATTATTTAATATATAATTAATTGCTATCTATGTCAGACGAGGAAACAACTATGTCAGACGAAGCATAAACTCAGTAAATGTTTCCTGCAAATCTTATCTTCCACTCAAGTTGGAGATTGAACAAGGAAAAGTTGATTTTGGCATGGACTGTGTATACAAGTCAGAACCCGTATCATTGACTGTTTTCACTTGTGGATAACTTTACTGGTAACTTGTACCGATAGAGAATTACTAAATGATAATTTAATATCCTAGACTGTATAGTGCCTCAGTCAGTACAATAGTCTGACCATCCCTTATGTCACTGGTACTCATTGGGCGGCTCGCGAGCCGCGCAATGAGTACCAATGCTCTAGAGCAGTGGTTCTCAACCTTTTTTTAACCATCGCCCCCTTGAAAAAATTTTTGCCCACTCTATTTTCAAATCGCCCCCCTACACACACAAATAAAAGTGAAATAAAAAATAAAATTTAAAAGGCACTAGTTTGGCAGCTAAAAAAACACTAAAGCGCACTAAAAATAATAATCACGTTATCATTTTAGTAGCGCAAGCCTAATTTTAAGTTCAAGTAGCCTCATTCCCGAGAAGTAGGCCAAACTGGCATCCTCCGCCTTAAACCTTGCAACGTTTTCAAAGGAAAATCACATTTATACATGTGTTAGCACTCCTTATTTATGAATTTTTATCAGATAAGAAAGCGAACATTCGAAACTCTATTTTATTCTTAAGAAGCACTAAAATGAGTGACTAGAAACGTGACAACGAGGTCATTGTCTCCGTACTCGAAACAAGGGACAAACGCGAAAATTAAGAAGCACTAAAGCACTAAAAGAAAAATCAATGATAATAGATAATAGCACAAAAAATAACACCTGCCCACGCTTCTAATTAGGTAAGAACTGACGCACCGTATGCGTAACCGTCACTAAGCCGCTATAGAATGTTTTGAATGACGACCCCGCCCCACTGCACTTCTCATTGGTCAATTCCCTTTAACGTCATCGACGGCACAATACATACTCCGAATAGTGTTTCAAAACCATTGATGAGCAATTCGAAAATAATTTAATTTTAATCGTTGCCTAAATAAATTTTCGCCCCCTTCAGTCAAATTTTCGCCCATTTTCGCCCCCAAGAATTTCATTTTCGCCCCCAGGGGGGCGAAATCGACCCCGTTGAGAAACCCTGCTCTAGAGTCTAGACTCTAGAGCAGTGATGGCGAACCTATGACACGCGTGTCAAAGGTGACACGTTGCTGTTTTTTTGTTGACACGCCTAAACTGACATTTCTATCGTCCAAAAGTTAAACAAAAACTATAAAGAATGAAAATCGATCAAATCAAAAGACGTTTTAATTTCACCTAATTAAATAGGAAATGATTATATATATTTTTGCCAAAGCTATACTGACAATTTTTTCATCAACTTACTCCTGCGAAACTTTGTTCTCAACTTGAATAACATCAAAACGGACAAGAGAAAGAGATTGGTTGATGATGTCAGTGCTGCTTGTGTAGCATTAAAATGTACAAATTACACACCTGCTATAAAAGAGCTTTCTTCAAGAGTACAGCAACAAAGAAGTCACTAAATAACAGGTAAAATTGTAGTTTTTATTTTAAAACATTTTATTGTCATTTATTTTTATTTTTCCTGTATTGTTCAAATGAGCTAGAATAGATAGTTTTATTATAATTGCGATGTTCTTTTGATAACAGTGATCGTTTATGTGTGCGACACGCCACTTGAATATGATCACGAAAATTTTTAATTTTTGACACCCAGGGTTGAAAAGGTTCGCCATCAGTGCTCTAGAGTCTAGGGCAGTGGTACTCATTGCGCGGCTCGCGAGCCAAATGCGCTATATACATATTTGGCGCGCGAGCCGCCCAATGAGTACCACTGCCTTATGTGGTTCGTAATAGTATATTTAGTTTTCTTCGATAGTCCAGAGACTATCCTAATTGCGTGGTGTTCCAGTAATGGAAGCAATTTAAGTAGCTGTTTGAAATTAGAAAATGTGAATTTTATTAATGTCTATAGCACATTTTCCTTTCCACAATATTCCTCAACATGTACAATAATTTCATCTTCAGCGCTTTCTGCTTACATGTGTTTCAATAGTGCATAACGTATTGACTTAAATTTCATCTCCGAAAATGTTAGTAATCAAATATGGCGAAGTATAAAACTTCACGGATCAAATGTAGAATTCGGACGCCAGCCTTCTTTAGTTAGCTTTATAAGGTTAACTAACGAAAATATCACGACCTAACCTAACCAATCGTTAGGTTAACTGTACGCCCTTGACGATTGGTTAGGTTAGGTCATGATATTTTCGTTAGTTAGCCTTATAAAGCTAACTAAAGAAGGCTGGGGTCCGAATTCTACATTTGATCCAACTTCACAAATATATTTCTGTATATTTAATGAGCGATCAATGAGTACATTATAGTTTATAATAAATTAGGTTACGACTGCACCATACTTATATGCTCTTGTGTCAGTGTCCATAGCTCACTGGGTAACACTGTTTCCCTATAAGCGAAGTGAAGATTGCACGAGATCAGGGATTCGAATTCCCGGTGATGCTGGTAATGATAATAATACAGGAATTGGAGCAATGGACCGCAGTACAGTACCAGACTTTCGACACATTCTTATTCCTTTTCTGTCCAACTTTCTAATGCAAGGGTTAATAGGTACTCTGGAACAATCTTCTTCAATCCATCTTTCCCCCTGTCTGTGACCTTCAATCTTTCAAACGTAGAGTGTCCAGGCATCTCGGAAACCTTGGACCTTGATTTTGGTTGTCTTCTTCCTCTATGGAGAAGGGGGGAGGGGGTTGCGGACGTTCGTCCTTGACCCCTTCTCCCTGAATAAAAAAAGTTGGCCTAAGCGCTCTGCTAGTTTCTTGCCCTCCTGACTACAGCAGGGGTTCTCAACCGGTGGGTAATTACTCCCAAAGGGGTAATTTGGGATATCCAGGGGGTAATTTAAGAGTGGTGTTTAAAGACAATTGTCCACCAAGCCAGACCTAGAGGCGGGGCCACCAGCTTGACCTCCGTGTGAAGACAGACCAACGCACGAAACAGCAACAAGGTTAACAAGGTATGATTATAAACTACTCGTTTAACTTTTGGTTAATTTACGCGTCATTAGGGGGTAACGGGGTGAGCGCCAATGCTTCATGTGGGTAATGGAAGTAAGTGGGTTGAGAACCCCTGGTCTAGAGTGTTTGACCGTGGTCAGGTATAATAAGACCAGCAACTTGGACCTTATAAACGAAGCACGGAAGGATCTCTTCTCCAAGTAAAGGAAATGCCTGGAAAACATACCACTTACTCAGGTAAATATATTTTTATTGGTATATTATGTTCAGTAGATCGATTTTATGTATTTTTACGACTGCTCTAATGTGTGTTTATTGTGAAATATTTGCAGCCATTTTTAACTGATGTGAATTTTAGATTAACAAAACGTCAGTATGGATGATGGGATCACCTGAAGATCCGTCACCCTAGCCTTTTTTAGTTAGCTTTATAAGGCTAACTAACGAAAATATCACGACCTAACCTAACTAATCGTTAGGTCAACTGTACGCCCTTGACGATTGGTTAGGTTAGGTCGTGATGTTTTCGTTAGTTACCCTTATAAAGCTAACTAAAAAAGGCTGGGGTGACGGATCTTCAGGTGATCCGGATGATGTATCTTATTATTTCTTTTGTCCTTCAAGAAAAATTCATCAGTATACATGATGCATTTCACTATTTATTTTCCCCTTCAGGATGTACAGTATTGCTACAACACGTTAAGAGAGCGGTGTACCAGGCTGGAATATGGGCAACTAGTCGGCAAGCCAAATCCATGGTTCCAACACCAGAAGAATGGGAATGGACGATGCATGACAATCACTGAGTGCTCGTCTGGATGACCCTGCCTGAGGCAGCTAAAGTTTGTAGTGAATCCATCAAGTGCAGTTGCAAGTCTTTGCGTGGCTGTTAGAACTGCAAATGTGCCAAAATGTGTGTCCCCTGCACTGATTTTTGCAGGTGCCACTGTGAAACATGAACATTGAACTTCAATATATTGAAAAGTGCATATAATATTAGTCTGGTTGATATATTTCAAAGAAGTTATATGTGTCCCTCAGTCCCTTTAAATCCGACCTTAACCGTATGATACAATTTATATAGGGTCAATTTATATAGGGCCATTTTGATTTTTTGTCGACTGTTATGGTCAGCAAAAGGGATCATCTGAAGATCAGGGCTCCCTATGTATTCTTGTTTTTTGCTTTACAGTACCAAATATAATAATAAATTAAATTGAATGCCCGGTTAGGTCAACTGTACACCCTTGACGATTGGTTAGGTTAAGTCGTGATAGCTTAGAAGTTAAACGAAAACTTTATTTAAGAAGGCTGGGGGCACTGATCTTCAGGTGATCCCAATAAAAATTTTACATTGACAAACATTAAGGAATAGCCATTAATTATACTTATTATTTTAAAATTAGCCTGTTTTCAGTTGGTATCATTGATGTTCAATGTTCATGGTATGGTTTTAGTTTGTTAAGCTTTTGTCCATTCTAGCGAAGATAAACCGCCATTTTAGGTTTAATTTGTAATATTTCATTCTTGGTTTGGATCACCCGAAGATCAGGGCCCCCCAGCCTCAATTACCAAATGATATCTTCGTTAAAACTAACGAAAATATCACGACTTAATCTAACCACTCGTTAGGTCAACTGTACGCCCTTAACGATTGGTTAGGTTAAGTCGTGATATTTTCGTTAGTTAGCCTTATAAGGCTAACTAAAGAAGGCTGGGGACCCTGATCTTCACGTGATCCTAAAATTGCCTTAATTTTACTAAAAGATGACATAACGTTTTCCAATGAAATCGTTATTTTTAAAGCTACACTCGATTTGTATTATCGCATCATACGGAGTGATGAATATTTAATCATTGGTTTGATGAAGAAAAATGATCAAGCCTTTATATTTAAAGTGTTCTCTTTTAACAACTTTTTCCACTTGTAAAAACTAATATGTTCATCATATAAATGTATGGAAACCAAAAACATAACGTTTTCCATATGAAATCGTTATTTTTAAAGCTACACCCGATTTGTATTATCGCATCATACGGAGTGATGAATATTTAATCATTGGTTTGATGAAAGAAAAATAATGAAGGCTTTATATTTAAAGTGTTCTCTTTTAACAACTTATTCCACTTGTAAAAACTAATATGTTCATCATATACTGTAAATGTATGGAAACCAAAAAACATAATAAATCGCCTCGTTGGTGTAGTTGTTAGCATCGGTGACTACGATTTCACTGGCTCCGGGTTCGAAACCTGGTGATGGCAGGCAGCGAGCAGCAAAACCCAGTTGTTCATCCTTCCACCCAATAAAATTTGGTTGGTAGATAAATGGGTATCCTGATTAACCTCGTGGTTAAGACGCTGGGCTGCTGTTCGGGAAGTCGTGAGATCAAATCCGGGCAAGGAGTTTGTAATTTCTGACCACCCGTAATGGGGCGTGGTACGGATTCCACGTTAAACTGTAGGTCTAAGGTGGAGTGACAAGTTTGACCTTCGTCAGAATGAACAATTCGGGCGGAATCAAAACCAAGGTTAATAAATTTAAAAAAAAAACTTTCTTCAGCTTCACCAGTATGACTTTTTCTAAGTTCTTCCTAAGTTTTGGTAACGTGGACTTAAGAGATTTAAGCAAGTGATGGACCAAGCAGAGAGCAGACATACGATGTTGGTTGTTTGGGACTGGTTGGAAAAAATTCTGAAAACTGCTTTGCAAAAAAAGAGAGTAACAATGACACAAATATTTATTTTTTGTTGCAATTTGTATCCCGTTACTGTTACAATTACGTTTTCCATATTTGTAATTCGTTACTTTCAATTTACCGAGAAAGTAATTCGTTACTTGAAGCAAATTACTTTTGGAACTACTAATTTGTAATTACCGGGTGTATATAAAGTAACGCGAGTGAACAGACAGTTCGAGAGCTTAATACAGACTGAAGTAATCGCTGTTTACAAGTTAAAAAAACAAGTTCAAACTAGTTTAAACCAGTTCAAATCGGGGTTAAAAAAACAAGTTCAAACTAGTTTAAACCAGTTCAAATCGGATTTGTCTCTTTACTCGCGTTACGAAACTAGCTTAAGCTAGGTCAAATAAGATTTATCTCTTCACTTGCGTTACTTTATACACACCCTGTATTAACTAATCGATAAACGCAAAAGGAAAAGGGACAAGATTTTAAAAATATTGCTTCAATTAATTTGTTATGTATTGACTTTTTTCATCAAATCAAAAATGTTTTGGAAAGAAAACTGGTGTCTATTTGCTTTTGGCAACCCTCTTACATACATACATACATACCAGGGTTGGCAAAAACCCGGGTTTTTCACAAAAAAAAACAACTCAACTGGGTTTTTGCTGGGTTTTGGGGTTTTTGGTTTTTTGATGGGTTGAACATTTTTTTTTAGAAAGCTTCGATAATTATGTAGTGCCTAATATATCTATTATTTTAGTAATTTATTTATCTAATCTACAATATATATTAAAAAGACATCTTCGTTTCACAGAAAGTTCAGATATGAGCAGTGGTGTAGTGCTAAATAAAGAAGTGAGGGAACGCATTTTGAAAGTGTTACTCAGATGCGGGGGGGACAATGGCGAGCGCGGCGAGCCCATACAGCTGGGGTCCGGGGCACTGTAAGCCCCCCGGGAAATCTTTTGAAATCTGACCAATTTCAGGGATATTTTGAGGTCATATGCACTGGATATTAGGATATATTCCAAGGTTGAAGATGCAGTATTTCCAGTGTCATTAGATATACGACATCCAGTACGATCAATAAAAATAGCTAACAACTGGAATGATTAACTAAAAAAAAGTTAACAACTGGTACGCCGTGGTGACTGTTTCACCAGATCTTTATAGGCTAGCATTGCCTCAGTCGAAGCTAAAAGAAATGAAACAGTTAATGATTCTTTCTCATATTTCTTCTAGGGGTGGGAATTAAAATTTCATGACGTTAGAGATTTGTAAGTTCGGATTTATTTGAAATAGTGAGGGAACGCCGTTCCCACGCGTTCCCACAGCACTACACCACTGGATCATATGAGAGATAATAATGACATTAGAATTTTCTCCATTTTAATTTTAAATCTTTCCTTTATTTCTTAACAGCAGATTTCAGCTTTATTTAGACCTAACTCAAATTTAAATTTTTAAAATGTCAAAGAGTTATAGAGGTGGAAGATCTAAAGCTAGCGAATGGGACGAGGTGACTTTATTAAGTGATCAGCCTACTAGAGTACTATGCAATTATTGCAAAGAAAGGATCACTCGAAAAATTGAGAGAGTGAAACATCATCTAGAAAAATGCAGTAAAAGAAAAGTGGAATGTTTTGAAAATGAGGCAAGAGGTATGCCGAGACTCAAATTTGGAGCATCAGTTGAAACTGATTCACTTCCTCCAACTTTGGCTTCTGGCAAAGATGATCCAAAGATTATAAGTGAAAATGTGCCTGAAATGAGTGACACCAGTGCGGGTTCTTCATCATCCACATTCTGTCATTCAACACCAATAAAACATGATAAAAGGCAAATATCAATTACACCATTTGTGGTAAGAATGACTGTGGACCAAAAGGAAGAATTAGATTTACAAGTTGCAAGGTTCTTTTTTTTCAGCCAACATACCCTTCAACGTTTTAGAAAATAAAGAATTTATAAAATTAATCAAAGGTCTAAGATCAGGATATGAACCACCAAACAGGAAAAGGTTGGCATCTGATCTGTTAATAAAAGTTAATGATGAAGTAATCCATGAAATGAAGAATGACCTTAATCTTGATGATTGTACCATTACCCTTAAGCAAGATGGCTGGAGTTCAGTAGGTAATGATCCTATTATTGCGTACAGTATTCATAATGGAAAAAAGCCATATCTGATTTCAGCAGTAGATGCTGGAAGTACAAAAAAGAAAGCAGAATATTGTGCACAGTTAGCTAGAGAAGCAATAACAAAAACTAAAGAAATATATGGCATTGATGTAAGTATAACTATTTTGTAGGTACATTTTATTTTAGTTATAAACTGAATGTAATTCTCCGCCTTGGTATACTCAAATGCTCAGTTCCTTATGAGTTATGACATTTTATTTTCAGGTATTTGCTATATGCACTGATAATGAAAACAAAATGATAAGAATGAGAGAAATTCTTAAGGAGGACTAGTCTTATTACTTATGGTTGTTCAGCACACCATCTAAACTTGGTAGAAAAAGATGTCTCCCAAAATCAGTTCTCAAGCATGTTGTAGAAGTTAACAAATATTTCCGAAATCATCACCAACCTCATGTAAGCTAAAAACAAACCCAATAAATTAGCTACTATCAGCTTTACTTTTATGCATTAGCACTGTCAATGTTAGCATTAGCACTGTCACCAGTGTGAATCCTAATTCACGACTCATTAATGAGTTGCATAGACTATTTATTTATGCTGTCAAATCCAGCAATATTTGTAATAAAAATTTATATTTTAGGGTTGGTTAATGGAGAAAGGAGGTATGATGCCGCAACTACCAAATGAAACCAGATGGAATTCTCAGTTAGAATGCATAAAAACCTATTTGTCAAATTACTCTCTAGATATAGAAATAAGAGGAGAGCATATTGAAGACATTGATCACAACATCGGAAAATTGATAGATAACTTATCTATACAGAGAGAGGCACTCAATTTACAGTCACAACTCTTACTTGTTGGAAATGCTCTAGATAAGGTGTGTTTATATTTTGCAGTTAAAATTACTTAACTTTAAATACCAATATTAATTTCAAGATATTTTATAGACTTATAGTGCACATTTTATTTATAGAATCCTGTACTAAAGCACTACTAATAAATAATTAAAATACATTTCATTTTATGTGTTGTAACTTGTAACGCCAAAAAATAAATTCTAACAATGCATAATTCTAAATGTTTACAGATGTTTTCATTCAGCCATATATAACTGTATAGTTTTTTTTTTGTTACAGTTGCAAGCTGATAACACAACATTATCTGATGCTGTTGAAATTTGGCTCAATTTAATCCAAGATGAAAAATTAGCTCCATACAAAGAAGATATTATTAAGAGATTTAAAAAAGCTATGGAGCCATGTCATCTTTTGGCAAATATAACTGACCCAAAGTATGAAGGTAAATAAGACCTAAATGCTTAACTATTATCAATATATAAAACATAGGTAACTCAACTGTATGGGCAGAAGAGTTTTCTCTAATCTGAATCAAATCATCTGGCATTGCCATGTTAGATAACAATGAGCATAAATTAGATACCATAACATAAATTAAGTTATATAATCTATATTATTAGCTTTATTTTTGTTTCCACACAGTTCTATTATTTTTCAGGACAAAAACTGAATAGAGTTCAAGAGGAAGAGGCTGAAGAATGGCTGATTGAAAAAAATTCAGTATACATGACAGGATATTATGCATTCCGCTTAAAAGACGCACTAATTTTTCCTCCTTATTTATTCAAAGATAGTATAGTGAGCTCTACATCAGCTGGTAATTGGTGGAAAATTGTTGAAATGAAAGAAAAAACAGAGACCAGGTTACCGTTAGGTTTTGCTAAATTTATGAGATCTATTCATAGTTGTCCGGCCAGTTCCGGATCATTGGAAAGATTTTTTTCAACGTTTGGCTTGGTATGGAGTAAAATGCGAAATAGGTTAGGGAAAGAAAAGGTAGAAATGTTGGTTCGAATCTACCGCCACCTAAGGTCAAAAGATGCTGAACATACTGATCAATAATCAATATTAGGTACCACTTAAATTATTTAAATTATAAAGCTGAAAAGAAACATGATTTATTTTTAGATATAGGTAGCCAATTAGAAGATAGATAAATTAGATACAGTATTAGATATAAGGTTCATAATGAAACATGTCAAATAAATAGTTTCTGGAAATTTTAGTTTATATTGGCCTTATCACATTCATTATAGTTTATAGTTGTTAATATATAAGACTGTATAACCATATTATAAAAAATGCCAAGTTAAAAATAAGTTTATGAGAAGTAAATTGATGTGAGTGTTTGCTGGGTTTTTGGTGGGTTTTTGTTCTTGGGTTTTTGTTCTTGGGTTTTTGGTCTTGGGTTTTTGTTCTTGGGTTTTTGGTCTTGGGTTTTTGGGTACCAACCCTGATGCACCACACACACACACACACACACACACATATATATATATATATATGTTAAACACAGACCGTGCATGGAACAAGGAAACTCTTCTGGGAAAATTAAATCCACTATAGTCCGAATAAGTAATGGTAAATGACAAATACCATAGTTTTTCTTTTTCATGATGCTAGCCCGACGTGGGAACGGGTCTCTCGCAAAGAGATCCCATAAATATAGTTCCCTCACCAGCTATCTGCAAAGCAGACAGGATCCAGCTTTGGGACATGGACCTAGGGTTTAAAGCAAGCCTAGTCCCTACATTCAGAACCTCTATATAAGTAAAAGACTCGTTGCATTCACGTCGGATTGAATAAACAAAGAAAAAGGGGTAACTATTGTATTTTTAGCCAAAAAAACCAAAACTTAAACCTCAACGGGACATTGAGCGTCCACTTTTCAAGGCACGTAACACGTCCGTTGCGAGAGACCGTTGCCCACGTCGGGCTAGCATCATGAAAAAGAAAAAACTATGGTATTTGTCATTTACCATTACTTATTCGGACTATAGTGGATTTAATTTTCCCAGAAGAGTTCCTTGTTCATGCACGGTCTGTGTTTAACATATAAATTTCTCAGGGGACCATTCTGAGTTTGTGTATATATATATATATATATATATATATATATGATGAATCAAACCACGAAGGGAAAAGAAACACAAAGTGGTGCTCAAGCGCTCAGTGTTCCTGAGGATGTCATTAGACGAAAGCGCTTGAGCACCACTTTGTTTTTCTTTTCCCTTCGTGGTTTTATTCATCATAAATATTTTTTCACGTGTCACTTTCGTGAAATAATTTATATATATATATATATATATATATACAGGGTGTTTGAAAACTTTCTGTACAAATTGTAATGGGGGATAGGCAACACCAAGACAACCCTTTTCGTCTATAAGTGTATGTCCGCTGACGTCACCATTCGGCGCGAAGGGCGCCGCTGCAATTGGCTAAAGGTGAAGTGAGCTAGACTCGCGCTTGCCGCGGCATTCTTAAATCGGACGTAGTACGCGTAACATGTTTATTTAAAGAAGGCATGTTTATTTAAAGAAGGTGCTGAAAGTTGCGACGGTAGCATCAATGCATGCCCGACAGCGTCGAAGCATTGACCGACGTACACGTCGAAAGATTCCTGGCATTTCGGGAACAGTTCCAGCGGCGACAGCGATTCTTGCTACGAGGTCTTCTTCTGAGTAAATGGGAGTCTCGTACACGAGGTTCTTCATGTGTCCCCACAGGAAGAAATCGAGGCATATTAAATCGGGCGATCTCGGTGGCCAGGCTACGGGCCCACCCCGGCCTATCCATCGGTCCCCAAAAGTGGCGTTCAGATAATCCCGCACATCGTTGCTGGAGTGTGCTGGGGCCCGTCGTGTTAAAAACCACATTCGTCTACGAATAGCCACGGGAACATCTTCCAGCAGTTCCGGCAACGTTTCTTCAAGAAATATCCGATGAACCCGCCCGTCGAGTCAGGCAGGCAGCAGGTACGGCCCAATCAACTTGCCATGGACGATACCCGCCCAAACATTGACGGCGAACCGTTCTGATGAGCATGCACCCGTGTAGCATGTGGATTTGCGTGCGCCCACACGTGAGAATTGTGCATGTTAAACACCCTCACGTGTGAAACAGGCCTCATCTGAGAACAGCACATAAGTCGGAAAATTAGGCTGCACCGCTCTCTGCTGCAGAAACCAGTGGCGAATTCCACACGAAGAGGTAATCCCGAGGTTGTAATGCCTGGACTCTCTGACGATGAAACGGATGTAACTGCTGCTCGTGCAACACTCTCCAGACCGGTCGTGGTTCACAACGAGGATACGTGCAACACCTCGCGTGCTTGCGCTTGGATTGTCCTCAAATCGCCGTAGGATTTCTTCCTCCATGTCAGGAGTGCGCACATTTCTCTCCCGACCAGTGTCATGCATGTTTGCATGGAATGTTCCAGTTTCTCGCAGTCGCCGATGCAAATGCGCAAACGTTTGGTGGTTTGGCACACGTCTGTTTGGGAAGCGCTGTCGGTACAACCTCACAGCAGCTCTTCCGTTTCCATTGGCAGCCCCATACACCATATGCATGTCAGCCATCTCAGCAGTCATGAAGCGCTCCATGTACGCGTACTACGTCCGATTTAAGAATGCTCGCGGCAAGCGCGAGTTCTAGCCCACTTCACCTTTTAGCCAATTGCAGGGCGCCCTCTCGCGCCGAATGGTGACGTCAGGCGGACATACACTTATAGACGAAAAGGGTTTGTCTTGGTGTGCCATCCCCCATTACAATTGTACAGAAAGTTTTCAAACACCCTGTATATATATATATATATATATATATTATATATATATATATATATATATATACACTGTATATAATTCAATCTTTACTGATAAGAATAAGTATTAGAACATCACAATTTACAATATTACAATAATTATTATTAACAAAAATATGTATTTGTTTTCCTGTGCAGTTTGGCCTTACTGTAAACAGTAACCTACAAGGAGGTTAGCTATCAGTTATCTGAAAGCATTCTTACAACCGCATCGCTCATATACAGGGTTGTACATAAAGTCAGGATCTATTTGTGAAGCACTTGGAAATTATATGGAATTCAATCATAAAATGATAACAGTGGTAACATTTATTAAATAATTAAGAGTAGGATTCGACGTGACGCCCATCAGTATCCCTGCACAGCCAATCCGTTCCGCAGGCATTTCTAAACACTTCTGGAGCATTTGGGTTATTTATCTGCAGCAGTCGTATACGTGTACGTAAGTTTTCAAGACTAGTAATCTTCGTCTGATAGACGTGCGATTGATAAAGCCCCATGCAAAGAAATCTAAAGGGGTTAAATCTGGTGATCTCGCTGGCCAAGGTCTTTTGCTTCCGCGTCCGATCCAGCGATTTGGAAAACGTCCATTTAGATAATCCTGAACAATTTTGGCATAGTGACAAGGAGCACCATCATGTTGATAGACGACGGGGATAGGATTGTTAGTACCGTGTCTATCAACATGATGGTGCTCCTTGTCACTATGCCAAAATTGTTCACGATTATCTAAATGGACGTTTTCCAAATCGCTGGATCGGACGCGGAAGCAACAGACCTTGGCCAGCGAGATCACCATATTTAACCCCTTTAGATTTCTTTGCATGGGGCTTTATCAAATCGCACGTCTATCAGACGAAGATTACGAGTCTTGAAAACTTATGTACACGTATACGAACTGCTGCAGATAACATAACCCCACAAATGCTCCAGAATGTGTTTAGAAATGCTGCGGAACGATTTGAGCTGTGCAGGGATACTGATGGGCGTCACGTCGAATCCTACTCTTAATTATTTAATAAATGTTACCACTTTATCATTTTATGATTGAATTCCATATAATTTCCAAGTGCTTCACAAAAATAGATCCTGACTTTATGTACACACCCCTGTATATTAGCCTTTGTTCTTTTTTTGAACATCGATTTTAGGCTGATATATTTGTCCCACTGTTTTGGTACAAGTGTGTGTGTTATCTTCACATATTTTCACCTTTAATGAAGTAAAGCATCCTCGTCGTGTACGTTCTCCAGCTTTGATGGAATCTTCTTTGTCCTAGTGGTCAAAGATAACGTCCATTCTGTTGCAGTCTCGTTGGTGAATTGGTTGTACAAGAAGTTCCCAATAATTATCAGCTTGTGTGCTGGCTCCTCCACTTTCTACCATTTGCGTAGTTAACATCGCATCCACTATATATCAAACTGGTATTAGAGCTTCTGGTGCTGGGTATCTGAAATGGACTTCTACTTCCTTTTCAAATTCTGAAAGAAGAATACTTTTTACGGTTTTCCTTAGTGATCCATCAGAATACGCCACTGAAAAAGGTGCAACAGATAGTTTATAGGTTACTACCTCGTTTATTATGTTGATATCTCTTGATTTGGCAGCTACGATCAATCTACCAAACAGCTGATTTCATTTTCTCATTTGTAGCTGCTTTTGTTGTATTCTTTTATGTGTATGTCAAAGGTTTGATATGGGGTAGAGTTTCCTCAAAGCTTTTGGTACACGTGTTCAATCTCTCTTAAACGAAGGTCTCCATGTGGCTTCTACCAATATCAGACGAGTTTACAAGCTCTTGTTCTGTGTCGTCAGGTACAACAGCACCAGATATTATGCTTAAAAGTGGCAAACACTCTTCGTCTTCACTAGCTGGGAATAAGAATAGATTTGTCATAAGCTCTGATGAAAACTCCTCTCTTTTGATCTGAAATATTTAAATAAATATATTATTAATTTATGTATAAATAAAGTTTGCATATACAATAAAAACTCATTATTCATATACGTTAGTGAATTGTCCACACATGTGATAAATATGATGTAGATGGATGAACTATTAAAGGAGTTATGAGGTATTAATTAAATCCTACCCCTTAAATGTAATGTTCTCATTTGATACCATAGTATGTAAAACAAAGCCTCTTGTACAAAATTATCTATACCGCAATTGTTTAGTACAACAGGGTTGAAATAGTTCCTAAGACACCTATAAAGCATGTTCAAGTGTCAAACATTTGAATATTGGGTGTTCATGGATCTCCTCCTGGACTAAGCACTTCTCTACCTGTTGTGATTTTAACCCTTTACTGCACAGAGGTCTTTTCCGAGACTGAATAAAATCGTCTGGCGTTAACTAGAACAAAATCAGTAAAATTAACACTGTGCGCTAAAGGTTTATGTTATAGTGCTCACTGAATTCTGCATCCGATGACGTTATTACTCCAAGATCCTTGACTTGTGGGTTTGGGTTATCAGTTTGGCTTGCAGAGCTTTGTACCCTTTTATTCTGTAGTCCTTCCTTGGAATCATATCTTATAAGTTGGAATTTTTCTTCGTGGAACTTCATATTGTTGTTTTCCGCCCACTTGAATAATGTTTCAATGTCATTTTGTAATTTTCCTATGTCCTATGTCACCTTCAGAGTTACTGGCCGATAATTCTTAGGCATTGCTCTGTTACTTCCTTTGAATAAGGAGGCAATGTTCGCGTTCTTTAATGGAGGTAAAATTTGTCCTGTGTCGAGTTATTTTCTCTATAGTAAGTAAGAATAGAGGCTTGACAATACTCTTTTTACATTTCTTCAGAAACGTGGCGCTCCATGCGTCTGGCCCTTGTGCCGAATTTTCTCAGTATTTTGTGATGGAGCCTTAATTACGTCTCCTTCCAAGAACTCTAAATCTATTAATAGATTCGTGTCCGAACTTGTTCTTGGCTGATTTGTATCTGTCAGAAAATTCATCCGGATTTTCTACCCTTATCTCAGACTTGGGGGTGCTAAACACAGAGTTAAATTGTTCCTTAAACAGTTCGCTCATTTTCTGGATAATTTGTTTATTCTGTCGCCCCAACTTTTAACGGACCAATACTCTCTTTATACTGCATTTTTCGTTTCGTGCATAAGCATTCTGTTTTTTTTTATGTTTTCTTCTTCCGTTTTCCTCCACATTTGTTTAGTGGATGAATGTTTGTATGATGTTCATTTATATTTTACATACAGGGTGTCCATAAATGTTTACCCTGAAAACAGTATGCTCTCATGTTTTAATGACGAATCTTACATCTGTTTTCTTTTTACAGGTGATCTCGTACACGCATAGAGTTTCTGTGCTGGTGTGTTTTCGTCTACCGCATTCGCCGCTAGGAGCGCTGTAGTAGCTGTTCAGTTAAGATGGCGTCTGTGACAGAGAAGGCACAATGTGTTGTGTGGCTTGCAGAAACAAAATCTCCTGTCAGTGTTCAGCGAAGGTTCAGAACAAAGTATGGAAAGAATCCACCTGATGTGAAGTTAATTAAGTCGTGGATGAAAAAATTCTTGGAAACTGGAAACGTGGAAAAGGGAAAGAGCAGTGGTAGACCATCAGTTTCCGATGGGACGGTGGAAAACATTCAAACTGCTTTCACATGGTCACCAAGGAAATCGGTGAGACAAGCTTCATGCCAACTAAAGATACCGAAGAGTCTACGGTGTACAAGGTGTTACACAAACGTTTGAAGTTACACGCCTACAAGGTAAATGTTGGAAAATGTGTGGCGTGAGTGTGAATACCGTTTAGACATTTTACGTGCCACTAGGGTTGCACATGTGGAAGCTTATTAAGTTCATTAACTATGTATCAAAACTTTGTATGTTTATCTCTTTATGATTAAAACTGTTTGAATACGAGTGTTTATTTAAAAGTTATAGCACGCTTTAATCAGGGTAATCATTTATGGACACCCTGTAGTTTTTTCCTCCAGTTTGAGTTTCCTTGCTTCAGTTCTACAACTGTAGAGATTTTTCTATTGATTTTATTGTGCTTAACCCTTAAACTGTTATGATCGTTAATTGACGATACACGATTCACTGCTATGATCATCAATTGATGATACACGATTTACTGCTTTAATATTCAAATGACGATTGTAGTAATGCTTAGTTAAGAATATTAATTTCTGTTTAATTAAATAAGATAATGTTTAATGTAAATCATTTACTAATGATTATGAAATTACGAAAAAGTATGGTTGTTAGATTTAAATTGCTTAAAATGGGTAGAGTTGGTAGTCGTGGACAGAGAACACAAGGAGCCGGCTACCCATAAGGGAGTCAGTCTTGAGGCAGCGCGTTACGCGTAAGTTGACGAAATGTAACGTAAAGTTAATTAAGTGTGTGTCCCTCTCCGACCTAAATTATTATAATAGAAATTTCATACTCGCATACCCCTAACTTAACTAAACCATTTTCGGAATTAATAAAGTGTTAACAAGCGTTGAAAAAGAGTGTTAATGAACCCCCCTTCCCCCTTGCATTAGGCTAACGGTTTTCTGCTAGCTCGGCTACCTACCACGCGTTATAAAGTATTGTGGAAATGAGTAAAGAGAAATGCAATAGAGAGCAGAAATTAGAGTAAATAATGAAGTATAATAAATAATAAAGCGTAGTCACTACATCTGGTGGCTAGCGGCGGTCCTCCTATTATATAATATTTTGAATGAGGCTTACCCACGTGCTAGTATTTTGATTAAAATTCTTCGAACCCGGTATAATAACCAATAGCGTTAATGAATATTTTATTTCGATTATTAAAATATCTAAATGCAAAGTTGATCCCGTTTGCAGGCAAATTTCGATTTTCATTCCTTAAAATTTCATTGTAAATATAAATTCAAGATGGCGCATCGCCTTCGCATCCTGATAGCGTCCCTGACAAACTTCGCGCCTAAAAATTTAATTTGTTTTTTTTCTTTCTTTTCGTGAGAGTTCGTTGGATTCTGAAATGTTCGTTTGTTCATTCTGAAATGTTCGGTTGTTCCATCGGTTCCGTTGCTTTTCATAGTCTAGTGACTCAAAAACTTATTTTAGTCGTTAGAGTCGGTAGCAAAACTTGTCCGACTAAATAGTGCGAGTCATTATTACGTTAAATTTCGTTCATTTGGGTTGGAGAGGGCATAGTTTTGAAAATTATCGTGCTGCCTGAAGACTCAATTTTTCTTTTTTTTTATCTCTTCTACTGTATGCCTGTTCCAGCTTACCTTTTTACTTTTTGTTTAAAATTTTTGGAATTAGTAGTAATTGTGATATAAAAATAGCGATTAATATAGAAAAAATTTGTACGTAAGTAAATTGTTAGTTTAAATACACTGTGATACACATTTTATATGGTCCTTTCAAAATGTTTTAGCGAAAATTTGTACCGATTCAAAGACATTTCATGAACATGAGAAATTTTCTGGGTTTCATTAGCAGATTTTTTATTATATTTCGATTGTTTGTATATAATAATAGGATTATTTTGTTTATATAGATTTACGGGCTTTTTGCTTCGCTCGCTTCGCGCTATATAGGTTAAGTTACAGTTAATTGACAGTCGAAAGGTAATCTTAAACATATTAAATTTGTCAGATTATAAGTCGCCGTATAGGATTGTGTTAAATTTCAAAATAAGCAGAATTCGTTTAACTGAAATAGAGAAATTGTGTTGTGAAATTTTTTATAAGTTTTTTTTTTATTTTTTATATACTCATTAATTATATACTCATTAATTATATACTTACTTATTAACTTATACGTATTTATTAGTTATATATAATTACATATATTTATATACTCATAAACTTTGGTAGGTAAGCTGATTATCTATTTTTTTTCTCCTCTCTGTTCCTTTCGTTCATTTCACGACAATTCCGACATATTTGGTAAAATGGCTATTGTATTGTAAAGAAGGATGTCTTTTTGTAGGCCTATCGTAAAATATTGTTCGAATATTGGTTATCACTATTGTATGTGTATTGAGTATTAAATTATAGTATCTTTTAAATTATTATAAAGAGTTTCTTCAATAGTTATTTTACAAAATTTTTAATTGATTCAACATAAATAATCACAGGATTTTCCTTAAGAAGCACAAATGTTATGACTTAAATTCTTAATAGCTCTTCCCACGCGTAGCATGGAATTTCTTAATTATAGGCCTAAAAGCGGCAGTAAATTTTATTTTTATTTTGGGAACCTATGTGAGTTAAGCTATACATATTTTACTAAATCTCGATATTATAATTTTTTTTTAATTACAGAAATTTGTGTAGGAAATTCTTTTCATATATTTTCTTTACGTTTTATAAATTCATTCAATAATCAATTTTATTTGTATAGGTAGGCCGATTTTTATTTCTTTCTTTCTTCCAGTTCAATGACAATGGTAAAATTTAGATTGTATTGCAAAAAGGATATTTGATTTGATATTTTAATTTGGGTATTAGAAATGAAAAATGTCTTTTTTTTAGTTCGAGCGTTTGCATGGAAAATATTACGAATTTATGTTAGGATATATGCAAGTTCATTCGGTTAGGGATATAGAGGTTCGCTTACAAACAAAGCGACCGCTCTTAATTATGCAATGGTTTGTTTTTTGTTTACAGTGGATTATGTGTATTTGTGAGTGCATATTATCTATTCTTATTTAGTATAATTATGCAAATTTGTAGTTTCACTTGGAAACGATAAATTACTGAGATTTTTGTGATTTGCAAACCATACTGGGGTTTCTGTTGAAGGAGAGAGTTGTATCTCGGATGTAATTTGCTAATTGCGAGTTCAATTCGTATGAAATTTGACGTTTCAAGTTGGAGTTACTGTATTAAAATAATTTTTGGTAGTAATATTTAAATTTGTTTACTTTTTAATAACTGTTTAGAAAATTATTATTGTTTAAACCTTCAGTCGGAGTTAACTAATGCATTTGAAACATTGACTCAAGTGTACACTCGGAAATGGAGCCTTCTAGATAGCCAGTAACGTTTTTGTGGCGTCTTTGTGTGCTCCTCCTCAAAGCAAGAGGGTTCATGATTGTCAGAGAATGGATGACATGAAGTTTCTGGGGTTCATTTTTGTCTTTTGTATTTAGAGGTATTGAGGTGATTTCTGACGATAGTTTGAACAATAATAATTCTTAAATTATACTAACAGTTACTATGTATGGGCGCTTTTATATTTATACTGTACAATTTTGTTTAGCGTTTCATGACTTTTTTTATCTTCTCTGCTGTAACTGCCATAAGTGACCTTATTGGTAGCTAGATTTGATTAAATTTTTGCGAAATTTTGAGATGTGTAATTTTTTTCTTTCCGTGAATTTGGCCAGAGCAAATGTGTAGTTAGTATTTCGAAGTGAACTGTCGAGAAAATTCGATAAATTAAATGTGAAATGATAAGCAGTACAGAAACACGTTTAGAATAAACTTTTTTTTTTCAAAATTCAAAGGCTCAGTTTGGGTCAACCAAGTTGAATCCGAGTTCCATCAAGTGAGTTTAGTCGACCGGATAGGTGATCGATCACCAATGAGAGAGAGAGAAGAGAAACCGAATGGCGCATGGACTTGGCGCAGGATGGTTTCGGAAGAGAAGAGAAGACAGAAGAGAGGAACCGAATGCGCATGGACTTGGCGCAGGACAGTTTCGGAAGAGAAGAGAAATTTACGTGTGCAGGGTCTTGGCACACGAAAGTTTCGATCGAAGATGGTCTACTGGTATTTTTCGGGCAGTAGCTGGTCACGCTGCTCGAATGCTTCGCTAAATATGTGTCGCAGCATGCGGTAGACAAGCCACGAGAGCTTGAACGGGTGCCTACGACTGTACTGTCCATACAGACATACAGTAGGTTCGTTGGGAAACGGCCTACGGCGGAGTCATCGTTTGATTGTTGCCAGTAGAAGAGTCTTTCAGCTGGACGTAGGAAGAGCAGCGTTCACCGACAAAAGTGGAGATGAGACAAGGCGAGTTTCTTCATCGACTTCTAGAATTGCAAATTCCGTCCAATTCCAGCGCGTGGTCCCGCTTTCAGATATCTCCCCCCCTGATCCTTTTAGAATTGGACGTCTCTTGTTTTTTTTTTTTCGCCATTGGAGAGAGAGCGGAACCATTATAGCGTGCTGCCCTGTTGCATGTTGATTGATGCAATCCCTTGCATTCTAGCGAAGTGAGCAGGAGAGCTGCGATTGAAAATTGAAATCCGTTGTCAGCGTGCGGAGTGTCATCTAAACAACGTCCAGCAAATTGATGTACTGATTATTAGGTAATGAAATTATAAGTGAAAAGGGTGCGATTATTGCCCATAATTGTTGTGTTTTTCGTGAAATAGTATGTGCGCTCTTGGTCGGTATTTTATGTAAACTTTTTCTTATTTTTTTTCTATGTTGCCCTGATAGTAACTGTATAACTATACAAATAACTGTTTCAAATGAAAAGCGATCGTTGATGAGGAATCGCGGGAATAGATTGTGAACTTAAGATTTGTGTAGCCACTGTAAGAAAATTTTCGTTATTTTTTTTGGCATGTATAGAGTAGTTACAGGTTGTAATTTAATTATTAGAGTGAAATGTTATTTTATGCAAATGTGAAAATTATAAAGTTTTCGGTTTTATAATATGATAAAATATGTGTGGAAATTGTCATCTAATTATTTCTTGTCTATCTAAACTCTGAAGTGTTAAAGAAAAAAAAAAAAAAAAAAAAATGCAAAATATATAAATTTGTTGAATAAATTATTAACATTGTTAAACGATATTAATAAGTTTTACTAATGAAAAACTTATTTTCAAGGGGGTGATGCGAGTGTAGTAATGCTTAGTTAAGAATATTAATTTCTGTTTAATTAAATAAGATAATGTTTAATGTAAATCATTTAATAATGATTATGAAATTACGAAAAAGTATGGTTGTTAGATTTAAATTGCTTAAAATGGGTAGAGTTGGTAGTCGTGGACAGAGGAACACAAGGAGCCGGCTACCCATAAGGGAGTCAGTCTTGAGGCAGGCGCGTTACGCGTAAGTTGACGAAATGTAACGTAAAGTTAATTAAGTGTGTGTCCCTCTCCGACCTAAATTATTATAATAGAAATTTCATACTCGCATACCCCTAACTTAACTAAACCATTTTCGGAATTAATAAAGTGTTAACAAGCGTTGAAAAAGAGTGTTAATGAACCCCCCTTCCCCCTTGCATTAGGCTAACGGTTTTCTGCTAGCTCGGCTACCTACCACGCGTTATAAAGTATTGTGGAAATGAGTAAAGAGAAATGCAATAGAGAGCAGAAATTAGAGTAAATAATGAAGTATAATAAATAATAAAGCGTAGTCACTACACGATCGCCAATTCACGATACTTATACGCTTTACTGTTATAGTAACTGGCTCATGAAGAGGGCTTAGTCGCCCAAAAAAATGCTTCCTCACAAAGTTGCGAGTTTCACAAGCAGTGTGTGGAGGTACTCCATCCTGCTGAAACCACCGTGAATCTGAGGCAATGCAGTTATTTCTTTTACAGAAAAAACTATCATAGTTGTGGTAAGTAGAAATCTTGTAGCATCTGACGATATGAATCTTGCGTTACATTTTCATCAAAATTCATAAACCTTAATTTTTTGCGCATACGATGATCATTAGCAATCGCTAATGAGCAGTTTAAGGGTTAATGATCTGAACTGATCACTGAACCCAACAGAGAGTAAAAGTATTTCTGTTTACAGAAATGAGAGTGTGTCGTGTGTACCGTTTATTCGGTTTTATATCTGTAGCCAAGAGTAAAAACAAAAGAAATAACACTATTTCAGAGTATCTATTAAATTAGAGTCATTATGGAAAGTCGTTACTATTAGTCCTCTTTCCAATTTGCAAATTGAATCCCGATGTAAACGCTTAAAATTATCGAAAAGAGTTTCAACGGAAATTAGAAATTTAGTTTTACCTGCAAAATTTTTAACTTTATTTGTAATTGTGTGTACCATGTTATATATTATATATATATATAATATATATATATATATATATATATATATATATATTATATATAGGTTGTCCTCGTTATACGGAAGGGTTACTTTCCTGAAAAGTTGTCCGTAAACCGAATTTCCGTATAACGGACCCTATTTTTCTCATTAAATCCCATTATATAATGGGAGATGCGTTCCTACGGAAGATTTTTCCAACCCAAAACTGCATATAATAAACTAATTTTTGACCTTTTAAAACACATTTAAATAGAAAAACAATAATATTTTAATATATTTTTATAAATTATATTGTACTGGAGAAAAAATTGCATAAATAGTTGTATTTACCTCCCAAAACTGCTGACAGATATGGGCAGTAAATACTTTAGATGTATTTAAATAATAAATACATTACTTGAAAATAAAAGTAATTAAATACTAAATAAAATTCAGGTTTTCAGGAAGTATTTAAATACTAAATACATTACTCCTAAAATGTATTTAAATACATTTCAAATACAATTTAGATACTTTTCAAAAAGCACATAAAATCACTAACATCAGCTTAGAGTCAAATAAAATTGAGAAGTTGCAGAAGTAGACGCTGCAATTGTTTTGTGGCACAGAAGACATAAAGTCTTCACTTTACCACCATCTTTGGAAGTTATTCGGAGTATTTTCCATCAAAAAGTGGATCCAGGTGTGATTCGCTATTTTTATTTTCATTTCCACCATCAACAACTTCTATTTTACCACCTTCTTTTCCACCACTTCCACTTGCTGCAGCCATGTTACAAAGGTTGTCCTCGTCTAATATGATCAATAGACTAAGGCTAACTGCACAGTTAGCGCTGAACTTTACACAACCACATATGACGATGCCTCAGGATAGGCTGCCGGCTGCCGCACTGCAGCTGTTAGTCTGTGACAATCGCCACTAGAGCAGGCTGGAAGTTCCATTTTTCAAGGTGCTTCCAGAAAGTTCCAGCCTGCTGAGCCTGGAACTTTCTGGAAGCACAAGCACCTTGAAAAATGTTTTACTCTGTTCTGTGGTACCAGTTAAATACTGGGTGGTTAGTACTGTACATCCTCGCAAAATTGAACAATTCACAAAAAAGTATGAAAGTATGAAAAGTGAAGTTTTTTGCATTCCAAAAAAGTATTTTAAAAAAGTATTTAAAAACAGGTATTTACAAATACTAAATCTTTTCGAAATTATTTAAATATGTAATTAAATATACTCCCCAAAAAGTTATTTATAATACATGTATTTAAATAAGTATTTAAGTATTTTCAAATACAATACTGCCGCCCAAGAAGAACATTGGCCATCTACAACCGTAGCTATAGATGGGCCAGAAAGGAAATCAGAGGTGATAGCACACACATAGAAGGATAAAAACCGAAGGAGGGCAATTTGGAAATTAAGATTTGTGCCAGACTCTACCAAAGCTTTTGATATGTCTAGGCGCAATAGCAAAGGTTTCACCGAAATCCCGAAAGGAAGATGACCGAGAGTCAGAGAGATATGCAAGAAGATTGCCAGTAGATCGTCCATTGCGGAACTCATACTGACGATCTGAAAGAAGATTGTAAGAAGAGAGACGTTTAAGAAATCAGAGGTGATAGCACACAAAGAAGGATAAAACCGAAGGAGGGCAATTTGGAAATTAAATTTGTGCCAAGACTCTATCAAAACTTTTGATATGTCCTAGCGCAATAGCAAAGGTTTCACCAATCCCGAAATCCTAAAGGAAGATGACCAAGAGTCAAAGAGATATGCAAGAAGATTGCCAGTAGATCGTCCATTGCGGAACTCATACTGACGATCTGAAAGAAGATTGTAAGAAGAGAGGCGTTTAAGAATTTTTCCATTGAGGAATGATTCAAAAACTTTAGAAACGAGAAATCAAAGCAATTGGATGATAGTTGGAGGATTGAGAGCAGCGGTCACCCCTTCTTTAGGACAGGCTGAATGAAAGCGAACTTCAGCAAGAAGGAAAGTACGGGATGAAAGACAAAGACACGTATGTTTGCATGTATACTTCAATACATAAACAACGATGTAAAGATCTCTGATAATTTATTGTGCTTGAAAGACTCACTTTGAAAACTAGTAGTATATGTAAATAAAATAAACAATTATTAATATTCAATGTGCATGGCTTAAATATTTTTATCACTGAGATGGTCATAAACTATTTATTATTTGTGTACATAATAATAATAATAATAATAATAATTAATAAGTAAAAAAAATTACTTTCTCAAATGGTTGGGTTTACATCAATCAGCATGATCGATTGTATAAACGACACTTACTGTACTTTCAGCGACGAGACAAACAGAGGTGAAGTTTGTTGACAATGATAGACAACATTGATGGAAAAGTTAAAAACAATTTCGTGTCGTGATTCATGAGTTGTGTAAAGCAATAACGAATAGAAATGACACAGAAAAATTACAGAACGATAGTGAAATGGTCAAATGGTCAAATGGTCGGTATGACTCATAGATGTCCAGCTTAGCAAATATTCGCTAAATCATTGTCACAAACTTTGAAATGAACTTTTAAATAGACTTATAAAAACTTAAATAATATGAAGACTCGAGAAGTAAGATGAGTGAACACTATGTTGAAAACATTATTAAAAGTTCTGTGCTAAAACGGGAGATGTTCAACTTCCGAGGTTGACCCTTGATGTTCGCCAATACTTTAGGACTGTGGCGGAGTGTAATTGTTTTAATCTTGAGCAGAAACGGACAGTGGAATGGGATGAAATTCGGGAATGCGTTGAAAATTCTCTTTAATCTTGAGCAGAAACGGACAGTGGAATGGGATGAAATTCAGGAATGCGTTGGAAATTCTCAATTTAATCCAAAAATATTTACATTATATTATTATTTAAAGTTGGAGAGACTTGTATGTTCGTAGTAAAAGAGGTGGAGTGTACTACAAACAAAACCCAATTATATTACAAGATTCATATTTGATCAAGATACATAAGTCTCCAAACTTCTGTTTGGTTTCTCTATAGAACAGTGTTTTTCAAACTTTACAAAGCCATGAGCCCTTTTATTTCATTCCTTCCAAGCGAAGGAGAGAGAGAGAGGAGAGAGAGAGAGAGAGAGAGAGAGAGAGAGAGAGAGATTAATAATTTCTTAAAACGTATTGAAGATAGAAAATAATAGCAAGCTGGATGATAATTCCTGTTACCGCTTCCGGTAAGAGCAATGAGGTTAAGCGACATAGGTCTGCTCAATAGCTGGATGGATGTCCGACCACTTCATGTGCCCAGATGATTAAAGGCTAGTTAGGCCCAGGCCTATGATCAGTTCATAAGATGAAGATTTCTAAAATTACCTGCAAACTATTTAAAAGGGCATCACTATTAATTTGGGTATACACTTACACTTAACCCAATCTTGTGTCAGTTTGGTGAATGCCATTTTTTGTTGAGATCTCACAAACACTCCGCAACTAGGCCTACCCTACACTTACATTCATTAAACAACTAAAACCTTTATGGTAAAGTACATGTTTATACTGACTTTTTATTTTCTGTGTAAGAAAAATGTGTCTTGGCCTAAAAATAGAAAGTGTTTTGGTGAAAATGTTATGGCTGAGTTGCGCAACTTTCTTCGCAACATATGGCGGAGAGGACCTACAGCTTTACCCGGGATCCAAACCACGGGTCGCTACGTAATCTGGACACAGAGGACGGTACCCTATCCAACTAATCTCCAGACCCAATATGTCGCTTAACTTCACTGATAGACAGGAAGCGGTGTTATGACACTGGCTATGACGTAGCCCGTTTAGGTGAAAACAGATAAAATATGTCTTGGCCTAGAAGTAGACCGTGTTTGGGTAAAAAATTATAGAAATTAATTCAATATGTTAATAATTATGGCAAAATATAAATTTCAAGTGAAATCTAATTAGGCCTAGCTTACCCAGAAGTAAAATCACCTACAGTAAGCAATCACCAGTCATTATTTATAAAGCTACTGTAATTATTAGTTAGGCAGTACTTTACACGTTAATATGTTTATTTGTGTGTGTGTGTGTGTGTGTGTGTGGTGTGTTAAAACTGATTTAAAGAATGACCCTTGATTCCGGATGTGGCAATGCTATTGATTAGTGTTCAATATCCTGGACGGGAGTTCCTGGGAAAAACGGGAAATTATGGAAATTGAAAAAAAAAAAGTTACAGATAATAAATTTGATGTTAAACCTTTCCGCGGAAAAATATTACAACATTGGAATTTTCTTAACATTTTAAAACGTTTTTAGAAGTTTTTGAAAGTCTCTGATTGCGTCACTTTAAAACATTTTAAAGGCGTCATTTCGTGGTTTTCGAATTATTATCCGATGGGGCTGAAATTTTAATATACTGTCGAGCCTAATGGATACTGACAAACTTAATAGAGAGAGATGTCAAAAATAGAATAATAAGCAGCTGTTTAACAACACCTTACATGCTTAATCCTCGTCAGGAACCTTCAATTTACTTACGTTGTTGGAACCATGGCGGTCTACATGACCCCAGGCCTAAAATCTTACAAAATGGTGCTGTAAAAAGTCTGTAATGAAACAACAAATGAAATATTGTATTTGATATTTAAGAACTTTTAATGAATAATAGCTTTTTCAATGTTTTGATTATTGATACCAGATACAAAGATAAAAAAAATCATACCAGTGGTAGTGATTCTTAGTGGTAGTTATCATCATCGTCACCATACCATAATTCACAGCATGTCCATCTGTTCGTCTGTTTGTTTGTCTGTCTCCTTTTCATGTCCAAACGACTGGACCGATTTTTATGAAACTTGGTGACAATACCCTCTGGGATCCCTGGAGTGTTTTTAGCAATTTTTTTTTCAGGTCAGGTGTCCCCCCCCCAAATAAAATTAGCCCAATTTATCCCTCCAAAAAATTATATGTTAAAACACGAAGCACTTAAATTTCAAGATTTTGGTCCATTGGTCTTGGGATGTGAAACTCAAAAATTTGATGGTTGTTTTCTTTCTTGAATTTGTTGATCTGCTTTTCTGGCTATTAGGGAAAATATAAAATTTTATAGGAGCATGGACTGGTGGCCTTCCCTATCATTAAAGTCTACGAGTAAACTGAGTCCCAACACGCTTCTACAGTTTCATACACTTTCGTAGAATGAAGGAAATCAAATTGGTTAATAAATTTAAAAAAAGAATGTAAATCAAATTTTTTACCTACGCATCGGAAGCTGAAATCGGATACTGAAGATTTTGAAAAGAAATTATGAAGGCAGTAAAAGCTTAATATTTATTTTAAGTTCACGAGGAACTTTTGTGAAGCTTAACAATTGAACCCCCCAATTACTGGGGCCCCAGCACAGCAGATCTAGCTAAATGGGCCCGTAGGGCCCACCTTAGTTAGGAAAGAACGCAGCAATGAAAAGCTTCACATCCGAACTCATTGTATCGAGATTTGTGAAGCTTAAGATTTTCATGGCTGCGTTCTTTTCTATAGTTTTATTGACCAAATAATTGACTCGCCAGTAATTGGGGAACCGCAAGCACCCTAATTACTGAGGCCGAAGGCCCTAGCACCCTAGGTAAATGGGCCCGTAGGGCCCACTTTAGCTAGTAAAACAAATTGTGACAAGTTGTATTTGAAATTTAACTGCTTCGTTAACTTCAAGTAAAATCTGTGAAGCTGCATTCAAAATTTAAGTAACTAGCAAAAATATCCCGCCCGTGGGGGCTGATTTTTTGCTAGTTTTTATAATTTCACGATCCTCAATGTCTTTCATGACATTTTTATCAAAATTTATGAAATTAATCTATGATTGTGGGTGTGTAGAAATAAATCTCTGAAATAAAGTAAATTCATGAAAATAATTACATAAGAATGAAATACTCGTATATATCAAATAGCACAAGAGGAACCATAGGGTCAATTTGACCCCAAATGGATAAAATGACAAACCCCTCCTGAAGGGATACAGTTAAAAGCAATAAAATTTTGATATATCACAGAAAAAGTGTCATGTAGGATTACATGGAAGTAGAGGTCGCCACACTGCCTAGTCAATTAGCCATGGGCTTAGCCAGACATTCAAAAACTATACGCACGAGGTCGTAAAAATCAAAAATATATAAAATGCCACAAAAATTTTTTGATCACCTGAAAATCACGGCCCCCAGCCTTCTTTAATTAGCCTTATAAGGCTAACTAACGAAAATATCACGATTTAACCTAACCAATCGTCAAGGGCGTACAGTTGATCTACCAATTGGTTAGGTTAAGTCATGATATTTTCGTTAGTTAGCCTTATAAGTCTAACTAACGAAGGCTGGGGCCCTGATATTCAGGTGAAACAAATTTTTGTTTGTTTATAAACAAATAAATAAATAATAAAGTAAATAAATAAATAAATAAATGAATAAAACATAAAATACTAAACTTAATTTGAAATTTTAATAATTTTTAAAAGATGACTCAAGTATAGTTTTAGGTATTGTGCAGTTATCAGTTATATATAAAGAGCAATATGTAATAATTAGTATCAATATGTAGATCAAAATTAATTGCAATATTTCACGCCCTCACATATTACTATTAATACATAGCTGTGGATTGATATACAATGAATCATTTATCACGTATTACTATTAATACATAGCTGTGGAATGATATACAATGAATCATTTATCACGTATTACTATTAATACATAGCTGTGGAATGATATACAATGAATCATTTATCACGTATTACTATTAATACATAGCTGTGGAATGATATACAATGAATCATTTATCACGTATTACTATTAATACATAGCTGTGGAATGATATACAATGAATCATTTATCACGTATTACTATTAATACATAGCTGTGGAATGATATACAATGAATCATTTATCACGTATTACTATTAATACATAGCTGTGGAATGATATACAATGAATCATTTATCACGTATTACTATTAATACATAGCTGTGGAATGATATACAATGAATCATTTATCACGTATTACTATTAATACATAGCTGTGGAATGATATACAATGAATCATTATCACGTATTACTATTAATACATAGCTGTGGAATGATATACAATGAATCATTTATCACGTATTACTATTAATACATAGCTGTGGAATGATATACAATGAATCATTTATCACGTATTACTATTAATACATAGCTGTGGAATGATATACAATGAATCATTTATCACGTATTACTATTAATACATAGCTGTGGAATGATATACAATGAATCATTTATCACGTATTACTATTAATACATAGCTGTGGAATGATATACAATGAATCATTTATCACGTATTACTATTAATACATAGCTGTGGAATGATATACAATGAATCATTTATCACGTATTACTATTAATACATAGCTGTGGAATGATATACAATGAATCATTTATCACGTATTACTATTAATACATAGCTGTGGAATGATATACAATGAATCATTTATCACGTATTACTATTAATACATAGCTGTGGAATGATATACATGAATCATTTATCACGTATTACTATTAATACATAGCTGTGGAAGATATACAATGAATCATTTATCACGTATTACTATTAATACATAGCTGTGGAATGATATACAATGAATCATTTATCACGTATTACTATTAATACATAGCTGTGGAATGATATACAATGAATCATTTATCACGTATTACTATTAATACATAGCTGTGGAATGATATACAATGAATCATTTATCACGTATTACTATTAATACATAGCTGTGGAATGATATACAATGAATCATTTATCACGTATTACTATTAATACATAGCTGTGGAATGATATACAATGAATCATTTATCACGTATTACTATTAATACATAGCTGTGGAATGATATACAATGAATCATTTATCACGTATTACTATTAATACATAGCTGTGGAATGATATACAATGAATCATTTATCACGTATTACTATTAATACATAGCTGTGGAATGATGTACAATGAATCATTTATCACGTATTACTATTAATACATAGCTGTGGAATGATATACAATGAATCATTTATCACGTATTACTATTAATACATAGCTGTGGAATGATATACAATGAATCATTTATCACGTATTACTATTAATACATAGCTGTGGAATGATATACAATGAATCATTTATCACGTATTACTATTAATACATAGCTGTGGAATGATATACAATGAATCATTTATCACGTATTACTATTAATACATAGCTGTGGAATGATATACAATGAATCATTTATCACGTATTACTATTAATACATAGCTGTGGAATGATATACAATGAATCATTTATCACGTATTACTATTAATACATAGCTGTGGAATGATATACAATGAATCATTTATCACGTATTACTATTAATACATAGCTGTGGAATGATATACAATGAATCATTTATCACGTATTACTATTAATACATAGCTGTGGAATGATATACAATGAATCATTTATCACGTATTACTATTAATACAGCTGTGGAATGATATACAATGAATCATTTATCACGTATTACTATTAATACATAGCTGTGGAATGATATACAATGAATCATTTATCACGTATTACTATTAATACATAGCTGTGGAATGATATACAATGAATCATTTATCACGTATTACTATTAATACATAGCTGTGGATTGATATACAATGAATCATTTATCACGTATTACTATTAATACATAGCTGTGGAATGATATACAATGAATCATTTATCACGTATTACTATTAATACATAGCTGTGGAATGATATACAATGAATCATTTATCACGTATTACTATTAATACATAGCTGTGGAATGATATACAATGAATCATTTATCACGTATTACTATTAATACATAGCTGTGGAATGATATACAATGAATCATTTATCACGTATTACTATTAATACATAGCTGTGGAATGATATACAATGAATCATTTATCACGTATTACTATTAATACATAGCTGTGGAATGATATACAATGAATCATTTATCACGTATTACTATTAATACATAGCTGTGGAATGATATACAATGAATCATTTATCACGTATTACTATTAATACATAGCTGTGGAATGATATACAATGAATCATTTATCACGTATTACTATTAATACATAGCTGTGGAATGATATACAATGAATCATTTATCACGTATTACTATTAATACATAGCTGTGGAATGATATACAATGAATCATTTATCACGTATTACTATTAATACATAGCTGTGGAATGATATACAATGAATCATTTATCACGTATTACTATTAATACATAGCTGTGGAATGATATACAATAATCATTTATCACGTATTACTATTAATACATAGCTGTGGAATGATATACAATGAATCATTTATCACGTAATTACTATTAATACATAGCTGTGGAATGATATACAATGAATCATTTATCACGTATTACTATTAATACATAGCTGTGGAATGATATACAATGAATCATTTATCACGTATTACTATTAATACATAGCTGTGGAATGATATACAATGAATCATTTATCACGTATTACTATTAATACATAGCTGTGGAATGATATACAATGAATCATTTATCACGTATTACTATTAATACATAGCTGTGGAATGATATACAATGAATCATTTATCACGTATTACTATTAATACATAGCTGTGGAATGATATACAATGAATCATTTATCACGTATTACTATTAATACATAGCTGTGGAATGATATACAATGAATCATTTATCACGTATTACTATTAATACATAGCTGTGGAATGATATACAATAATCATTTATCACGTATTACTATTAATACATAGCTGTGGAATGATATACAATGAATCATTTATCACGTATTACTATTAATACATAGCTGTGGAATGATATACAATGAATCATTTATCACGTATTACTATTAATACATAGCTGTGGAATGATATACAATGAATCATTTATCACGTATTACTATTAATACATAGCTGTGGAATGATATACAATGAATCATTTATCACGTATTACTATTAATACATAGCTGTGGAATGATATACAATGAATCATTTATCACGTATTACTATTAATACATAGCTGTGGAATGATATACAATGAATCATTTATCACGTATTACTATTAATACATAGCTGTGGAATGATATACAATGAATCATTTATCACGTATTACTATTAATACAGCTGTGGAATGATATACAATGAATCATTTATCACGTATTACTATTAATACATAGCTGTGAATTGATATGCAATGAATCAGTTCTCACGTAATACTATTAATGATGTAATAAGAACTAGTGACACGGACTTTGTCTTGGGATAAGGCACGCACCAACCGTTATTGTGAGAATGTTTTGCTGCCTATTGTTGTGCGTATAACCACGTATGCACGTTCGTACACAATGGTAGAATTGAGACGCAGTGATTCTCAATACAATAATAAATTATATTGTAAATTAAAAGATGCTATCCAGAAACCAAATTTGGAGCAAATGTAGTTTACGTCCCCCTGATGCAAAAGGGGACACAAATTACACTAAGTCAACGTGTAGTTTTTTAAATGAATCCATCAAATAAAACGTAAAAACTAACGAAAATATTACGACTTAACCTAACCAATCGTTAATTTATATATATATATATATATATATATATATATATATATATATATATCCCCGCAAGGGGGTTCTAAGCTCGTGCTCTTGGTGCTCTTTGTGCTCGTTTGTACGTGCTTGTTCCTGGAGGTTTCACGTGCGCCCTCCCGGCCCTAGCACCCAAGGATGATGGGGCTCGGCCCTGCAGTCCTTGTCATCCTTGGTCTTTTTCCACTTCGACTGTCCCCTCCACCCTTTCTTTTTCCTCTGTCTTTCCTCTCACTTTTTCTTTGTTTTTCCGCTGAGATATGCCCTTTAAATAGAGGCGAATCGGTTCTTCCTGAACTAAAAAAAAAAAAAAAAAAAAAAAATATATATATATATATATATGTGTGTGTGTGTGTGTGTGTGTGTGTGTGTGTGTGTGTGTGTGTGTGTAAAAATTGACGATTGGTTAGGTTAAGTCGTAATATTTTCGTTAGTTTTAAACGTTTTATTTGATTAGGTATACGCGTACAAAGTTGGGGAACGCAAACTACACTAGGATAATGTAGGGGACTGTAAATTACACTAGGATAATGTAGGGGAACGTAAACCACACTAGGGACCACAGGGGGACGTAAACTACACTTGCTCCCCGAATTTTTTAACTATACACACGTTTACTATGCGATTTTTTTTTAACTATAGGCACGTGTGTATAATGCGTATGCCTAGTTACGCCACTGAATTAGCAGCAACTATTTAAATAACACTAGGGTCAAATAGACTCCATGGTTCCTGATGAGGGTTAATGCTTATTCCAAACTACAAAGCTTAAACTTCGGTTACTTTGGTTTTTCTGTCATCCATAATCCGTAATCCATATGGATGTAGTTGTCAATGTCACCCACTAAACACAATGTTCCTCGTCAGCAATGAGTAGGGGGCCTAACTTATATTTTCTTCTTTGGGAAAGGGCGGGGGAGGGGGGAGCGGAGTTATAGAGATATAAAATTTCTTTGATAAATCATACGCAAAAATGACTCAATAAAAAACAGGTTTTGGATCACCTGAAGATCATGGCCCCCCACGTATTCTTGTTTTTTGCTTTACAGTACCAAATATAATAATAAATTAAATTGAATGCCCGGTTAGGTCAACTGTACGCCCTTGACAATTGGTTAGGTTAAGTCGTGATATTTTTGTTAGTTTTAACGAAGATATTATTTGGTAATTGAGGCTGGGGGCCCTGATCTTCAGGTGATCCCAGGTTTTTATTACTTTAATTTAAGTTATCAATTGTTTAATCTTAAAATTTAATTATTTTATCAATTTCCCGGGAATTCCCGGGAATATTCCCGGGAAATTCAATTTAAATTCCCTTCCCGGGATTAAACACTACTACTGATGAATGTTTTTTAGTGAGAAGACAAGAAGTCCTTTTTCCTACATGCGGGTAATTAATTATATTATACATCGTAGTTCATATATATACAGGGTGGTCCAGAAGTCATGCCTCATTGTAGTGATATTCAATACTACCCCCCACCCCCCACCCCCATATGAGGCAGGACTTTGGACCACCCGTATATATATATATATATGTGTATATATATATATATATATATATATGATGAATAAAACCACGAAGGGAAAGAAACACAAAGTGGTGCTCAGCGCTTTCGTCTAATGACATCCTCAGGAACACTGGAGTGAAAGAAGAGTTCAAGACAATATATAGGTTACAGAAATAAACATATATATATATATATAGAGTAAGTATAGAAAAAAAATTGTGGGAGGAGCAAACACATTTGTATGGAAAAATGACACTTATAGCACTTTGCCCGAAATTCAACATAAATTCAAATGGTAACAGGTCACAAAAGAATAAAGAAATAAAATAAATTAAATATAATATTGGAAAAATTACAAAATAATGCCTTAGTGATATATACGTCACAGCCGAAATAACCATAAAGAAATAAACCAACAGATAAAAACCAAAAATTATAAAAATTATAAGTGGAGTCTACAAATTCAAGCTCGAAAGGAAAATTTTACAATCAATTTAATAGATGATGCCAAAATTGATATATATGTCACAAAGAAATAAAGAAATAAACCAAAAAAAATAAATTGGTAAAAATTTGTTTTTGTCTCTTTTGCTTTATAAATCTGTATGTTTTTCTTACAATTTTATTTTTCAATTTATTGTTGTATGCGTATTTCTTATATATATGTATATGTATGTATGTATGTGTATGTATGTATATATATATATATATATGTATAGGTATATATATGTATGTATGTATTTATATATGTATGTATATGTATATATATTTGGTTATGCGAGTGTACATGTTTAGTTGTATTATTTGTAATTTTTCCAATTTACATTTATTTTTATTTCTTTATTCTTTTGCTAAACCTTTGGTAAAATTTGTTTTTGTCTCTTTTTTCTTTATAAATCCGTATGTTTCTCTTGCAATTTTATTTTTCAATTTATTGTGGTATGCGTATTTCTTATATATATGTATGTGTATGTATGTATGTGTATGTAGGTATATATATGTATAGGTATATATATGTATATGTATTTTTATATATGTATGTTATAATGTTATATAATGTTTCAGACCAACAAAGACCCTAGGATCCACTCATGGCTGGTCTACCTAACTGTGTTCGTAATCGTGTATTGTGTATGTCCTCCGTGGTGGCGAGGGACCTACAATTTTACGTGGGTTCCGAACCACAAGAACATAAGAAATTTATGTAAAAACTGCCGGTAAATTGGCAACAACCAATTTTTTACGAAACTAAATAATTATCAATTTAAAACTAATTAATTATCGATTTAAAACTAAAGATAGAATCTCTGGATCCAGAGGATCAAGTCATAATAGATTACTATCCACAAATGTTACACTCTATATCTATTTATAACGGACATGCAAATATATCAGATCCAAAGAATCCAGTCAATTTCATTACGGTATCCATCAAGTCACGGTCCATATCGATTGCGGACCAAGTCAAAATTTACAACCATATACATTACAATATATACACTTACGAGGAAAAGTGTAGGTGTGGCTGTAAAGACTGTACAGTAATGTAGAAATGTGTGTGCACCCATTATGGGTCTCCCATTTAAAGGTGTTTGTGGGGCAAGTGAAGATCATGAGTTTTTCAATACCTCACAGTACTATGGGGGGCACCGCTCGGCAGAGGAATCTCTTTAAATGGGGTGTGTAAGGACAGAGAGTATCCCCTAACCCAAGACGCTGCCTCCCTATATCCCACAACACTTGTGTTGAGCTGTGGGATCTATCCCCACAAAGCCTTAATTTTACTACCTTAACCTATACCCTTTCTATCAACATGCGCGTCTAATCGATTTTTAAACATGTTTATAGACGTGCTACTAATTACTTCTACCGGCAAACTATTCCAGCTATTTACTATTCTATGCGTAAAAAAGTTTTTGGCAACTGCTGTCTCGAACCTTCTACTTGTCAACTTACACCCGTTATTTCTAGTCCTATTATATTGAGATATTTCGAAAAAGCTATCTCTATCTACGTTATCAAACCCATTCATAATTTTGAAAACCTGGATTAGATCACCCCTTAACCTCCTAGTCTCGAGAGTAGTCAATTTTAAACTCCTTAAGCCTATCCTCGTACGACTTTGACCTAAGAGACGGAATCATCTTAGTTGCTCGTCTTTGAACTCTTTCGATTTTGTCTATATCTTTGCGCATATGCGGATTCCAAAATTGGACCGCGTACTCCAAATGGGGTCTAACTAATGATTTTATAAAGAGGAACTATAATATCGCGCGATTTGTACTCAAAATTTCGAGCTATAAAACCTACACTTTGTTCGCCTTATTGACCGCTGCTGTACTTTGTTTCGCTACTTTTAAATCACCAGTGACTATAACTCCTAAATCTTTTTCCTGCTCTACGCTTGTTAAACCTTTCCCTGACATACTATACGCAAAATTACCGTTACGCGAAGCTATATGCAAAATTTTGCACTTATCCACGTTAAATCTCATTTGCCATGTGACTGACCAATCAACGATTTTATTCAAATCTTCCTGAATTTTACCTCTATCTTCGTCATTAATCGCCCTACCACCCAGCTTCGTGTCATCCGCAAACTTTGAAACTGTACTGACTAGGCCGACATCTAAATCGTTAATATATATAAGAAAAAGCAAGGGGCCCAATACAGAACCCTGAGGAACGCCACTCGCTACATTAGCCCAACACGACTCCGCTCCATCAACGACCACCCTCTGTTTCCTGCCTCGCAACCACTCTTCTAGCCAATTTATTACTACACCCCTGATTCCATGAGCCTTAGTTTTTTCAATGAGTCTTTTGTGCGGCACGGTGTCAAACGCTTTTTGAAAATCTAAATACACTACATCAACCGCCCGATGTCTATCGTAAACGTCAACCACGCTTTGGAAAAATTCTAAAAGATTAGTTAAGCAAGATTTGTTTTCGCCTAAAACCGTGCTGCGTATTTCTAACCAGATTATGCACTTCTAAGTGTTCGACTATACGATCCCTAATTATTGATTCCAGTAGCTTACCTACAACAGACGTTAAACTGATTGGCCTATATATTTGGTTATGCGAGTGTACATGTGTAGTTGTATTATTTGTAATTTTTCCAATTTATATTTATTTTTTTTCTTATTCTTTTGTGACCAACGGATCTTTCAGACATTAATTATAAAAACCGTTGGTAATTTGTCCCTTATGCATATATTATATATATTCCTTATATATTGGTTTATTTCGTATATATACCTTATATTTGTCGTATATATTTTTATAGTTCTTTATATATCATCTAGCATCATTTGTTTTCCAATTTATATTTACTTGTACTTTTTTATTCGTTTGTGACCATTGTATGTATGATTCAGACAATAACTAAAAAACCTTTGGTAATTTTTTTTTTTTTTTTTTTTTTTTTTTTAATTTCTGTGCGTCTCTTACAATTTATTTTTCAATTTATTTTTTTTGGTTTATTTCTTTATTTCTTTGTGACATATATATCAATTTGGCGTCATCTATTAAATTGATTGTAAATTTTCCTTTCGAGCTTGAATTTGTAGACTCCACTTATAATTTTTATAATTTTTGGTTTTTTATCTGTTGGTTTATTTCTTTATGGTTATTTCGGCTGTGACGTATATATCACTAAGGCATTATTTTGTAATTTTTCCAATTTATATTTATATTTATTTTTATTTCTTTATTCTTTTGTGACCTGTTTACCATTTGAATTTATGTTGAATTTCGGGCAAAGTGCTATAAGTGTCATTTTTCCATACAAATGTGTTTGCTCGTAAAAGGAAATTTAATGAAATTTCCAGAATCGACAGATAAATAGTTGTTATAAAACATTTTTGCAGGACCCAAAAATCTCTAATAGTTTTTTGAGTTATATTAATTCAAAGTACGGTTAACTTTTTTGTGGGACACCCGGTATATATATATATATATATATATATATATATATATATATGTTTATTTCTGTAACCTATATATTGTCTTGAACTCTTCTTTCACTCCAGTGTTCCTGAGGATGTCATTAGACGAAAGCGCTTGAGCACCACTTTGTGTTTCTTTTCCCTTCGTGGTTTTATTCATCATAAATATTTTTCACTGTTATTTTCGTGAAATAATTTTCATATATATATATATATATATTTATTTATTTATTTTACAGCACTCTGCTCATAGCTTACAAAGTAAGTAGCAGATATATGAAACACAGTTCTGATGACTGTGATAAAAAGATTTATTCGGTTTATCCTCAGTGAGATTTATCCCTCAGTGAGACTACCTCAGGTTCACACACACCATGGCAAATCTCGGAAGCAGTTGGAAAGTCGGCGTAAGTGGACCCGGGTCAATATCCCAAGTATTCAGAAAGTGGTAGTCGAATGTCTATTTCATAGTCTTCCTTACTGTTTTCACAATGTTTACGAAGGATCATTTTTCTTGAGTTATTTAAGCTATATCTCTTTAATAATAACCCATAATATAACCAATAATAACCCATAATATAACCCATAATAACCCATAATATAACCTATAATATAATCCATAATATAACCCATAAATTAAAATTAATAATTTTCTTCACTAATCAAATGCAAAAATAAATTGGTACAGAAAATTCCAGCCAAAAAAATCCAAATTTAAATGACTAAAAAAGGGTATAATCACGTCGATTGATGGCCTATTGCAAAGTTTGGTAAACTTGGTAATTGGAAAAGTGCTTTTTCAAAAGTGAAAAGTGTGTGTGTATCTTTTTGACTCTTTAAAAATTAATTTCGTTTAACTTTTCGTGACCCGTGTGGAGCCGAACCGTCTGTTTAGTTTTACGTTGTCGTAAACGTATACCAATTTAGGTGGACTAAATATTTCATTTGTCTCTCTAGTTTTTGTATTTTTTGAGAAGTTACTACGCAAATTAATTAAAACCTAAGGTCAGCTTAGTTTTCCCAGTTTAAGCTTTAGGTCAGATTTAGGAATGTTTGCGTGTTTGTGGGGAAGATATGGGTTGGTATGTGTTTGGGTAGAGTTTAGTACAGTAAATGGTTGGGTGGCAGTGTGGTTGTGGGGTATGTAACTGAGTGGATTCGGATAGACGGTGAAAGGGTTTTTCTGAGTGGATTTACGTAGATAGTAGGTGACAGTAGGAGTATTTCTAAATTGATTTGGGTAGATGGCAGGTGGCATTGTGAGTGTGGCAGGGTGTTGGTGTTCGGGTGTGGGAGTAAACCACATTTTCTAATTAACGTGACTGACAGCAAAATTTGCCAATAAAAGATGTAGAAAAAGAATACACATTTTGGACACCGTAAACATTTTATTATTTTTAATGGCACCCATAAATTTAATGATTCTTGTCCAGTAAATCGTTTATGGCATCTGAAATTTTAACTGTATTTTCTACGGTTTTTTGGAGGCAACTTTGATGCATGTCTTTTTTACCATAAAATTTACGATGTACAAAATTTTGGAAATAATTTAATGTATTAAAGCAAATTTCCAAGTATTTACAATTTGGACGCTATTTGTATGTTAATGTGATACAATTTGCCAGTTTTGGCTGGAATGGGTAACGCATTTATTAATGAGTATGCCATATTTATACAATAGGGACAGTAGTATCGTCCTTAGCTTAGTGATAGGCATAACCTTTCAGTCCTGAAGCCATGTTGGTTCGGGTTGAATAAATTCTATTTTGTAGGTAGTAAGCACTTTTGCCTTCAATAACATGTTTATTACATGTTTATTACCTCCTTTGAATAAGGAGAGGCAATGTTCGCGTTCTTTAAAGGGAGTAGAATTTGTCCTATGTCAAGTGATTTTCGCCATATAGTTGTTGTTGTTGGTTAGCCGATCAGCCCACCCTGATCGAGCAAGCCGGTGGCACGCAGGTAACCGATCGCCCTCTCCGGAGTGGACCAGAGGTTCAGCGCACTAATGATGTAGTAGCCATATAGTAGCTTGATCATACTCTTTTTACATTTCTTCAGAAACATGATACGCCTGTGTCTGTTCCTGGTTTTGAATTTTCTCGTGTTTGTGACAGAACCTTACTTACGTCCCCTTCCGATAATGCTCGGTCTATTTCATTCGTGTCCGTATTTTTTCATGGCTGATTTCTATTTTTAAAAAAATTCATCTAAATTTCCTACTTTTCTTCAGATTTTGGGGTGCTGAACACAGCTAAATTACTGCTTAAAACAGTTAGCTCATTTTTTCTGGGTCATTTGTATATGGGTCATTTCCATATACAGTATATATATATATATATATATATATATATCAGTGGCGACTCCTGCACTCGGGCTTCTCGGGCTGAGCCCGAGAGGCAAGGGGCAAGGAGAAGCATGAGAGATAAAATTGTGTATTTATAGATTTAAGTTTTGAAAAAAAGTTTTAAATACAAATTGTAAAAATGGTTTTTGGCTGGTAGTATGTTACTATTTTTCTGTCTAGCCTTCGTCACGCAAGCAAATTTTGAGCGCATTTAGATACCCTTACTACTTATAAAAAAACTATATTGACACATTAAGTTTTCGTGTAATCTTTCAAGATCCTTTACTCGGGCGCAAGACATTACGCCCGAGAAAGTATAAGTAATATTGTATATTTAAGGTTCTTTTAATGAATAATTATTTGCTCGCATACGGTTACATAATAGTCCTTCTTCTAATTCTCATTAAATAAAATACGTTTTTCCTCCTATTAATTTTTTAAAGAAAAAAACATTTCAACTCGGGCTTATATCCTTCGGCCTTGTAGAGGCACAATTTTTAATTCTGGCGATACATGGTAACGTTTTACATTTCGATAAGCGTGCCTTCAACTGCCTTGGGCGGCGGTGCAGTTTGATTTCTGTCGCAATGTGAAGTTGTTCGCTTTTCTTAAATAATCTGACTTATTTTTAATATTATAAGTATTCTGAGAAGTATAGCCCACCCATGGAGGACATAGTGTTATCATTAAAAGAAAACCACAAAGCTGATTCAGCTCCTTCTTACCATACCTGTAGCTTCTGTTTCAAATGAAAGAAGTTTCTCTGTTCTTGATCGAATTAGATCATATTTAAGAAACACAATGGCTCAAGAACGGCTCTCGTCCCTGGCTAGGATTTCAATTGAAAAAGAAATACTTATTGATTTAGAAAGCAAAAAGGAATTACATGACCGAATATTAAAGGAATTTGCTTTAAAACCAAGACGCTTGGACTTTATGTTCAAGTAAATAAAATTCAAATAATTTTTTCTACCGAGGTATGTATTTATTTATTTTATTGATAATCTTAAGTTATTGTCATGCATTTAAGTGTCGGCTCATATGTAGACTTGAAAATTTAAAAAGAGCCGAGTAGTCTTGAAGAGCTGGAGTCGCCACTGATATATATATATATATTATATATATATATATATATATATATATATATATATATATATATGGAATGAATTTCACACTTAAACACGTGAAATAAATGAATGAAGCAAAAAAAAAATATGCCAAGGTCTTTTGTATATTCGACAATACACCTCGTCAGGGAATTTAAATTTCTCATTCTCTGAAGAGGTGTATTGTTGAATACACAAAGGCCTTGGAATAATTTTTTCTTTTTTCTCGTAGGTTTGCAGCATATATATATATATATATATATATATATATATAATATACACACACAGGGTGGTGCAAAAGTCGCGCATCATAGGAATTTTCAGTGTTGATTATATTATTTTTTTCTTTTAGGTAGGTGATGGCTGCGAAATTAACAATAGACGAGAGGGTGAGCTTGGCTTTAATGTATGGAATACCACGTACAACAAATCGATGAATCGGTACAGAATTTAAATTCTGTATCCATCCATCGATTTGTAGTACCTGGTATTCCATGCATTAAAACCAAGCTCATCCTCTCGTCTATTGTTAATTTTGCAGCCATCCCCTACCTAAAAGAAAAGGAAATAATATATTATAATCAACACTGAAAATTCCTATGATGCGCGACTTTTGCGCCACCCTGTATATATATATATACAGGGTGTTTCAAAAGTCCCTCATTATTTTTAAAATTTTATTAAAATAGCAATTACAAGAGGAACCAAATGACAATTTGGTTCCTGAGTCTACGATTCATGAGAATTTTGGTGGCATCAAACTTGGCTTCATAAGTCTACTGGAAAGTCACTGGTACACCTCAACGTGGGCACCGTCTTTTTCGAAACAAGCGAGCCACCGTTTTACGCATTCTTGGCCGACATTGGACAACATTTCGGGAGTAACAGAAGCACACGCATTCCTGATCCGTTCTTCTAGTGTGGGGAGGACTCGCGGCTTGGTGGCGTACACTTTGCTCTTAATGTGGCCCCACAAAAAGAAGTCGCATGGGGTAAGATCAGGCGAGCGAGCAGCCCATTCGATGAGACCACGGCGACCAATCCACCGATCCGGGAACTGCTTATTCAGAAATGAGCGAACCTCACGGTGGGTGGCGACGATGGTGTTCCTATCCGGTGCATAATGGTGTCCGTAGACTGCCCGGAATCGTCGCTGCACTTCGACCACAGATTCAAAAACCTCCTGCCATGCAGCGATTTTACACCTCTGCCCTAGAGTCAGCATGGTAGCAGAAGAAAACGGAGCAAAACTTCAAATGTAGACTGAAAACAATTCTCAACTACTGAGTAAGAGTTTACCACAAGATGAACGTCGTTGGTCGATTAGCTGCAAAGAAAATTGAAAATCAAATTAGTGAGGGACTTTTGAAACACCCGGTATATATATATATATATATATATATATATATATATATATATATATATATATATTATATATATAATATATATATATATTTATATATATATATATTAACAAGCTTTGTAAACTGCAATAAGAGTATTCAGCATTGAGCAGTGGTTATTCTCTCTCTTGCGGCTTGAATTCGTTAAGGATGGTATCATCTAACATTGTACATCCGAAAACTGTATATGTTACAAGGAATCTGTGTAACTAGGGATTTCATGAAATCCCTAAAATGTTCAGGGATTTCATGTAAGGTTAAGTCGTAATATCTTCGTTAGTTTTAACGAAAATATCACGACTTACCCTAACCAATCGTCAAGCGCGTACAGTTGACCTAACCGAACATTCAATAATTTTCCCATAAGTTTAACGAAAATATCACGACTTAACCTTACATGAAATTCCTGAACATTTTAGGGGTTTCATGAAATCCCTAATTACACAAATTCTTTGTGTGTGTATATATATATATATATATGTGTGTGTGTGTGTGTGTGTGTGTATTCAGGACGTGCTCGGTTCGTCTGCAATTTTGCTACCTTTATCATGACAGGGTCCCTGCAACATTCATGTTAATGCCGCACGAATCATTTCAAATATTTGCTATTTCCTTTTTAACTTGATTTGTACATATGACGCTTTCGAGTGTGACAAAAATCCGCTTCCATTTTGAAAGTGGAAGAATTAATTTCAGTCGTAAACTCCGTCATTAGAGGCTGTAAAGGCCCCAAATGTTTGAAAAATTAATCGTAAAAACCAATAACGGTTTTTGCATTCCTCTTAATTGTGTTTACATATATAAAAATTGTCAGCGTTACATTACAGAAATTTGTTGAAATTCATTACTTACATAACGACAATATACAAGTTGGCGCAAAAGTCAGGAATCATAGGCACATTTTAATCATTTGTGTTTTAATATGTGTTTTGTTCTTTTCAGATTTGTTGTTGAACCTGTGGCACAGAAATTGACAATAGATGAACGGGTGGAGATAGTTTTAATGTGTGCAAGGCGTGGTAACACCATACCGATCAGTTGCTGCTGCTTTTAATGACAAAGACCCTGAGAGGTCACCGTTGTTCAGGCATCAGTTGGAAAACTGTTCACTCGCTTCAAAGAAACGGGAATTGTTCATGATCGGCCGCGTAGTGGTCGGCCAAAAAGTTCAACCGATGCAGCAACATCACTAACGGTACTCAATCACCTCGAAAACAGCTCACGTAAGTCCTTAAGAAAGTTATCCCAGGAAACGGGTGTCTCCAGAAGACCCATTCAGCGAATTCTTACAACAAATCGTTTCCACCCCTACAAAGTCCAACTCGTTCAGGAACTGCACGGTGACGACACAGACCGTCGTGTAGAGTTCTGCCAGTGGTTTCTACAACATCGACAGCTTCAACAAAGGATCATGTTCAGCGACGAAGCGATATTTCACCTCAGCGGTCGTGTTAATAGGCATAATGCACGCTATTGGGCCATTGAGAACCCGCACTGGATGGAGGAAGGACATGTGTAATTCGATCCACGAATTATGGTGTGGGCTGCCCTCTGGGGTGATCGGTTAATTGGTCCGTACTTTTTCGACGGCAATGTACAGGTGAAACATATCTGCATATGCTGCAAACATTTCTAATGGCCATACTGGATGACATTCCATTGGCAGAACGGGCGGAGATGTGGTTTCAGCACGATGGTGTACCACCACATTTCGCAACCATCGTCCGGAGCTCTTTAGATGAAACATTCCCAAATAAGTGGATCGGACGGCGAGGGCCCGTCGAATGGCCAACTAGGTCTCCAGACCACACGCCTCTTGACTTTTTCTTATGGGGCCGTCTCAAGTCGGTGGTCTATGCTGATCGACCCAGAACCATACGTTGCAGTTGAATGTATATATATATATATATATATATATATATATATTATATATATATATATCTATATATATATAATATATACCTTACAAAGGTTGCGCGCGATGATTTCTCATTTCGCGAAGGTCAAGCTTGTCGCCCCTCCTCTCGAGTTGGCCTGGTGAAGTCGTGAGTTGGATTCTTGCGCTCTCCACCTCACATAGCCAGGTACGCCCGGCTCATCGGGGATTGTTCTGAGCCAGGCGTCTAGTCTTCTTTTGAAGATTTCCACTGCAACTCCCTTCATGTTTCTTAGGTCTTTGGGCAACTGATTAAACAGTTTTGGTCCTCTCACTACAAAACTATTTTCTTTCAGGGTTAAGGATGTTCCCTGTCTCGCCTTCAATTTGGGAATACGACACAGTCTACCGTTTCTAGTTTCAACCGTTGTTTGGCGAGTTATAGGGTTTAGAGTAAGATTAGGGACTAGTTTCTCCATTATTTTCCAAGTGTAAATAATGGTGTATCTCTCTCTTCTCCTTTCCAGTGAATATAGGTCTAGTTCGCGTAACCTTTCCCAGTAATTTAGTTCTTTGCACCCATTGATCTTGGCTGTGAAGCTTCTCTGGATCCCTTCCAGCTGTCTAATGTCTTCTTTTTTATATGGGGATGTTAGGACCGAGCAGTATTACAATTTGGGTATTATCAGGGTTTTCAGTAGAGGAATCATTACATTCCTATCCCTTCGTTTAAAGGTTCTCAATATCTGACCCGTTATTCTCTTTGCTCTGTTTACTGCTATCTTATTTTGTGTTTCAAATTTCGCATCATCTGTCATTACAACCCCTAAATCTTTTGCTCTGGAATTTCTCTGAATTTCCTGTCCATTTGGGGTATAATATTCCATGGATTTTAGGTCTTCTCTTTTTCCGTACCGTAATAACTGAAATTTCTCGGTGTTAAACTTCATATTGTTGTCTTCCGTTCACTTGTAGATTCTGTTTATGTCGGTTTGTAGAGATCCTATGTCTTCTGGGTTTCTTATTTTTCTACTAATCTTTGTGTCATCCGCAAAGGATGTTACTGCGCTGTCTCTGGTAACGTCCTCATCCATGTCAGTTACATGATTATGAAGAGTAGTGGAGCTAATACTGTTCCTTGTGGTATTGAGCTGAGGACCTCTGATTCTGATGAAGATACTCCTTGTACCGTAACGACTTGCCGCCGCTCACTAAGGAAATTATATATCCATTTCCCTACTTTTCCCGTTATTCCCATATATTTCAGTTTATGTATTAAGATTCCGTGGTCACACTTGTCGAACGCTTTAGCAAAGTCTGTGTATATTACATCATAGTTTTCATTACTTTCAAGTGCATCAATAATGTTGTTGTAATGTTCCATTAGTTGTGATAGGCATGATCTGCCTGACCGAAACCCACGTTGGTTATCATTGAATTTTTTCTGAGTTTCCAAAAAGTCATAGATTTTCTGTCTAACTATTCTTTCAAATATTTTAGTAAGATGGGATGTAAGCGATACTGACCTATAGTTTTTGGCCTCGGATCGATCTCCTCCTTTATATATATATTGGGACTATGTTCGCGCTCTTCAGGATGCCCGGTGTATATATATATATATATATATATATATATATATATATATATATATATAATATTATATATATATATATATATATAGGGTGGATCAAAAGTTCTGCCAATGAATACTTTTGAGACAGGACTTTTTGACTCGGGTGATTTTTTTTTTTAACATTTTACAATTTTTAAAGGTTTGAATATTTTATATGAATTGAAATAAAAGCATGAATTTCTTACTGTACGTTTTCTACACTTGGGGAATTAGTCCCACCTATCCCCACGTTTGCGCGCGAAAATATGGATTCTATAAGCTACACGTACGTTACCCAGTCGACCATCGAGAAATTTATGTACGAGTGTATATATATATATATATATATATATGAAAATATTTCACGAAGGTGACACGTGAAAAATATTTATGATGAATAAATGAATTATGAAGAATGAGAAGAGGTTTAATTGGTTGATATTGTTCAGTCACGGTTGGTCTTTCAAACGTTTACGGCCTTTATGGGCTAACCATGAGTGTGAAAAAAATGAGTATAAACAAACTTTCATCTACACTCCCTTGAGTCTATACAATACTTGTCACCTGTCCTCAGCTCTGTTGTGGGAGAAACCAATTGTTGAACGTGTAACTCCAAATTCGTAAATAAGTCATTATTTACTCATTATTTATTCATTATTTACTCATTATTTACCCTTATTTACTCTTATTTACTCTTACTTACTCTTTATTTACTCATTATTTACTCTTTGTTTACTCTTTATTTACTCTTTATTTACTCATTATTTATTCTTTATTTACTCATTATTTACTCTTTATTTACTCATTATTTATTCATGCTCATCATTAATGCGGTGCGGTGAGCATTCCAGCATGCTCTCACACACACTTCTCCCTCTGTTTCTTACTACACATACATGCATCTTACACACTACACAACGTTTTCAAAATTTATATTATTGAGCCTTAGAGACCTTGGTTTTGACTCTCTCCGTCATCAGTGGAAGGGCCACTTTTGCAGGCGATCGCCCTTAGCGCCCCCCCCCCTCCTGAACGTAAAGGAAAGAGACATCAACTGAATATAAAATATGATTTAATGGTAAACTTACAACATTCATTGAAGAATTCGTACAATTGATGTAATTATTGATGAAACAAAGAATTTTAAATCTTGGCAAAAATGGATTAAGACTAATTACTCGTAACACATTTAAGGTGTTAACATTTTAAAGTTACAGTGAAAATTACACATCTTTTATTACTTATGACAAACAATTAACACAGAAGTTACATATATATATATACACACACATATTTATATTACAATATTACATTAGCTAAGTCATACCGCTAAAGCCGCATTTACATCTGGGATAAATTTGTTAGTTAATATGTTGGCCGACGTGTTAATTAACAAATTTACCCCAGTGTAAACATTTAACATGGTCAAAAATATGTTATCTAACATGTTAGCTTAACTTGTTTTGTGAGCGCTCCGGAGCGAAAAACATTTTGGTCATATATGTTGTGAGATGATTTTATCATAGCAGGGTTGCCAACCTATTACGATAAAAATTTCACCATATATAATATATATATATAATATATATATATATATATATATATAATATATATATATATATATATATATATTTTTGGCAAAATTTTCTTCGTGATAGGTTGGTAACCCTGCTGTCCACTAGTCAGTTAACAGACAAATGTTTGTGGCTTTGTGACGTGTGTTCCATAACATGTGTTCCAGTGTAAACGGTGCCTAGTAACTGCATGTTAGATAACAGTGTTAGCTAACATACTAAGCCAACATGTAGACTGTAGATAACAAGTTAGCGTCAATGTAAATGCGACTTAATAAGATTCAGTGTCACGTGTACATTTTAATATATTAACATATTAACATATTAAAAACATTAAAACGACTCTTTTCTGTTTAACAGGGTGTTCTAAAAAATTATAAAAACAACCTTTTTCTGTTGGAATAAATAATAATAATAATAATAATAATAATAATAATATTAATAATTAATAATAATTTGAATAATGAAGTATTAAGAAAAGTACATTTTAGGTTGGAGAAAGTTATTACAAAAAAATATATATTAGAATTAAGCCAAATTTTGTGTTTGAAACGTTTTGATGTTAGGTAATAAGTTAGGATAGGTTAGGTTAGGATAGGCTATGTTAGGTTGGTTACAGTCAGGCTAGGTTAGGTTAGACTATGTTAGGTTAGGTTACAGTCAGGTTAGGTTAGGTTAGGTTATAGTCAGGATAGGCTGTGTTAGGTTAGGTTACAGTCAGGTTAGGTTAGACTATGTTAGGTTAGGTTACAGTCAGGTTAGGTTAGGTTACAGTCAGGTTAGATTAGGCTATAGGTAAGTTTCTCTACTCTAAAAATGTATCTTTCTGTATAAATTTATTATTTTCTAACCCAAAAACGTTGGTTTGGATCACCTGAAGATCAGGGCCCCCAGCCTTCTTTAGTTAGCTTTATAAGGCTAACTAACGAAAATATCACGACCTAACCTAACCAATCGTCAAGGGCGTAAAGTTGACCTAACGATTGGTTAGGTTAGGTCGTGATATTTTCGTTAGTTAGCCTTATAAGGCTAACTAAAGAAGGCTGGGGGGCCCTGATCTTCAGGTGATCCGTTGGTTTTTTAATATTTTTTTTCACAGTCCGTTAAATGGAAAAGATCCAACGATGCTTTTCAACGTCATGAACTTAAAATTTACAATAAAATTTAAATCAACAATAAATTAAACCTTCAATGAAAACTATGTGTTCCGTCTGTATATCTAAATTACAGGGTGACCCATAAGTCCCAATCGGTTATAATTAAAGCGAAAATCGATTACTAAGGAAAGCCTATTAGTCGAGATGGTTCTACTAATTTGCATTTTTTTGACTAATCGGTCAATTTTTCGAACTTTATCAAAAACTTTTTACTTTGTTTTTATTTTTTGTACTTTCTTTTTAATTCTAACCGATTGGGACTTATGGGTCACCCTGTTGATATTTATTTAAAACATATTTTGGGACATCATTTAACAACAAACTACCTATTTACAGCTAACGAACCAACCACTTCTCTCATAAATGTTAAACTAACTCGTGACCCAACTGCTGTTCATTGTTAATTCGTAATGATCTCGTAAATAATTATGATATATTAATCCATTAATGTCGAGAGGTCTTTCCTGAGACTGAATGAAATTGTCTGGCGTTAGCCAGAACAAAATCAGTAAAGTGACTAATGGGTTAAGATAGGCTCCTATTTTAACTTATTTTAGCGTCTGAGGATAAAAATCGAGGGTTTATTTGAGCCGAATGAAATTTCCAGTTTGTTATTTAATGTTCTCTTTCATGATATATATATATATATATATATATGGGTATTTTCTGGCGGCGGAACGCGACGGAACGGCGTTCCGGTACCTTTTATTTTCAACACGCAGAAGAAAACTTCAGGTTTTTGTTTTATTCCGATTTTATTATTATTTTTGTTACATGACAAAATTTTAGGAATAAGAAGGATGCTTTTTAGGAACGGGGGGGGGTTGGAATTGGGATAATCACGGGGGTGGAACAGGATAACAAGTGGCAAAGGTTGTAGGAAATTTATAGCAAAGTTCCAGAATCTTTATTTCCAGAAAAAAAGCAATATATATACACAGTGTGTCCGTAAAATCATGGTGGGATTTTAAATAGCTATATTATTGCAACGAAACATGATAATGAGATGAAACAATGCCAAATTTAAGAACAACTCTCAAAGTTGTATTGTAGTTAGTCTAAGCTAAGCTTAACCTTTATCTCGTAGTTAGTCTAGGCTGTCCACATGCCTATGTTGAACATGAGCGTAATAGCCGAAAGTTAATGTGTGGTGTGCTCTAGCACGAGATCGAGTGATTGGCCCATTTTCTTCGCGGAACCCACTGTGACGTCACACAACTACCTCGCTATGTTGGAACATTTTGCAGTACCCCAATTTATTGACAATAATGTCATCTTTCAGCAAGATGGTGCTCCTCCGCACTATGCCAACGTTGTTCGAGAATTCCTTAATGAAAAATTTCCACAGAGATGGATAGGAAGAGGAGGATGGAAGCCATGGCCTCCACGCTCTCCGGACCTGACACCTTTGGACTTTTATTTGTGGGGTTACGTCAAGCAAAGCGTGTACAGTGTACCCATTAGGGATATTCATCACTTGCACGAGCGAATCACGGAAGCTATCGCATCCGTCACTCTTGATGTTTTTGGGCGTGTGTGGCTGGAATTGAATCACCGCTTAGATGTCTGCAGGGCTACCAGAGGAGCCCATATCGAACTACGTTAAATAAAGTTATTCTTTTAGAGTTGTTCTTCATTTGCCTTTTTTCATCTCTATCATGTTTCGTTGCAATAATATAGCTATTTAAAATCCCACCATGACTTTACGGACACACTGTGTATATATATATATATTTGTTACAAAGGAAAATAAGAAATATAAATTGAAATAATTATCAAAATAGAAAAAGAAATGGTAAACAATATGGTATACTAATGGAAATAATAATAGAAATAATGGAAAATCTTAAACAATACGGTAAACAGAACATGTTGAAATACCAATAAGAATTAGTTTCTATTATTACAAATTAGAAATGATGATACAATTTTAAAGTTATAAAAATACAGATAAATGAGGCACATTATAACTATGACGTAATATAATGGAAATTTTGAACATATAATTTATATAATACGTGATTGAACCCGATTTAAGATTGTAAATTATGGATATGTAATTGGTAATTTTCTTTGTTTAGTAATATTTACAAGTTGCAACATACATACATACAGTATTATACATACAAACATTAATAGGAGTTAATAAAGTATTTCTTTAGTGATTTGCGAAACGAAATTAATAATTGCGTTTGTCTGATATTTATAGATATAGCGTTCCATATATCTGCTCCTTTGTAGGAGAGAGCAGTTACTGCAATTTGGATTAAATATTTGGTTTATATATTAAATCATTGGGAACCCTTGTATTATGATTATAGTTGGTCTGATAAGAGGGGGTAATAGCCCTGTGAATGGGTGAAGTGTAGTATCTATTATTAGCAACTTTGTACATACTGATACCGACACCGACAGTAAGTTTATACAAATCATTTAATTTTAGAATATCTAAATTTCTGAACATTGGAGAGGTATGAGATTGCCTGTTGCCATTATTTGAGAGAATTCGTAAGCATTTTTTATGGATTACTTCTAGCGGATACCGTATATAATTCTTTGTACTACCCCATCCTTTGATTCTATATCGTACGTGTGGATGAATAAATGCGTAATACAGCGTGAGGAGAGCATTTTGGGGAATTGTTTTTTTTTTAGTTTGAATATTATATAGCGAAATTTAAATATTTTTGATTTGATATGTTGTGCGTGGCTTTTGAAATTTAATTTGTCATCTAACTTAATGCAAAGAACTTTAACCTCATTTACTTTTGCAAGAAGAGTATTTCCAATTATCTAATTACCTGTTCACTTCATTCATTAAGGAATTGATATCGTGGTGTGTAGAAGCGAGTGTTGTATCGTTTGCACACTGAATACATTTTAATGTATTAGCATAGCCTAAGTAAATTAGATTATGTGGAAAAGAAATTGAAACGCGGCAAGGCTAAAATATCCAAGTAGTATGCTTCAGTCTTTGGATATTTTGTCCTTACCTTGTTTCAATTGGTTTTACTCATGTTAATTACCTTAGCATTGTTCATCTTTTGTTTTATTTGCGTTTAAAGCGTGAACATGGCGAGATTTGGTTCGAAACTACAGTAGTCGGCACAGGAAATGAAATGAAAAATAAAATGATAAAGTTTATTGGTAGACCATAGTCCATAGGACAAATAATAGTAATGCAAACTGAAAAAATGCAAGTACTAAGAATAGAGACGCACGTAATGAAAAATAGCAGTGTCAATATTAAGTGGAACTACAGACAAACGTTTTCATACCATGAACCCCAAGCTTAGATGATATATGTCAAGAATGAAATATCTGGAATAATTAGGTAGACTGATTTTTACTCGTAATTCTTTGCATTAGACTGTATTAAGCAACTCTTGTTACTTCAAGAAGGCTCGAGACAGTGTGCTAAGCAAACATTTGCGAAGCTGAACATCTTAGAGGTAACTTATGTAGCATTCTAAAAGATCTGCTATAACGCAAATTAAAGGTTCTGCTAGAACCTCTTTTATAATTAACACAGAGTTGTGTCCATATGACATTAATGCAGAAGGTACGAAAGAGGGTGTCTTCACTTCGCTTGTACAGAATCGGACGTTCCCTATAATCATATTTGTTTTAGTACAGAAGCTTCGATACTGTTTTCCCATATCTGAGTCACCTCTCCAAGAGCTGGTGATAAAATGACCCAGATACTTAAATCTTTGTACTTGTTCTATTGGTTCACCTCTCATTTTTAAATTAATATCAGCTGACTAATTAGAGATTTTGAGGGGGAATCACCATAACCTTAGTTTTTCTATCATCGAAAATAATGTCGTGGTTGTACGACTATAATTCGCGGATTTTTAGAAGATAATTCAAACCTGTAATGGAAGGGTATATTTATACTACATCTACAGATCTACAGAAGCTAGGCTAACAAAGACCCTAAAATCCACTCTAAGGTTAGCCCGAGAGAAAGGAAAGAGGAGGGGGTTAAAAGAGGAGAATAAGGGGTTAAGTAGTAGCAAAACCTATCATTCGTGGGTTAACATTCATTCAGAAAAAGAGAAAGAAAGACTCCCTCCACACCATCATCCGCCAGCCACTGCCGACAAGTCGGAAAAATAGTCGAAGAGAATAGGAAAGGGGTGAAAGATGAAAAGAAGTAAAATAGAACGCTTACAAACCACGCAAACACAGTCTTAACTCACTGTCATCGGCATAACTCACATCATCAGCATATACAGAGGGTTGACAAAAGTTAAACGTTTCCATAGTTTTTGATTTGATAATAAAAGTCAATAAGTAATTACAGATTTATTGAATCATTATATTTAGATTCGTGTTGGTTCCTCATTTGCATAATGTAAACCTGACACACGTTCTGGCATTCCATTGATGAGTTTTGCCATTTGTTCTTCAGGACAATCATCGTGGTGTCTATTAACTTTTGTCAACCCTGTCTAAATTAATAACTAAGGAGTTAGAGTGTGCTGGTTCTGTTCGTCTTTATATATATATATATATATATATATATATATATTCAACCACCGGTCGATCGCGCATATTTGGATCGCGTTTCAACCGATCGTGTAATGAAAATACACGAGCAATAACTAATTGGTTCGCGTGGAATTCAGTCAATTGCGCGTAGTATGGAAAGGTGCCAAAGCCAGTCATAGCGTGTCTCCTATCCTCCTGCCTCCTGCCTTCAGTTAAATCCCTTGTTAGTTATAGTGCGTGTGTTGTGCGTAAATGCTTTGTTTATAATTTTCAGGAATTTACAGGGTGTATTTTTATAAGGCGTGACAATAGTTGCAAGATGTCTTTAAAGGCTCTCCTGCTTTATCTAAGCGATCAAATAAGTGTAAACAAACGTCTATCGAGTTCAAACTGGTTTGTAGTGATCATAAGGGCAAGAATGCACGCAGCATTGCGAAGGAATATGAAGTTAAATGAAGTTAATGAGTCCATAATTAGAAGTTATAAGAACAAAGGGGTGGAATATAGGAAGACCCTGGCTACGTCGATTGGAATTTGTGGCAGCAAGACTCTAAAGAGAGATTTCCATGATCACACAAGAAAGTTTGTATACCTGGATTCAGAATAATAACAAAATCCGCATCCCGGCTATTGGTTCTGTGATGCCCAAGAAGGCTGCTCAGAGCCATCTCAAGTTGCTTGAAGAAGCTGGTGGCGAAGGGACTTCGAGCGAGACTAAACAGCAGGCAGACTTTTCTTTTGTGTGGCCTCATCGCTTCAAAATCAGGTGCAATCTATTTGTCATTACATGTCAGGCAGTTATTACTGACGCAGCTGGAGTCGCGGCCTTCCATCCTTTTATATTGAAGTTCATTGAGGAGGGTGGTTATATTGCAGACCAGGTCTTTAATGTTGATGAAATTGGTCTCTACTGGATGCGTTTGCTCAATAACACTTTTATCAGCAAAGAGGAAAAGACCGCGCCTGGGTTTAAAGCTACTGAAGATCGTTTCACTTTGCTTTTTTTTGTGCTAATCTTAGTGGTGATTTTAGATGTAAACCTATGTTAGTTTGTCATTCTCAGCAATCTCGTGTCTTTAAGGGTACTGTTATGTCTCATTTACCTGTGTATTGGAAGCTTCGATGATTGGTGAATTTTTTACTGGTTGGTTCCACAATTGCCTGACGCCGGTGATGGCAACATAAAGTTTATGGCTCAATCACGCGATGTAGCGGAACGCATCCGCGCGATCGACTGGTGATTATATATATATATGCTGTACTGCTCCTCTTCTTTCCAGCGAGTATAGATTTAATTTATGTAATTTTTCCTTTGTTGATCCTTGCTGTGAAATTTCTCTAAATTCTTTCTCTGTATTTGACTAATGTCTTCGTTTTTATAAGGGGGTGTTAAGAATAAGCAATACGCGAGTTTGGACATGATAAATACTTTCGACAGAGGAAACATTATATTCCTGTCCATTTCGTCAGTCATTATAACTCCTAAATCTTTTGCTTTAGAATTCCCGAAATTTCCTGTTCATTGAGCCATGGACACAGGGAGTGCTGAAACTCCCGTTTCTCCTCTCGCTGTCCTCCTTTACTCCTTAGCTGATCTTTTTTCGTGTCTTATCTACCCTGACCCTATGAGCAGTCCATCATGCCCTCAAACACACACTTCTCTCCCTATTCCTCATTACATATACAGTACATGCATTTTGCACAATACACAATCTTTTCAAAATTAAAAAACAACACCTAAATGGCATCGACTTCAAGACCCTTGAAGTCTCCCGAGAGGGGGGTGGGCCATAAATGTCCCCACTTCTGGCTACCCCGCTGCCGATACCGGGAACGCAGACCTCCGATTCTGATGATGGTATTCTTGGACTGTAACGACTTGCTACCGCTCACTAAGGAAATTATATATCTCACCTATTTCAATTTATGTGTTGTGATTCCATGATCACATTTGTCGAACGCCTTAGCAAAGCCTGTGTATATCACATCATACTTACCATTGTTTTCGAGTGCATGAATAATTTTGTTATAGTGTTCTATTAGTTGTGATAGGCACGAGCTTCCTGATCAGAATCCATGTTGGTTATCATTTAATTTTTTTCTGTCTCCAAAACGCCAGATTCTCTTATTATTTTTTTCAAATATTTTGGTGAGATGACATATTAACATCACTGGCCAATAATTTTTTGACTGAGATCGATCCCGCCTTTATAAAGTGAGATGTCAACATCACTGGCCAATAATTTTTTGACTGAGATCGATCCCGCCTTTATAAAGTGAGATGACATATTAACATCACTGGCCAATAATTTTTGACTGAGATCGATCCCGCCTTTATAAAGTGAGATGTCAACATCACTGGCCAATAATTTTTTGACTGAGATCGATCCCGCCTTTATAAAGTGAGATGACATATTAACATCACTGGCCAATAATTTTTTGACTGAGATCGATCCCGCCTTTATAAAGTGGAACTATGTTCACTCATTGCAGGATGCTCAGTATTTCTCATGCCCAGTGATCGTCTTCATATTCAATATAGGGGCTTAGCAATTTTATTCTTGCAGTTTTTAATCAGTGTAGCTTTCCACATGCTGCCTGCCAGCCTGCTGCTGAGTGTGCTTTTAGTTTCCCTATATCTTGTGTGATATCGTCTGTTCTGAAGACATAGTCCGTTATACTTTCCCCTTGTAATTCTTCTTCAAAAATGCATTCCTATCGTTTATTATTTTATCAGTTTTGGGGATACTGAAAGCTGATTCATACTGATTTCTTAGTATTTCAGATACTTCTTTTAGAAGATTGCTTAAGGCATTGTTTTCATTCTTCAAAGATCCGATAGTCGCGTGATTTTTCGTTTTTCTTTTTGCAAAATTATTGATGTATTTTAGGGTCATTCCAGGTTGACGTTCACAACAGTTGGAGCAATTGTTTAGTATACATTCAACTAAAAAGTATAAGTATGGGAGGCAGGACAAAACTGGTATGAGGCATTGTGAAGTAAACTCTCAAATTCAAGTCTCCGAATCGGCGTGACGGTCGCAACACGGAGTGTTGGTTAGAAAGTCCAAAAGAAATAGAGTCCTGACAACACCTCAACTAATCGCTGAAAACAATTTAACATAAAAAATCAGCGTCTCACGTTCACCTGTCCAAAGGCGACTAAGCGAAGCGAGTTTGCATGGTCGTGTAGTTGTTAGAAAACGTTATCTCAGACATGGCAATAAGCAAAACTGATTAAAATGGGCAAGAGAATACAAAAACTTTAAGTAACAGAAGACAGCATGTGAGGAGAAGAGCTAGAGAAAGGTTCAAGCATGAAAGCATGAAAGTAGCACTAAAGGTATGGGACTATTTTGCTAGTGATAGGACTGGGAACCCAGTAAAAATTGAAGGAAACCTCAACAAAGAGAAGTACCATTTTATCCTACAGCATCATACTATTCCTTCCGATCATCCTTGATTGGGATAATTTCATCTTCCAGTAAGCTAGTGACCCCACATAAGGTCTCGCGGGGGGGAGCCCGCCCTCATATAGAGCAGAAACTCTGTTGTGATGAGAAGCTCTGGCATCAATGTCTCAACTGTATCGAACAAACAACAAAAGTACTAAAACTGGAGTATAATTATGAAATAAAAGTTGTTAAAACAACAACTTTTTTTATTTTTACTAATACCTTCTTCAAAGAATAAACTAACCCAAAAATTTTAAAAAAAAAGTTACTTTTTTTTTTGACAGGTGATTCTATTAATTTGGCCAGGGTCTTTTTATCCCAATAAATTCTAATAAATTATAAATTAGTCTTAATATTCAACAGCAAGAATTAATATGATGTTAAGATATAATAAAAACCAAAAAAAAAAGGTTTTTGTCGTTTCATTACTTTTAATTTGATATTTTGGCACTTATTTGGCACCAATTTCTTTTTCCCGGTTAGGTCAACTGTACGCCCTTGACACTTGGTTAGGTTAAGTGATGATATTTTCGTTAAAATATTCCACTTATTCCTTTTCCAAATATTTTAACGAAAATCTCATGACTTAACCTAAACAATTGTCAAGGGCGTACAGTTGACCTAACCGGGAAAAAAGAAATTGGGGGGGGGAGGGGGGGGAGGAAGGAATAAGTGCCAAAATATCAAATTAAAAGTAATGAAACGCCAAAAAGCTTTTTTGTTTTAATGAGCCTGAAAAATATTTTATGTTTAGCGAATTTACAAAAAAAAAGCTCTTAATTTATGAACAATCCTATATATAAATGTACAAGAGGGAACTTTCACTCTTTCGTCATTTCGTCACGAGAAAATGTTTTAAATTCTGAGGGAAATTTCATTCGTTCGTCATTTCGTCACGACAAAATGTTTTAGATTCTGCGGGAAATTTCATTCGTCATTTCGTCAGGAGAAAATACTTTAAATTGTGACAGAAATTTCATTCGTTCGTCATTTCGTCACGACAAAATGTTTTAGATTCTGCGTGAAATTTCATTCCTTCGTCATTTCGACACGACAAAATGCTTTAGATTCTGAGGGAAATTTCATTCGTCATTTCGTCAGGAGAAAATACTTTAAATTCTGGTGGGAATTTCATTCGTTCGTCATTTCGTCACGACAAAATGCTTTAGATTCTGAGTGAAATTTCATTCGTCATTTTGTCAGGAGAAAATACTTTAAATTCTGAGGAAAATTCCATTCTTTCGTCATTTCGTCAGGAGAAAATCCTTTAAATTCTGTGGGAAATGTCATTCGTTCGTCATTTCGTCACGACAAAATGCTTTAGATTCTGAGGAAAATTTCATTCTTTCGTCATTTCGTCGAGAAAATGCTTTAGATTCTGAGGGAAATTTCATTCGTCATTTCGTCAGGAGAAAATACTTTAAATTGTGAGGGAAATTTCACTCGTTCGTCATTTCGTCACGACAAAATGCTTTAGATTCTGCGGGAAATTTCATTCATTCGTCATTTCGACACGACAAAATGCTTTAGATTCTGAGGGAAATTTCATTCGTCATTTCGTCAGGAGAAAATCCTTTAAATTCTGAGGAAAATTCCATTCTTTCGTCATTTCGTCAGGAGAAAATGCTTTAAATTCTGAGGGAAATTTCATTCGTCATTTCGTCAGGAGAAAATACTTTAAATTCTGAGAGAAATTTAATTCGTTCGTCATTTAGTCACTACAAAATGATTTAGATTCTGAGGAAAATTCCATTCTTTCGTCATTTCGTCAGGAGAAAATCCTTTAAATTCTGAGGGAAATTTCATTCGTTCGTCATTTCGTCACGACAAAATGCTATAGATTCTGAGGGAAATTTCATTCGTTATTTCGACAGGAGAAAATACTTTAAATTCTGAGAGAAATTTCATTCGTTCGTCATTTCGTCACGACAAAATGCTTTAGATTCTGCGCGAAATTTCATTCGTTTGTCATTTCGTCACGACAAAATGCTTTAGATTCTGAGGGAAATTTAATTCGTCATTTCGTCAGGAGAAAATACTTTAAATTCTGGGGGAAACTTCATTCGTTCGTCATTTCCTCACGACAAAATGCTTTAGATTCTGAGGGAAATTTCATTCGTCATTTTGTCAGGAGAAAATACTTTAAATTCTGAGGAAAATTCCATTCTTTCGTCATTTCGTCAGGAGAAAATCCTTTAAATTCTGAGGGAAATTTCATTCGTTCGTCATTTTGTCACGACAAAATGCTTCAGATTCTGAGGGAAATTTCATTCGTCATTTCGTCAGGAGAAAATACTTTAAATTCTGAGGGAAATTTCATTCGTTCGTCATTTCGTCACGACAAAATGTTTTAAATTCTGTGGGAAATGTCATTCGTTCGTCATTTCGTCACGACAAAATGTTTTAGATTCTGAGGAAAATTCCATTCTTTCGTCATTTCGTCACGAGAAAATCCTTTAAATTCTGAGGAAAATTTCATTCGTTCGTCATTTCGTCACGACAAAATGCTTTAGATTCTGAGGGAAATTTCATTCGTCATTTCGTCAGGAGAAAATACTTTAAATTTTGAGATAAATTTCATTCTTTCGTCACGACAAAATGCTTTAGATTCTGAGGGAAATTTCATTCGTCATTTCGTCAGAAGAAAATACTTTAAATTCTGAGGGAAATTTCATTCGTTCGTCATTTCGTCACGACAAAATGCTTTAGATTCTGAGGGAAATTTCATTCGTTATTTTGTCAGGAGAAAATACTTTAAATTCTGAGGAAAATTCCATTCTTTCGTCATTTCGTCAGGAGAAAATCCTTTAGATTCTGAGGGAAATTTCATTCAGAATTTCGTCAGGAGAAAATACTTTAAATTCTGGGGGAAATTTCATTCGTTCGTCATTTCGTCACGACAAAATGCTTTAGATTCTGAGGGAAATTTCATTCGTCATTTCGTCAGGAGAAAATACTTTAAATTTTGAGATAAATTTCATTCTTTCGTCACGACAAAATGCTTTAGATTCTGAGGGAAATTTCATTCGATTTCGTCAGAAGAAAATACTTTAAATTCTGAGGGAAATTTCATTCGTTCGTCATTTCGTCACGACAAAATGCTTTAGATTCTGAGGGAAATTTCATTCGTTATTTTGTCAGGAGAAAATACTTTAAATTCTGAGGAAAATTCCATTCTTTCGTCATTTCGTCAGGAGAAAATCCTTTAGATTCTGAGGGAAATTTCATTCAGAATTTCGTCAGGAGAAAATACTTTAAATTCTGGGGGAAATTTCATTCGTTCGTCATTTCGTCACGACAACATGCTTTAGATTCTGAGTGAAATTTCATTCGTCATTTTGTCAGGAGAAAATACTTTAAATTCTGAGGAAAATTCCATTTTTCGTCATTTCGTCAGGAGAAAATCCTTTAAATTCTGTGGGAAATGTCATTCGTTCGTCATTTCGTCACGACAAAATGCTTTAGATTCTGAGGAAAATTTCATTCTTTCGTCATTTCGTCAGGAGAAAATGCTTTAAATTCCGAGGGAAATGTCATTCGTTCGTCATTTCGTCACGACAAAATGCTTTAGATTCTGAGGAAAATTTCATTCTTTCGTCATTTCGTCAGGAGAAAATGCTTTAAATTCCGAGGGAAATTTCATTCTTTAGATTCTGAGGAAAATTCCATTCTTTCGTCATTTCGTCAGGAGGAGAAAATGCTTTAGATTCTGAGGGAAATTTCATTCGTCATTTCGTCAGGAGAAAATACTTTAAATTTTGAGGGAAATTTCATTCGTTCGTCATTTCGTCACGACAAAATGCTTTAGATTCTGAGTGAAATTTCATTCGTCATTTCGTCAGGAGAAAATACTTTAAATTCTGAGGGAAATTTCATTCGTTCGTCATTTCGTCACGACAAAATTTTAAATTCTGTAGGAAATGTCATTTGTTCGTCATTTCGTCACGACAAAATGCTTTAGATTCTGAGGAAAATTTCATTCGTTCGTCATTTCGTCAGGAGAAAATGCTTTAGATTCTGAGGGAAATTTCATTCGTCATTTCGTCAGGAGAAAATACTTTAAATTTTGAGGGAAATTTCATTCGTTCGTCATTTCGTCACGACAAAATGCTTTAGATTCTGAGTGAAATTTCATTCGTCATTTCGTCGGAGAAAATACTTTAAATTCTGAGGAAAATTCCATTCTTTCGTCATTTCGTCAGGAGAAAATCCTTTAATTTCTGAGGGAAATTTCATTCGTTCGTCATTTCGTCACGACAAAATGCTTTAGATTCTGAGGGAAATTTCATTCGTCATTTCGTCAGGAGAAAATACTTTAAATTCTGAGGGAAATTTCATTCGTTCGTCATTTCGTCACGACAAAATGTTTTAAATTCTGTAGGAAATGTCATTTGTTCGTCATTTCGTCACGACAAAATGCTTTAGATTCTGAGGAAAATTTCATTCGTTCGTCATTTCGTCAGGAGAAAATGCTTTAAATTATGAGAGAAATTTTATAATTTCGTCATTTCGTCACGACTAAATGTTTTAAATTCTGTGGGAAATGTCATTCGTTCGTCATTTCGTCACAACAAAATGCTTTAGATTCTGAGGGAAATTTCGTTCGTCATTTCGTCAGGAGAAAATGCTTTAAATTCTGAAAGAAATTTTATTCTTTCGTCATTTCGTCACGACTAATGTTTTAAATTCTGTGGGAAATGTCATTCGTTCGTCATTTCGTCACGACAAAATGCTTTAGAATCGGAGGAAAATTCCATTCTTTCGTCATTTCGTCACGACAAAATGCTTTAAATTCTGAGAAAAACTCGGATCTTGTAACAAATTCATACCTTTTCCAAACATACTAAAAAATATGGCTATGAAACGTTTCGATACGTACGAAATAAGCTGAAACGTTACAATACGACAACGTTTAATTACGACACTCAAAAGATGTTTCTTATATAAAGATGGTTCCTAAAATGTGAGTAATCGTAAATTATATACAACAGCTGATTTTGGAGGACCCCGTTCGTTGTTGTTGTTATTATTATTTGGAAAATATACAGTTCGTTGAAAGAGAATCGATACATATTTGGCAAATATTATTTGAAAGTTGAATTTAAAAAATACATAATTATATTTACGGCATTTAGACACTTCAATTATTATCATTTGAACGTCTACTGTACAACGCAACCTGCGCGCGCAGGTAGGTATTCGCTCACCAGAAGAAGATTGAATTAAGTCAAAGGAAGGAATTGATTATGTTATATGCAATTTATTTCCTAACAATGAATGGGACATTTAGCAAATGTCAGAAACATTTTATTCAAGTTTTCTTGACATTTATAATGTTTTCTCCTATTTGATTTGAGTTTATTTATTTTGAACTAACTCCTGAAGACGGGTGAAACACCACATGAAACGCTTCTGTCAATTTTCACCATCAGATAATAAAAACCCACTCTAATAGACAGAGTTTATTTCCACAACAGTTTCGATGCCCACTGGCATCCTCTTCGGGTGGATACAGAAAAAAAACTGTTGTGGAAATAAACTCTGTCTATTAGAGTGTGTTTTTATTATCATATTTTGACCTTCACGTAGAAAAAGGTGAAGTTTTCGGCATTTTCACCATCAGACAACATCTCTCAGAAACAAATTAAAAATTCTATTACAAAAATGGGGGATGAATATGCTTTTCTTTAATATAATTAAAATATAATTAACATAATTAATTTTAATATAATTAAAAGATTATGATAAAACATTTGAACTAATCCAAGCTTCACTTGATTTTTAAGCTCCTTTAACAAATTCGTATTCGGGGTGTGTATATAATATACATATACAAAGGATATTAAACAACAACAGACCGGCTGGTCCCTACGAGGTTGGCTGTCTGTTTAAAGAAGAAAGTTAAAAGATGGAAGAAAATTTAGAGACAATTTAATTTAAAACAAAGCGAGGAAGGAAGGTTGAAAGAAAAGAGAGAAATTTAGAGATACAGTTAAGTGAAAATTTTGGATCAATGAAAGAAAGCCACCCCCAGCCTTCTTTAGTTAGCTTTATAAGGCTAACTAACGAAAATATAACGACCTAACTTAACCAATCGTCAAGGGTGTACAGTTGACCTAACGATTGGTTAGGTTAGGTCGTGATATTTTCGTTAGTTAACCTTATAAAGCTAACTAAAGAAGGCTGGGGGTGGCTTTCTTTCATTGATTCAAAATCCTGAAGCGAATAGGAGAGACTCCGAGTGAAATTTCTACATTACTTTTGTGTACTATCAAATGATTCGAACTGTAGGTTTAAGGCAAGATAAGTATTTAGTCTCCTTTTAAAGGACTCGACCAAGTTCCTTTGAACTACGCTGGCTGGCAATCCATTCCACAAATTAACTATACGATTGAAGGAAAAATGTTTAGCTTCATTAGAATTAAAATGTTTACCCACTAATTTCAGACCATTACCTCAAGTTCTATCTACATTTCTGAAGGTGAAATATTTTTGGGGCGTCGACATTATCAAAACCTTTAATCATTTTAAATACTTTGATTAAATCTCCTCGAACTCGCCTTTTTACGAGTGAGAATAAATTGAACGTTTCGAAACGGGCGTCTCGTACGATTTGTTTCTCAGTCTAGGGCAGGGGTGGGCAACCTTTTTAAGTGAGCGTGCCAAAATCGTCAAATCTTTGATGCAAAAGTTAATCTTTACCATTTTTTAGCAGAAAACATTAAGTTAAAATATAAAACTCAGCGAAGAATTTGGATATTTATTTATTTTAATTTTTTTTAAGGTGAGCCCGGGGAATCGCGTGCCGGAAAAAAGTCGTTGGCGTGCCACGTTTGGCACGCGTGCCAAGGGTTGCCCACGCCTGGTCTAGGGATTATCTTCGTAGCCCGACGCTGTACTCTCTCCATTCTCTCTATGTCCTGTCGTAAATATGGTAACCAGAACTGAACGCAATATTCCGGGTAGGGGCGTACTAAGGAATAATATAATGTTAGCAATGATTTTTCGAACTTAATCAAATATTCTAAAAATAACAAATCCTAAGATTCTATTTTCTTTGCTAACCACTTCGATACATTATTTATTCGGTCTAAGAGTGTCGGCAATAATAATAATACCTAAATCTTTCTCTTCCGTAACACCCCGTTAGTGTATTGTCGCGCATAAAATACTTTTCTTTAATGTTATGATAATAAAAACCCACTCTAATAGACAGAATTTATTTCCACAACAGTTTCGATGCCCACTGGCATCCTCTTCGGGTGGATATAGAAAAACGAATCCACCCGAAAAGGATGCCAGTGTGCATCGAAACTGTTGTGGAAATAAACTCTGTCTATTAGAGTGGGTTTTTATTATCATAATTTGACCTTCGCGTAGAAAAGTGAAGTTTTTTTGCATTCTTTAATACTGTTTTTACCAATATGCAACATTTTACATTTATCAACTGTATATTAAAGTTCATTTGGCAAATTTCTGCACACTCGAGTAACTTAATATCTTCTTGAATCTGCAAATGTTCTGACGCTGATTTTGTTCGTTCCCCTACTTTGGTATCATTCACAAATTTTGAAATTATACTGTCAGTTATATATATATATATATATATATATATATATATATATTATCGGTAGTGTAGTGATTAGCATCGCTGTCTACGAATCCACCTGCCCCGAGTTCGATTCCTAACGAAGAGAGGCGGCGCTCAGCTCACCCACCTGTTTATCCTTTCATACAAAAAAGAAATTGGTTGGTAGATAAATGGGTACCATGGGTAGCCTAGTGGTTAAGACGCTGGGCTGCTGATCGGGAAGTCGTGAGATCGAGTCCGGTCAAGGATTTCAATTTCTGACCCACCCATAGTGGGTCGTAGTTCGGATTACACTTTAAGTTTTAGGTCTGAAGTGGAGCAACAAGCTTGTCGTTCGTCAAAATGAAGTATTCTGTCGGAAGCGAGACAATTTTTTTTAAAATACGATAGTTATATAACTAATATAACCTGCTTGGTTATATTAGTTCAGGAGTTGTACCAGATCAGTGGTTCTTAACCTTTTTACGCTGCGACCCAAATTCTGGTCGCGGGGACTAGCTCGGCGACCCATGCCTTCAAACAGTTCACTCGTAAGAGACAATAAAATAAATAATTAGTGGTAAAATGATTAGGGATAACAAATAAATGATAAATGACAATTTAATGACCCGATCAAAATTGCTTGGCGACCCATTTTTGGGTCGTGACTCAGGGGTTAAAAACCACTGTACTAGTTGATGATTGGACATCCATATTTTCCTCGGAAGCGACGAAATATACTTTTTTATTCTCAAGATTTCCAGTAAATATAAACATATGGTCAAAATATTTCAAGAGAAAATACTATAAATTGAAATTCAGATACCAGTTTTTCAAAAACATCACTCTCGTAGCTGAAATTTTAGGCAATTTGTTAAATGGTCGATTTACTTAACAGCTAATTAAACCTATCTAGCCATGAATTTTTTAGGCAACATATTGGGTAATACCAATGGGCATGCATATGCAGCATTACCAGAAAGGTTAGGTTAGGTTTTGCGTGTATCATCAATTAACATATTGCCTGAATTTCAGTCAATTTATAAATTGCCTAATTTTACATATTGACTGTAATATATATTATATATATATATTATATAATATATATATATAATATAATATACACAACTTTTTCCAACGTATTAATGTGTAGAATAAATACAGGATATTTTAAGAGATTGTACAATATACACGAGAGGAATAGTCAAATTAAAACAGATTAAATATTATTGGAAAATATTCAAAGATAAACTGCAGTGACGTAGGAGCTGTGTTACATTTATTCCAATAATACGAGAAATAACAAAGTAATATTAAACATTAACCAAAAATATGAACGCAATTGAAATGCAAGTTGTGAGAGAGATAGATAGAGAGTAAAGGTAATTGTCGAAAACGTTCTTTCTCTCATTCCCAAGCACAGCTGGACACGCTAGTTCGTGTTGTTGAAACAACGCGTTGCAATCCACCCTGTTGTACGTTATTGATGACGCGAGAATTCTCTGCTTTAATTTGTTTGGAGTGCATGCAGTGTTCATTTCCATGACATTTTTAGGGTTTGCTTTACAGATAAAGCTCTGTGGGTACTATTCGCTCAAATTATATATAATACACGTAAATCATTGCTAATTCACTGCAAGGTTTCATTTTGAACACCCTGTATCTTGGTTCTTTTCATTAAATATGAACAAATGTTAATAAGACAAATATTTACATTATATTATATCCAGAAAATTCAAAATTTATGCTTTTCTTTCGACAAAGGGAGATACTGTAATTCTTGCTCATGATATTGGAATGCATTTACTATATATATATATATATATATATATATATATATATATATATATATATATATATGGATGAATTTTACAATTAAACACGTGAAATGAATGAATGATGCAAACCTACAAGGAAAAAGAAAAAATGGATCACCTGAAGATCAGGGCCCCCAGCCTTCGTTAGTTAGCCTTATAAGGCTAACTAACGAAAATATCACGACCTAACCTAACCAATCGTTAAGTCAACTGTACGCCCTTGACGATTGGTTAGGTTAAGTCGTGATATTTTCGTTAGTTAGCCTTATAAAGCTAACTAAAGAAGGCTGGGGGGCCGTGATTTTCAGGTGATCCGAAAAAATATTCCATTCCTGACGAGGTGTATTGTTGAATACACGAAAGACCTTGAAATAATTTTTTATTTTTCCTTCCTTGTGAGTTTGCATCATATATATATATATATATATTATATATATATATTACAATCTTTCAGTCCTAAAAACTATGATATATATTTTGAGTATCCAACAGATAGCTTAGGAATTATTAAGTAACATAAGCTATTTACTTCTTTTATATTTGGCATGAATATTAACAGTATTAATAGCGACAGTAAAAGCCAAAATAAATAAATAAAATTTCAATTAAAATAATTATTTATAAAAATAAAGTTTGAAATTTTTAAACGTGACATTTTTCTGGACCGTTGAATGTGGACATGTCTATCTGGTCTGTTCTGGAGGTGAGACCAGCCGCGGATGAATGAAAACGAAGACGCGTCAAAGAACGGTCGTAGAGAGTATCACTGCACGCGTGACAGAAGAGGTGATGGTTGAAATACTTCCTGAATGTGCCGCTGATGCAGTAAAGGGCCACTGGATTTATGCAAGCGTTGACAAAACCCAAACAAACCCAATAATACGAAACGCATTCCAGAAATAATTGAAGTCTTCTTTGGAACTTGGATTGAAGTAGAACCACATCAGAAACACGTGATTTGGCATAAAACAAATTGCGAATATGAACACGAATGCGAGCACCATCTTAGCGACTTTCCGGCGCGCAGCCATTTGAGTTTCTCTGTGACGTTGCTGTAGGGCTTCTCCGAGTATGGCAACCGTTGTAGCTACGAGATGCCTCGCCATTAGGCAATAAAATGTCGCAATTATAGTAAGTGGAATTACGTAGTAAATCATAGTTTTGACTGCAACTATGATTTTAGGATAAAACTCCCCTAACCATTCCGGAAAAGGGGAGCAAACGGCAATCGTTTCCCCACCAACTATGGGGTAGTGTCGTACGTGAGAAAAAACTGCCGCTGGAAGGGCCAATCCCCCAGACGTCACCCAGATGACAACGATGGAAGAAAGCGCAGAATGAGTTGCCTGCTCTTCTGGTGACTGGTTTCACAATGGCAAAGTATCGCTCTGCGCTTAGAGCAGTTAAGGTGAAGACGGTGACTCCCACGGAAAGATCCCTGACAGCCTCCTGCAGACGGCATATCAGTTCTCCAAAGGGCCACGATCTAAATGTGTAAATAGTCGCAACGAAGGGGACGCAAAATACGACTGCCATGAGGTCTCCAAGAGCCAGGGACATGATATAGGTATTAGGAGGATTTCGCATGTTAGGATATCTGACGAAGAAAAAGACGAGAGTGCCATTGCCAATAGCGCCTACGACGAATATCATCGCGAAGAGAATGGGTACTAGGTATATCTCTGGTCGTTCTGTATGAGGAATATAAGGTTCTTGGGTCGTCGTCTCATTCCATGATCCTACAAAACATTCGGGATCACACCCCAAGTCCGACTGATTCCTGATAGTATTATCAGAAGATATCATTATGCATAAAATTTTAATATCTTAAAGCTGTAACGATGTAGGTAGGCATTCGAACCCTCTTATGCACAGTTTGATTCGTATTGAAGATTTAGTAAATATGCTTACGAAAGAAATCATTGAGTTTCAAATTACAAATGGCGACTCAGTGTGTGTCGGCAGTTATCAGCTTATGTCCGCTCCCAATCCATATTATTTTCGGTGAAATTTGTACCTGAAAGAAGAAAAATAAAAAGATGTTAATTTTAATAGCAAAAATGGGATCAATGAAAGAAAGCCACCCCGAAACGGGTCGGGGGGTGGCTTTCTTTCATTGATCTATAAGTTATTTAGGTAGGTAGTTAGTTATAAGGCTAACTAACGAAAATATCACGACCTAACCTAACCAATGATCAAGGGCGTACAGTTGGCCTAACGAGCGGTTGGTTAGGTCGTGTTTTTTTTCGTTAGTTAGCCTTATAAGGCTAACGAATCAATGAAAGAAAGCCACCCCCAAACGGATCGGGGGTGGTTTTCTTTCATTGACTCAATTCGGGGGGTGGCATTGTTTACTAGAAACTTTTTGGGGATGGCTTTCTTTCATTGATCCCAAAAATGCGCACCCATTAGATGAAATATTGATACAGTATCAATATACAGGGTGTTCCAAAATTACCTAGTAAACTTTTATACGTGTGTATACGTGCGTCGATCAGTAGTGGGACGTTGTGAAAAATGTGTTCAAGTTGAAGGAAGACGCTTTGAACATCTAGAATAAACAATTACTGTTGTTGTTTTTCTTATTGTTGCTGTATTTGAAATGAAATTCTTAAATATAGCATCATTTTTGTTAAGATAGTGCGTTCATATAAAAGTTTACGAGGTAATTTTAGAACAGCCTGTATTTTAAGTAAATTTTTTGGGGGTAGCTTTTATAATAAATTTTTTTTTAATATTTTTAAAAATAAGTTACAAAATCTCCATAAAACGAGAATTACTTTCTTCATTTGTCACATTTATTCACATTTAATTTCTGTTCCATATTTAACTATTAAATGTGACTTCATTCTTTCAGTGTTCTTACGCAACCCTATGCTAATTTTTAGGTTCACCCTGTATATATATATATACACACAGGGTGAAACTGGAATTTTTAGGTTCACCCTGTATATATATATACACACACACACACAGGGTGAAACTGGAATTTTTAGGTTCACCCTGTATATATATATATATACACACACAGGGTAAAACTGGATCGCATGTACCCCAGTGGGGTAATTTACCCTAGGTTGGGAACCACTGGTCTAGAGGGTACTTTGGTTTTCCGATGTACGCGTTTGATTGGTTTGTCTAAACGATGTTTGGTATAGGAAATTCAGAGCAGTATTATTTGATATATATATATATATACAGGGTGTCCCTTAAATCCGGTCTCGTAGGAAAATATATTTTAAATTAAATTTCCAAAGGTAATACATTTGAACGAAAACAAATGTTCAAAATGATGTCTTGTTTTGGAACCTTTTTTTTTTTTTGTTGCAGGTAGAATAACACACAATGGCTAATATGAAGTTAGTTACACTCGTGAGGAAAAGGTCTGCGGAAGCCGCTATGCCCCTTCTCTGACCGTTTCTGTTAAGGAAAGTTACATACAGGTGGGAGTGGTTTTCACCCCCCTCCCCACACTCGTCCTTTATTTTTAGTCGCCTTTTACGACACGCTGGGACCACGTGGGAAGAATTCTTTAAATTCCCTATCCCCAGGGATAAAATTTATAATTACTTCATTATAATGAAGTAATTATGCATTGATGATTATAAGTGATGACTAATACCATAAAGTCTAATTATTTTAATAAACAGGTGATGTTCATTCTTATACTGTATATATATATATATATATATATATATATATATATATGCGCCTCGGTGGTGTAGTGGTTAGCATCGCTGACTACGAATCCATCGGCCCTGGGATCGAGACCCGGTGACGGCAGGCGGCGCGCACCAAAACCCAGCTGTTCATCCTTCCACATAATAAACAAATTGGTTGGTAGATAAATGGGTACGCTGGGTAGCCTTGTGGTTAAGACGCTGGGCTGCTGGTGGGACGTGGTTCGGATTCCACGTTAATCTGTAGGTCTAAGGTGGAGTGACAAGCTTGACCTTCGTCAGAATGAACAATTCTGGCAGAAACAAATCCAAGGTAACCAAACATGGTTGTGTGTGTGTATATATATATATCATTAGAATAAAGGTTAAAGTGTCTTTCAACGACGATTCAGGGCCTAGCCGGGGTCGATCTTTCTGCAGCATCTCACGAACATAGGATACATAGAGGTACGAGAGCAGATTTATATATATATATATATATATATAATATACATTTTAACTGCAAACACGCAGTATAATTAACGTAAAGAACGACGCTTGTATAGAGAATATCCGCGCAAGATGAGAGAGAAAGAACGAAACAAATGAAATAATATATATATATATGGAAATAAGATATAACACAATTGATCGTAGATACAGTTACAAAGACGAGTAGAAATGTATGAACGGCTACATGGCATCCAATTTGAGCATATACTGGCTTAATTGGTAGGTTGATTGTATTGTTTGTAAGGTATAGTTAAAACTATTTTCTCGTTCACTTCTCTTATATATTTTCGTTCTCTATGAGAACGGACTTCTGTTACACTGTATATAATACTTTTCTTTAATTTCAAATGAAGAATTACTCCCTAAATTCGAAACTTAATTTAAATCTTTGATAAATGAGACCTTCATTCGCGACTTCTTATAGCAAATCCCAATTCTTCCTCTTTTTTTACATAATTCTTTCACATTTAAAGTTTCTAAAACCATTTAAAGTTTCTAAAACCATTTAGAGTTCCTTTTAAAGTTTCTAAAACCATTGAAAGTTCCTAAAACCATTTAGAGTTCCTTTTAAAGTTTCTAAAATCATTGAAAGTTCCTAAAACCATTTAGAGTTCCTTTTAAAGTTTCTAAAATCATTGAAAGTTCCTAAAACCATTTAGAGTTCCTTTTAAAGTTTCTAAAATCATTGAAAGTTCCTAAAACCATTTAGAGTTCCTTTTAAAGTTTCTAAAATCATTGAAATTTCCTAAAACCATTTAGAGTTCCTTTTAAAGTTTCTAAAACCATTGAAAGTTTCTAAAACCATTTAGAGTTCCTTTTAAAGTTTCTAAAACCATTGAAAGTTTCTAAAACCATTTAGAGTTCCTTTTAAAGTTTCTAAAACCATTGAAAGTTCCTAAAACCATTTAGAGTTCCTTTTAAAGTTTCTAAAATCATTGAAAGTTCCTAAAACCATTTAGAGTTCCTTTTAAAGTTTCTAAAATCATTGAAATTTCCTAAAACCATTTAGAGTTCCTTTTAAAGTTTCTAAAACCATTGAAAGTTTCTAAAACCATTTAGAGTTCCTTTTAAAGTTTCTAAAACCATTGAAAGTTCCTAAAACCATTTAGAGTTCCTAAAACAATTTATAAATTTGTAAAGTTGAATGCAATAAAAAATATAATAAAATTTAAGATGAACCGAAAAATTAGATGACAAAGTGGTGCTCAAGATGATTGTAGGAAACTTTTTGAGGTCATTGTTCTCCCGAGTTTGCATTTTAATGAGATGATTCGCGTCTCTAACTTCTTGAAAAATTGGGATCTCATCAGTGGTTTAATATCAGTGGTTTTTTTAACATGGTATTTTAGATGAGAATAGTTGAAAAATATTTCCCAAACCTCCTCATTTGCATGTTGTCATATTAAATGTTTAAGGTCTTCGAATTCTGAAAGATTACGAGAGAGGGAGTTTGTGTCGTGATGAAATGAAGAGAGCTGTGGCCTAGTTCGTAAGCTTATTGTATAAAATGAGAAGAAAGATGGATTTGTAACGGTATAAGTTTTCGGCTCAAAGGTTATGCTCTGATAAATCTATATCTCATCGTGGCTTCAGCCTTTAATTAAATTTCTCTTAACCGAGAACATTCACCTAACAACTTACGGTTTTACGCCCATGGTTCAGTATGGCTCAGTGATAAAGTTCATTGACACGAAGTAAGTGTCAAAAGTAAATCCCAGTAAATCCCAGTAAAATTAAATCCCAGTAACAGTAAATCCCAATAAAAGTAAACCCTAGTAACAGTAAATCCCAGTAAAAGTAAACCCTAGTAACAGTAAATCCCAGTAAAAGTAAATCCCAATAAAAGTAAATCACCTAACAGCTTACGGTTTTATGCCCATGGTTCAGTATAGCTTAGTGATAAAGTTCAGTGACACGAAGTAAGTGTCAAAAGTAAATCCCAGTAAATCCCAGTAAAAGTAAATCCCAGTAAAACTTTATTTAATATTTACTATATTTATATTTAATATTTACTGTATTAAAACAGTGTACACAAGAATAATATAATATTTCCTTCGTTATCACAGGGAAGAAATGGCTTACCCAATTGCTTCAAATCTCCATGCAGGAAAAACTTAGTTAATCTACACTTTTTGTTAACATGTTCGTGTTCCTTTTATTTAAGATTTTTCTAATACTTAATTTTTTATTAAAATTTGCGGATCACCTGAAGATCAGGGCCCCCAGCCTTCTTTAGTTAGCTTTATAAGGCTAACTAACGAAAATATCACGACTTAACCTAACCAATGGTCAAAGGCGTACAGTTGACCTAACGATTGGTTAGGTAGGTCGTGTTAAGGCTAACTAAAGAAGGCTGGGGGCCCTGATCTTCAGGTGATCCAAATTTGCGTGTATGAATGGTGACCAACCGCTTTTGATTGGCAGCATTTATATTTTTTACCCAATGCAACCACAATCATTCACCACTTCCACAGCCATTTCTTACGCACATGAGACAATAATCACACTCGAAAACTTGATCATGAAGTTCTTTCATGTTATATATTGAGTAATGGGATATACAGGGTGTGCCAAAAGAAACGCAACCCATTGGAGAATTCATATATCATTGTAACCCAACCCTTTCCGTTCTATTTCGGGTTTCGGTTTTATAGGTACAGGGTGTTCTTTTGAACACCCTGTACCTATAAACCTGTTGAACTCGTGGCGATTTTTTGTTCACATCTCGTTCGAGCCGAGGTCTTTTTTTTAAAAGATACTACAAATAAACACTGAAATAAAGCTGCCAAAAAAAAAAATATATAAAAGTCAAAGAAATGTAAAGCGTCTAGTGATGTAACGAGTTTTTTTTTGGGGGGGGGGGGGAGGTCGTTTTTATTAAAAAACTGGATTGTTTTCTAAAATTCTGCTAATTATATTCGTAGAACCATGATAGTTTTTAAATGTTACTAAAACTAAGGTTTTCTGAGTTCCTTCCCAAAAGCTCTACTCAGTCAGCTAATACCAGTTTCCAAATGAGATGTTTTTTGTTTTGTTTTTACGTAGGAAGGATGGGCCAAGGGCGAATGCCCAATAAAGCGAGTAAAAGCATTTTAATAAATATTTGGGTCAAATTATCAGCACCACCTTAAGTGATGATTCCGATACAAAACAATATCGAAGTTTGTGCAAAGCAAATATGACTATAAGCAACTTCAGATTCCGTACAAGCGAAACTGAAGACGCCATCTTTCGTACCTTCTGCGCTTATATATATGGACAGCAACATTGGGCTAACTATAAAAAAAGTTCTGGTAGAACCCTTAGTCTTTATAACAGGTCTTTTAGAGTTACCTCCAAGATGCTCAGCTTCGCCACTGTTTGTTAACCACACTGTCTCAAGCTTTCTTAAGGTAACAAGACGTGCTCAGTCATTCTAATGGAAATAATTTAAAAAATCAGCTAAACCCATTCTCCATGAAAGCTATTCATCAATCCTACCGTATGTTTTCTAAACTATGGACTTCATAGCATGCCAACGTTTGTCTCTAGCTCCACTTAACATCGCCATTGTTACTCCTCATTACTTGTACAAGTACTAAGAATAAAAGAACATTTTATTTCTAGTCTATATTTGTCTTTTTAGCTTTTATTACTATTTGTGATATGGACTATAAATTATCTGCCAATAAAGTTTTTCATTTATATACAGGGTGGCACAAAAGTCAGGAGTCAGAGGAGCCAGATAGATTTTTTCCGTTGTATGGCCGCCACTATTTTTAAAGATAGGTCTACCTGTCATAGATCCTCAGTCCTGCATTAGCTCGCTTTTGGTCAACATCTGAATTGGATCCATATGACGAAGCACTTGTAAATGTATCTCAGGATGCATATAATGAACTTATGATGTCAGATGGTGATGATTATGAAGGAGTTGATAACTAATTATTTTACAAGGGCTTTACAAAGTTTTACTTTTTTATGTTGGCAAGTTGGTGGTCGACTTAAACACCCAGAATAGGCTGATATTGAAAGTTAGGAGATCGACTAATCTGAACCGTAGACTTATACGCCCCAATATACGGTAATATGCATTTAGAAATTAGCCTATAATAGTTATGTCCGTTTTCTCATTGTATCAGTTGCTCATAGACACTAGCACCAGACCTCCAAACACAAATAGTTTAAACACGTACGCATATGAAGGTTATAGAAAACAACTTACACACCACTATTAATGTTTCCCACTGTTTGGTCACGATAACGTTGCATATTGCCTACTACAGCTGCTTCCTGAGCTTCAGAAGTTCTACGAAGGCGACCAGATCTTGGTGTGGTAGAAATACTTCTTTCAGTATAGTACCGTGCAACCACCAACAATACAATAATATAAAAATATGGTAGAGGGATAAAGAAGGGGAAAAAGTGTAAAAGGGGAAAAGATCAAGAATTTTAATATCTCGAAGGGGTCGGGGCTGGCAGTGGCGTACATAAGGGAGGGACATAGGCCCCCATCTAAAAATTATTACTACTCTCATTAAAGATATTTGAAAAAGAAATTTCAAAAATCGATAACTTTGCAACATTCACCACAAAAAAAATCTTGATGTCATATGGAATTTCAGTTATTTCATGGTTACCAGGACATGTTATTAACTCAAAACTCAAAAGCAATTTTGGCTGGCTTAGGAACGTTTATTATATGTCTTTATACGTATGATTGATTTGTGCAAATTTAACTCTTTGCCCATAAATTGGAAATAAAATGCAACTGAAGCCTTCCAAGATGCAATTCATTTTGATTTCAAATCATTGATCATCAATTTTGAGCTCACACACACAAACACACACACAATATATATATATATGTGGGTATGTGTGTGTGTGTGCCCCCCCCCCTTTAGGAAATGCTGTGTAAGCCCCTGGGGGGTGGGGAGTTGAAAAGGGGGTGGGTGATCTTGATAAGGTAAAAATAAAAATTGTGTGCGTGGCCTAATTATAAACATAAATTCTCAAGAAACTCTCTCTCTCTCTCTCTCTCTCTCTCTCTCTCTCTCTCTCTCTCTCTCTCTCTATCAGGTCGTACATAAATTATTATTATTATTATTATTATTATCATTATCATTATTATTATTATTATTATTATTATCATTATCATTATTATTATTATTATTATTATTATTATTTTCCCTGTTCGACATCGGACAACGATGAAAATCACTTCTTGAAGAAAGTTCTCTGGACAGACGAGACTAAATTGAATTATTTTGGAACAACGAGCAACGGTATGTTTGGCCAAAATCAAATAATGAATTCGAGGAAAAAAATTATCTTTCCTTTGGTGAAACATGGTTGTGGTAGTTTGCTTCTTTGGGGATGCTTTAGTGCTTCTGGTCCAGGAAAGCTTGTTTTCATCAATGGAATCTTGAATTCGAAGAAATATCAAGACATTTTAGAAGAAAATGTATTATCTTCAATTCGGGAGTTGCGAATGGGTCGCAATTGGGTACTGCAACAAGATGATGATTCAGAATGATGATTGCAATTTCATCCTAAAAGCTGTCAGCAGCCAGCTGATATTAGGTTTAAAATGAAAGGTGAAGTAATTGAGGAAGTACAAGAGTTTAAGTATTTGGGTCAAACTATTACCAGCTCCTTGAGTGATGACTCGGATATAAGAAAACAATCTCGAAGCCTTTGTGCTAAAGCGAATATAACTATGAGGAACTTTCGGTTCTGTACAAGTGAAGCTAAAGACACTCTCTTTCGTACTTTCTGCAGTAATATATACGGACAGCAACTGTGGGTGAATTATAAAAAAGGTTCTGACAGAACCCTAAATTTGATGTACAACGGGCCTTTTAGATTCTTACATAAATTACCCCCGAGATGCACAACTTCGCAAATGTTTGCTACCCGCAATGTCCCGAGCTTCCCGGAGGTAATAAGACGTGCTCAATACAGTCTGATGCAAAGAATTAAAAAATCAACTAACCGGATTATCCAAGCTCTCCATGAGTCCTGCCGTTTATTCTCTAAGCCCACGCTTCTCAAACTAGGGGTCGCGTAAATATTATTGGGGGTCGCAGAAACATTTGAAAATATTATTTTTTTCATAAATATACAGTGTTAGTACCTATTGCTTTTATGACATTGAATGAAGGGTCGCGAAAAAATTTGTCTGATCCAAAGGGGTCGCAAGTGAAAAAAGTTTGAGAAGCCCTGCTCTAAGCTATGGAATTCTTGGTACGAAAACGTCCGTCTGTAGCTCCACTTAACTCCGACATTACTGTATTATTTCTAATCAGCTGTATATATTTCTATCCTTAGTATATGAACTGTCATTGTATTAATAATATTTGTCATATGGACTATAGTCTGCCAATAAACTTTTTCATTTTCATTCAAAACATAGCAGTAAAAGCACCATGGAATGGCTTCAATAAGAGAACTTCAAGCTTCTCGAGTAACCCAATCAAAACCCAAATATCAATTTAATCAACAATGTATGGTTTGATTTGAAAAAAAAAAAGAAGCTTTCCACAAGAAAAATCCTTCGAATCTGAATGAACTGCAACGATTTTCTTTAGAAGAATGAGCTAAAATTTCTACTGAGAGATGTCGAAACTTTGTAGAAAAATACCCAAACCGAATCACTGAAGTCATTCAAGCAAAAATGAAGACGCAAAGTATCAAATAATTTTGTAAATAAATGTACGAAAACTTTTGCATTTTAACTTTTTTATTTTCCTTAAATTTTATGATGTTTTACATCATATGCTGTTTTACATCATATTCTTTGATGTTTTACATCATATGCTGTTTTACATTATATTCTTTGATGTTTTACATCATATTCTTTGATGTTTTACATCATATTCTTCGATGTATTACTTCATATGCTGTTTTACATCATATTCTTTGATGTTTTACATCATATTCTTCGATGTATTACTTCATATGCTGTTTTACATCATATTCTTTGATGTTTTACATCATATTCTTTGATGTTTTACATCATATTTTACATCATATTCTTTGATATTTTACATAATATGCTGTTTTACATCATATTCTTTGATGTTTTACATCATATTTTACATCATATTCTTTGATATTTTACATAATATGCTGTTTTACATCATATTCTTTGATGTTTTACATCATATTTTACATCATATTCTTTGATATTTTACATAATATGCTGTTTTACATCATATTCTTTGATGTTTTACATCGTATTTTACATCATATGCTTTGATGTTTTACATCATATGCTGTTTTACATAATTCTTTGATGTTTTGCATCATATGCTGGTGTTGAACTAAATTTTTAATTATTAAAGTTTTCCAAACGAACAAGAAACTTCTCACAACTATATATATATATATATATATATATATATATATATATATATATATATATATAAATATTTATTTTAATTTTAGAGTTAATTTTTTTTTTACTAAGTAAGCCTTATGTTTACACAATCAAACCTTTGTTTACACTTAACAGTCTTATTGTTTACACAGCTGTACTTAACATATCATTCTTTTTTTCTTTTACCCCCTCTTTTCCCCTTTGTTTCCCCCTCTTTTCCCCTCTTTTCATTCCCTCTTTTACCTCGTTACCATTGCAACCACGCTGCATAAATGCACCCATACTACTAGAGTTTTGTTTCTGACCTCACAGTGATATCATATATTTAGACATTATTTCAAAATATTATGATATAAAATAGAATTAATATGGAAATGTACATTTAACCACTCTATGCACCGAAAGTGCTGGAACAGCTTAAAGATAAAGAAATCGTCCCAGTTACATTGAACTATTTACATTCTGAAAACCAATTCACATTATAAGATTGCGATACTTATTTGTGAAGGGTGTATATATATTACATAGGACTTTAGTTGTAATATGACCTAAACAAAACAGAAAAGCGTTTTTCAGCTTAACTCAGTAGGTCTCAGATGTCCAATACTTGTGTTCCAAAGCATATTTTCTTCTCTTCTCTTTATTTCCATTCCTTAAAAGTGGATTTTTTGCTGCAACACATTCTTTAAGACCTACTGAGTTAAGCTTCCTTCGTACAGTAGAGGGATCAACTGAGACACCTGTTGTTTTTTCGAGATCTGCTGTGAGTGAAGTGCTGGATTTGCGTCTGTCTCGAAGGGAAGTAATCTTTAGATATTGTAGATCAGATGGAGAAAGCTTAGAAGGCCTCTCTAATCTTGGACAACCAACTGGGGGTCCCATTTGATCTCTGACGAACCAAGATTGTTTTTACACCAGTTTTGGAAACACCTGTAGATTCACTTATTTTTCTTGACTCAGTCCCTCACCATGCAAATGTATTATTTTATATCTAATCTCATCAGAAATTGTACTTTTCGTCATTTCTTAAGCCTGTGAAAGAAAAAACCCAGCATGAATTAGGATTATAATGAGAAACGTTTTGGATAAATTTGTTTTTCAGAATTTAAGTGAATATGTCAATACTTTTAATTGTAAATACTGATATAACAATAGCTTAGGAGCATTTACTGCAGATCCATCATCAATAGTTTGCTAGATCTTTAAACACATGCGTTATAAGTAATATAATAAATCAACCCTCAAGTCCAATTTATGCAGACTAGAGGGTCATCCAGCTAATACAACTTTATACACTTAAGTAATAACTTAGTTATACGTTAATATGAACCAGAGGTTCTAGTTAATGTGAATTTTAGTATCAAAACCACTTTTCATACGACAGATTATCTAATAGTTATCAGATTGACAGTGGACTCATACTTTTGCATGGCACTGTATATAGATAGATAGATAGATAGATACAACTAAGAATGGTCTCCCGAGATAACTTTACTTTTACGGGATACATGGAATACATGGACTGAATGGTCAGAAACTCCTACATTTAGTCATTGATGGTTCGCAGACAGTATATTCTGAACTTGTCATACTAGTGATTTTTTCACTTTCAGAATATACTGTCTACGAACCATCAATGACTAAATTTAGGAGTTTCTGACCATTCAGTCCACCTCACTGCCTTGCGCTCTCTCTCAACTATGCCTGAACGGCAACTAGTTCTCCGCATAACGTAAAATAACGTGTTCTCACAAAAGCATTTTTCATTGAAAATATTTCCAACTGAGAATTTCGGAGCAAGAACAGAATAAATCCAGTTCATATGTATAGAAAATGGGTTAGAACTTTTTTTTTTCACACTGTTGATCGAAACTTTGTGGAATTGAATACATATTATAGAGGGCGTGGCATTAATATCTGACACATTTGTTTCTGTAATAAAACAAGACTGAATAAAGTAAATCATGGGTTTATTATACTGAAGTGAAGAAGTACAGGTACGGGAGATTGTGATACCATAGCAGTATACACAACATGGGTCTACTTCTTAAAAACAACCTGAAGGTGAAGATCTTCGTGGAGTATACGTCCGATACAGGTATGGGAGATTGTGATACCATAGCAGTATACACAACATGGGTCTACTTCTTAAAAACAACCTGAAGGTGAAGATCTTCGTGGAGTATACGTCCGAGACCACTTTCTGCTGCAAGGCGGTGGATCAACTTCTTCGGACTTCGGTGTCCTCACTGTACGACGTCTCATGCGCTTAGATGGACGAACACTTCATAAAATTTTGTGACGAAGGCGAGAATGGTGTTACGGCACGGGACATTTCTGCGTGGAAATTCCCTCCTGAATGCTCGCCGAGTTGCAACAACAAAGCCTAATTTTATATAGAGTTCTACAATTTTAATCCGTGTTGGCACGTCGTAATATTCCATCATTGAAATCTCGAGTGCTTCACCTGTAACACACAAAAATAAATAATTAACTATACAGATATTTCTCTAAAATATATACAATAAAACTGTATCACATATAAAGGCCACACCCTGTATAATACAGTACCTTGTATAACCATGAATATTTCAAATTTGGTCATAATTCTTCATCAAAGATATTTGACGTGTTGTTGGTTTCCAGAAAATCTTACGATCTCGTTTAAGTACAAAGTGTATATCCAAAAATAGAATCATTACATCGTCTGCAGAATGTTTGCGTAAGATTTCTGAGTTCTTTCTTCCTTCTTTCTTGGGAAAATGCTTTCTCCTTTGGCTATTAAGGTGTCGAGAACAAAATTTCTTCCAAATCATAAACAGAGGTTTTGGGAAGGCTTCCCTCCATAAATCAGGTTCACGCAGCTGATGAGGATGTGCTTTCCTCATCCAAAGAGCTCTTTCTTCGTTTCCACGTGTAAACTATATATTTTCTTTATAGAGGAAGGATGCGGCCAAGGGCGAATGGTCGCAAAAGTACTTCCTCGCCCCTATATAAGGAGGAGAGAGCCAAAGCTCACTTGAAAAGATTGTGTAGTGTGTAAAATGCATATATGTGTCGGGAAGAATAGAGGTAGTAGTGTGTATTTAAGAGCATGATGGAGGGTAGAGGGTAGAGGAGACACGAAAAAAGATCAGCTAAAGAGGACAGTAAGAGGAGAAACGGTAATTCCAACACTCTCCGTCTCCTGCCTAACGTCCTCCCCCGAGTACTTCCCTAGTCGATTGGTGTCTACAATCTCCTCCTTATATATATATATATATATATATATATATATACGACCATGAAAACACTCGTAGATATATTTCTGTTCCTAAATATTGACCATACCTCATTTGTACAGTGTGAACCAAACATTTATATAAACCCTAATAATAAGATGTCCTATATTGACTCTTTTCACGAAAATTCATGGAGCCAAAATGATGTAATTTGAGAAGTTAATGAGGTATTCCATCGTTTGGATAAGGATGTGAGGTACTTTGAGCGTTGTTCTTTTCTCTTTAGGTCTTGCCTCTGCATTTACATAATGAACTGATGCTCGTGCAATGAGATGCAAATAAACATTCATGTCAGGGGTTGCGCGTAATGAGAGAAGAGAGAGAGAGAGAATTTGTTCTTTGCTAATATCATATCCACCATATTACCGGGATATATTATCCACCATATTACCGGGATATATTATTCACCATATTACCGGGATATATTATCCAAACGAGTTTTTCGTTGGCCGATCGACAAGTTAAAATAATATACAGCGTGTTTCAAAAGTTCGGAATCATAGGAAATTTTTTATTTTTTTAATGTACATAATATTAAAATTATTTCCTATGATTCTGAACTTTTGAAACACCCTGTACAACTCGAAGTACGACTTGCACCAACCCATATTTGTGAAAATGATTGTATTTTTTGAGGATTGTTAATTATTTTTAAGTTGTAAAATTGCGAATTTTACGCGTAAAATCGCGCGCGCGGCATTCGCGCAATGTAAACAAAAAATATCGGACCTTATTTCATCAAAATAATCAATTAAAATTCGGCTTTTTTAACAAAACGATGCTTAAAACTTATTGTAAATGCATTATAGATGTTTATTAGTGTATTATTTTGTATTTTTTAATAATATTTACCTATAAAATGTGTATTAAATTAAGTTATTTTATGATGCGTTCATTTAACTGTTTATTTTCAGATATTTCATAAAAATGGGTAAAAAACGGAAGTCTGCAGTGTTAACTCGAAATGATAGTGCCAAAAAATTCAGTGGCCAGCCTTCCCCTTTGGATAAAACAGAGCCTCCTACCCTCCGCCAAGTTATTCAGTACAGTTATTCCCTCCAAAACAGCCACCCGGACTTGAAAGACTATGATATTGCTAAAATGATAGCAAAGGATGTGATTGAGATCTGGCAGGCAGTGAACCCGCGGCTGCCCCTGTATGAGGAATATTATGTAATGAAATTGGTGGATAAAGTGTGCTTCAAGAAAGCAAAAGAGAAACAGGAAATCTGTTTCTACAGTCCAGGAGCAGAATCTGAAGGAAAAGCTGGATAAACTTTGACATTTCTGCTTGCACCTGTAAGCTACCTGTTCGTCCCTGTGATGACAAAGCTGTGAAGTGCAAGAAATAAAATTGTCAAACACAGCACATAATCTGCACTTGTCCTCCCAGTAAAAAGGTAATACTATTATTTTTTAAACTTTTAACTGGCCTAACTTAGTGCGATTAGGTGCCTTTTAAATGGAAGGAAATTCAATGCTTGTAATTGAAAAATATCCACATTTTCCTCCTGTAATCTTCCTTTCCCCCCCCTGAAAATAGAAATTAATAATCAATTTTTTTTCAGGATTTTATCTCTTATTTTAGATCCGCTATTTAATATACTTTAATATTTCAGGTTCCAGTAGAGGAGAGGGAATACTTGAGAGATCAGAGGGCCAAAATAGGACCCAAGGGCTCTTTTCAGCTGGGATCTGTGGATAAAGCTGCTGTGAAGAGAGACCAGAGGGCTGCAACTGAAGCAGAAAGATTACAGAGCCAGATTCAACAGCAGCAGGAAGTGGATTTGGCCACTTTTGCCTCCACAAGATATTTCTTTTGAATCCAGCTCAGGAGAATCAGGAGAGGTAATATATTTTTTTTCTTATATCTTATCCCATTTTTACCCAAATTTATCCCTACTTTTTGTCCCTATGTCCCCCCTTTTTTCCCCATTTTCGCCGACTTTTTACCTGAATTTTTATCCATTTTTCCCCCCTATTTTCCCACTTTTTCCCCCCCATTTTCGTTTAAGTAATTTATTCTTATTTCCGCCCATTTTCGTCGATTTTTACCCATATTTTTCTCTACTTTTTCCCCTATTTTCCCCCATTTTCGCTTTAGTAATTTATTTTTTATTTTCATTTCAGCCATCTGGTGGTGAAGCTGAAGAGTTCAAGCCAAGGAGGCACCACCCAAGTGTAGGTTACAGCTTTTTGAAAACCACCAGATATGCCATGGAACTGATCAAGGGTGATGTTTCTTCCAATCTTGGGGCAAGTCTTGCTAATGCCTTCCTCCTGGACTTACAAGCTATGAGGGTCTGGAAAAGTTAATCTGTATTGGGGTTGATGGGAAAGTTGACAAGGACACATTGCTGTACAGAGAAGTTAAGGATGAAAATGGGGAGACTAAGCTGAAGAAAGGAAAGGGACAAGAGCACCATTTGACTTTCACAAAGGAGCCGGGGACTGAAAGTGGAACATATCTTACTCACAGAGTCATCCCAATTAAAGGTGCGACTGGAGCTCTTCTTGGTGAAGAAGTTGCTAGTGTCTTGGAGGAGTTTAAAAGTGTTCATACCCTGAAAGCTGTCCTCCTTGACAACACAAATACAAACACTGGCTGGGAGGGAGGCCTTGTAACAGCTCTGGAAAATAAAATTGAGCGGAAATTGCACACCATTGGCTGTTCACTCCATCAGAATGAGCTTCCTTTCAGAGCTGTTTTCAAGCATCTTGATGGCAGTACCGAAAGTCCCACTGCTTTCACTGGTCCGCTGGGAAAACTCTGAAATTGACTACCAAGATCTGCCACAAGTGGAATTCACCAAATTCAGTGGCCCCCTGGATGACATGGAATTTGCTGAGGAGACACTGAATGATCTCAGTAGCGACCAGAGGCTTCTTTTGGAGTATGTGCTTGGAATTTCCATGGGCAAAGTCAACCCAAAATTTGCTGCCTGGAAAATTGGACCATTAAACCATGCAAGATGGTTGACTTTGGCAATTAGATTGATGTGTCTGTGGACCAGAGGTGCTTACCCTCCAGAACTACAGGATAAGCTTTACCAGGCCATCAAGTTCATTGTGGAAGTGTATGCAGTCACTTGGTTTGAGATCAAAAGGGACAGCAAGTTCCACAATCAGCAGCTGTACATCTTCAACATGATCCAGAGGATCAAGCAGCAGTCTGAAGAAATCCAGGGTGTTGCTTTCAAGAACCTGAAGTACAATGCTTTTGCCTTGCTGCCCGAGAATGTGCTGTACTCCATGATGAAGTCTGATGACTTGGAAGTGAGAGAAGCTGCTCTCAAAAAAATTCTGTCCATCAGGTAAGCATTTATTAATTTTAAAAAATGTGAAAAAAAAATTTGATTATGGGGATTTATTTAATAAAAAAAAGGCCCGAGTTCTATAAATCCCCATAATCGAATTTTTTTTCACATTTTCTTATCCCAATTCCCCCCTTCCCCTCTGATAATGGAAATAATCTTACCTTCTTTCTGAAAAAAAATTCGATTGTGGGGATTTATAGAACTCGGGTTTTTTTTGTTTTTTTTAATTTAAGTTTAATTTAAATCAGCAATTCTGAGACTAATAGGGATTAAATCTTAAACTGGAATAAAAAATTAATTAATTATTATTCTTTCAGAAGTGGGAAGCCAGCCAAGAGGAGGCTGAAGAAGATCACAGCCATCAACATTGAAGCTACCCACTGGTCAGAACTAATCAACCTTTCTCAAAGTGGCATCTGTGAACCTGCTCTCACAGAAGACTTTTCTAACCAGAAGCTTCAAGAAGCATTGCTGAATGGCACCAAGCTGGAGCTGCCTGATCTGCCTTCACATTCTCAGTGTGTTGGAAGGGCCGTGAAGCTGACATCTGAAGCTTCCCATACTGTTTATGGACTCGAATCAAGGCACAAACACATTCTGGCCAAAGCCCTAAGCCGCCAGATGAGGCCTTCCTTTGCTTCTAAGGGCTCTTACAGTGAAAATTATGATGATCTTGGGATCTAAATGCGTCTATTTGACTCTGTACATATTTTTTTTACTTGTTTTCAATAAAATTGTAACTTTTTTCAGGATTTTTTTATGAAAATAGCATGTTTTTTTCGGCCGAAAATTGCGAAAATGCGGTATTTTTCGGTACGATCTTTTGACGATTTTTGAAACGGTTTCCTCAAAAAATGGTTAAAGCTAGGGATCTGAAATGTTTTGTCAGTTATTATCATATTAGGCCCTGACTATCTCGACTAGTCCAAAGTCGATATCTAAAAAAATGCGGAAAATCAACCTACCTTAATATATATAGATAGATACAGTAGATAGATAGATAAATAGATAGATAGATACAACTAAGAATGGTTTCCCGAGATAACTTTACTTTTACGGAATACATAGACCTAATATACATGGAACAAGGAGCCCTTCTCGTATAATTAAATCCACTATAACTCGAAAAAGTAGTGGTACCACTAAAGTAGTAGTGACTACTAAAGTAGTGGTGACCCGTTGCAAAAGTTGGGCTTCTATTATGAAAAAGAGAAAAAAAACTTTAGTATTTGCTATTTACCATTATTTATTCGGACTATACTGGCTTTAATTATCCCAGAAAAGTTCCATGTTCCACGCACATTAGGTACAATATATATATATATTTTTTTAAGTTCGGGAAGAACCGATTCGCCTCTATTTAAAAGGGCATATCTCGGCGGAAAAACAAAGAAAAAGTGAGAGGAAAGACAGAGGAAAAAGAAAGGGTGGAGGGGACAGTCGAAGTGGAAAAAGACCAAGGATGACAAGGACTGCAGGGTCGAGCCCCATCATCCTTGGGTGCTAGGGCCGGGAGGGCGCACGTGAAACCTCCAGGAACATAGGTACGTACAAACGAGCACAAAGAGCACTCAAGAGCACGAGCTTAGAACCCCCTTGCGGGGATATATATATATAGGGCAAATTTTCCTTTCGGTTACGTTGTCTGGTGCATGCATTAAATTATTAGGGCTCCCATTACTGAAGGTGAAATTCGATATTTCTTTTGAAAATAGAGGTGGGGTTTTGCTTTTTTTACGAAATGTAAAATATTTTCCTACATTTTAAAATCAGGAAAAATAAAGAAAACTTAAATTTCGTAATTTGCCAAAGAAAACGAACGAAATGGGTAAACTTTTTTTCACTTTCTACTTTGTACAAATCAGTGTTTTAGCCGCAATGATACGACTTGTTTAAGGAATATACAGAGTGATTCACTCGCTGGTAGTCCCAGCGGATATATTAGCGATACTCTGAGGCAGTGCTTTTTTTTTGTGACGGTAGTACGCGCCGGTACGGCGTACCGAGGGGGAGGGGAGGGAGAGAGAGGAATTTTACAATTTATCAAGATATGAGTACCGGCACCTCTATTTAAAAAAAAAAAAAAAAAGCACTGCTCTGGGGCAACCAGCGAGTGAATCACCCTGTATTTTACCAGTAATAATAATGTTTAGTTTGTTAACTTCATCCATAACGGCAAAGGTCATGTAACAGAGGGGACTTACACTTTTACGTGGGGTCCAAACTGTCTAGGGAGTCGCTACATCACCCGTCCAACTAATGAAGAGATCCAGTGTCGAATGATATATATATATATATATATATATATATATATATTATATATATACACACACTGTGTGTGTGTGTGTGTGTGAGTGTGTGTATACAGAGTGTCCGAGAATTATCTGTACAATTTTTGGCTGTTATTAAAAGTCAACCATGAAGTGTAGAAATTCCAGTGTTGTCCCATTTTACAGAGAATCTCATTAAGTTTTTTCTGATACCAAGTTTTGACAAGTTTTTTAGAAATTCCAGTGTGTCCGAACATTATCTGTACAATTTCATCTTTTAATAAAATTCTTGATAACACACGTAAAATTCTTAAACAAGATTATTTAGAATCTGTATTTTCAAAAGTTTCTTTTATTAAAGTAACGTTGTTACAAACATTCGATATGTGCACCATTAGTGATTCGCAGAACATCCAATCGATACTCCAAATGTTGCCATGTACGCTGCAGCATATCCACATCAATTCGCTCAATAGCAGCTGTGATTCTTGCTTTTAAATCATCAATGTCTGTCACCCGCGTACATTTCTAAAAAACTTATCAAAACGTGGTATCAGAAAAAACTTAATGAGATTCTCTGTAAAATGGGACAACACTGGAATTTCTACACTTCATGGTTGACTTTTAATAACAGCCAAAAATTGTACAGATAATTCTCGGACACCCTGTGTATATATATCGAAGAGAACGGGAAAGAACAGATCATATTCGACATAGAAGAAATAGCAAGAGTAATGAAACATATTTTTTAGAAGAAATGAGGATAATAAAAGCTCAGTTTGGCCTTTTAACAAGGAGAGACAGAACGCCGTAAACATATGCACCACAACATTACGCACATCACCCTCCTATTCAACACCACCCACCAATAATATAACAACAACAGTGGTATCACGGGCCGCAACCCCAATACTCCCAAATGTAGCGGCCCAACCAATAACACCAAACAGGAACCGACATCGACCAGGAAACGACCATCATTTAGGAGAATCGAACACCAAGATTAGAAACCCGGTAAATGTATTATACACAAATATACAAGGCCTCTATACGGACCATGCAGACTGCAAATTACAATACTTGCAAAATATAGCTACGGAAACCAGCATAGATATCATATGTCTAATGGAAACACACTTACATAAGTGCGAAAAAGGCTGTGAAAACTGCATCGAGAATACTGAAATAGCATTGCTGGACTACAACATATACAGAGCGGATAGAGTGGCTAGACGAGGAGGAGGGTGTTGTATCTACATGAAAAACACTTACACATGTGAGGTGAGGGTAAAGAAATCAAACAGCACAGTTGAAGTTATTATATTAGTAGTGAAAGAACTGAACCTAACCATTATGAACATCTACAGACCACCAAACACCACAAAAACTGAATTCCAATTTGCTACAAATGAAATAGAAAACATATAAAATTACTTGAAACTCCAGCAACACATATTCTAATTTTCGGAGATTTTAATTTCCCATTCATATCATGGAAGAAAAATGACGAAGTTATATATGTTGAGAAGTTTCATGGCAACATTACTAAAGATGACAGAACCCAAGCAACAATGCTATTAGATATTATGGAACATTACGCCCTTACCCAGGAAATCGGTGAAACCACGAGAAAGGAGAACGTTTTGAATTTAATCTGGACAAATAACAACGAGATAATAATAAATAAAAAAGTAATGCACACAAAGTTCTCCGACCATAACCTCATCGATATACAATTGAAGTTAGCACCCAGAGGTCCGAAAACGCATCCTAGAGAGGCAGATGGAATATTTGAAGGCTTAAACATAAATTCAAGGAAAATAAATTGGGAAAACGTAAATAAAGATTTAAAGGAGGTAAATTGGGAATTGCTACTACACGAGAAGACTCCACAAGAAATACTATGTATAATAGAGACGGAAACCAAACCTATAATACTGAAACATATTCCAGAGAGACAGGAAAGAAAACGTAGCAAGCTCGAGAGGAAAATCAGGACTCTATTCAGGCAACGAAGACAAACCGTAAAACATCTCCACAGATGCAGAACTGATGCAAAGAGACTCAAACTAGAGAGAAAACTTGGCGAAATAGAAATGGACCTAAAGCAAACATTCATACATAAGACAAACGAGGAGGAAACATGTAGCAGAAAACAAAAAAAATAATCCAAAATACTTCTACACTTTTGCGAAAAGGAAAATGCAGTGTAAGGAGAGTATTGGACCGTTGATAGACGGAGAGGCCGAATACACGAATGACCCGAAAGAAATAAGTGAACTGCTTAGGGAACAATTTAAATCTGTGTTTAGCACCCCTAAGTCCGAGATGGAAGTGGAAAACCCAGACGAGTTTTTCGACATCGACATTGATACAGATCAACCAAGAACAAATCCCGGCACAAACCTATTAATGGACTTCGAGTTCACGGAAGGAGATGTAATTACGGCCTTATCACATATGCGAGACAATTCAGCGCCAGGGCCAGACACATGGAGTGCCACATTTTTGAAGAAATGCAAAGAGAGTATTGCAAAACCACTATACTTACTATGGAGGAAATCACTCGACACAGGACAAATTCCACTCCCCTTAAAGAACGCGAACATTGCCCCCCCCCCTATTTAAAGGTGGTAACAGAGCAATGCCCAAAAATTATCGGCCAGTGGCTCTCACCTCACACCTTATGAAGTGTTTTGAACGCATAATTAGAGGCCAAAACTACCTACTACCTACAAGAAAAAGACTTATACAACCCAAATCAACATGGCTTCAGGGCGGGTAGATCATGCCTGTCACAGCTACTAGACCACCAGGAGAAAATATTAGGAACATTGTGTCGAGGACAAAACATTGATGTAATATATACTGACTTTGCTAAAGCCTTCGATAAATGTGACCATGGAATGATAGCACACAAACTTAAGGATACAGGAATTACTGGAAAACTAGGAAGGTGGACATTTACTTTCTTGACGTAAAGAACGCAAAGAGTGGTGGTAAACAGAGTTAAATCGGAAGTCTCGGAAGTCGTGAGCTCTGTCCCACACGGGACAGTATTAGCTCCCTTGCTGTTCATAATAATGATTGCAGATATTGATGCAGATATTAAGGACAGTATTGTATCATGCTTCACAGATGACACAAAGATATGTAAGGAAATATTGAACGAAGATGACATAAGAAAACTACAAAACGACATTGAAACATTATTCCAGTGGGCAGAAGACAACAATATGAAGTTCAACGAAGAAAAATTCCAACTTCTAAGATATGGTAATAACAAAGAGCTATAGAAAAAAGGGTACAAAACTCCGCAAGCCAAACAGATAACAGCAAATCCACAATTCAGGGATCTTGCAGTAATAATGTCGTCGGATGCAGAATTCAGAGAGCCCTATGAAATCAAAATCACAACGGCTAGGAAAATAATGGGAATCATCTGGAGGAGCTTCCGCAGCAGAAAAGCAAACATCATGCTTAAATTATGGAAAAGTCTAGTCCTACCAATAATTGAGTATTGCTCAGTACTCACAAGCCCACACAGAAAAAGAGACATTGCGAGCATTGAAGCTATACAAAGGACTTTTACGTCTAAGATAGAGGAAACGGAAGATGAAGACTACTGGTCTCGACTACAATCCCTGGAACTCTACTCTCTTGAAAGAAGGCGCGAGCGGTACACAATAATATACATATGGAAAATACTTGAGGGCTCTGTCCCTAACCTCAGAAATGAAATAGAAACAAACTGGAATGAGAGAAGAGGCAGATTTTGTACGGTCCCAGCTGCGGTGGGACAAGGGGCCATGAAAACGAGGATGGAAAATACCCTCAGAATACGGGGCCCAAAGCTTTTCAATGGCCTTCCAAAAGAAGTGAGAAATCTCCAGCACACCGACCTGAATAACTTCAAGAACCAGCTGGACAGATTCTTGTGCAAAGTCCCTGACCAGCCATGTGTGGCTGGCTACGAGGGCAGGAGGAGATCAGAGAGCAATTCCCTCCTTCACCAAGTCCAGCAAATGAGGCGGGATGCTGCAGAGGGGTCGACCGCAGGCCGATCCTGAACCGTCGTTCAAACTCAAGAAAAGTAAACAAAAGTAAGTAATATATATATATATATATATATATATATATATATATAGTCCGAATAATTAATGGTGAATGACAAATACTATATTTTTTTCTTTTTCATGATGTTAGCTGGACGTGGGCAACGGGTCACTCACAAAGAGGCCCCAAACTAAAGCTTCCCTCACCAGCTATCTGCTAAACAGACAGGACCCAGCTTTGGGACAGGGTTTAGGCCGCAGGGGTGGCGAATCTTTTTAGTCAAGTGGCAAAAGAACCATGTAAATGTAAACCATAAAAATAAATTCGCGTGCCCACCAAAGTTTATATATACTACACCAAATTATAAATATTAAGTCTATTATATTATACTCATTATTGCAACGTTATTGCATTTTGCTTAGGCGTGCCAAGCAAATTTGGTCGCGTGCCCAAATGGGCATACGTGCCATAGGTTCGCCACCACTGGTCTAGGGTTTAAAGCTTCCCAGACATCTTCTAATGAAGATTATTGTGATGAATAGTGTCAGTTTTGCTTAGCTTCAAGAAAGAAATTCATGAATTGCTTATTGAAAAAAAAATCTTGTCAATAGCTGGATTTTTTGTACAATTATTGTATTATAGAATACAATACAATATGCATTTGGGCTGTTTTGATCATTGAAGTCATTCAAGCAAAAGGTGGACGACACACAAAGTATTAAATAATTTTCTAAGTAAATGTACGAAAACTTTTGCATTTTAGCTTTTTTTTTCTATTTTCCTGAAATTCTTTGATGGTCTACATCATATGTCGGAGTTAAACTAATTTTTATATTCGTTAAATCTTTCCAAACGAACGGCAAACTTTTCATAACTATTGCAAAGGGTATTGTAAATAGTTATCTGTACGAATACTTATGAGCGCCACTATTTACTACCATAATTCATCGAAAATGTGTATGTCTGTCTGTCTGTCTGTCTGTTTGTCCGTCTGTTAGCAGAAAAAACTTTCACTTTCTGAACCGATTTCGACTAAACTTCGTATGGTGGATGGGGGCGATGAGTAATGAACGAAAATATGTGTGACTACCTCCCTCTCAACGACCACCAATTACTGTGCCCGAAGGCCCCAGCACTGCAATAAAACTATAGAAAAGAACGCAGCCATGAAAATCTTGAGCTTCACATTGTGTCAAGATTTGTGAAGCTTATTAAGATTTTCATGACTATAGTTTTATTGTCCAAATAAATGAACCCCCAATTACTGTCCCTTCAATTATTTGGTCAATAAAACTATAGAAAAGAACGCAGGCATGAAAATCTTGAGCTTCACATTGCCGCCCGTAATAATAATAATAAAAAATGCAAAATAAAATTTTACTATTAAACCCGAAGGCCCCAGTACCGCAGGTCTAGCTAGCTAAATGGGCCCGAAGGCCCCAGTACCGCAGATCTAGCTAAATGGGCCCGTAGGGACCTGTTTAGCTAGTATATATAAATGGCCACATTTAGGCCAGGGTTAAGCGTACTTAATTAATTCCCCTTAGGCGTATGCTAGGTTAGGTGGTTAGTATGGGTTAGGCTAGATTTATTCTAATAGTATTGTAATTGGTTTCTTGTTGTATTTCGTGTCTCGTTAAATTTGTAAATGGATCTCGTAATATTTTTGTCGAGGAATTCCTCCTCTCGACGATTCGAGAAATTTTTGGCTTTCAAAAGTTTTGGCTTTCGAAAAGTTTCACGTTAATACCATCGGGTGTCCAGACACCCCAAATGAAATTTTTTTAATTTTTTTATATTTTTTTTTTTTTTTTTTTTTAATTTTTTTTTTTTTTTTTTTTTTATTTATTTATTTTTCTATTTTATTTTTTATTTATTTATTTCTTTTATTTTTTTTTTACTCTGGCCAGATTCAGGAAGCTACCAAAAAGAGGAAAGGCGTCAGTCAGTCTTGCTGCCATCTCTAGATAATGAGATTTTTAATATTTTAGGGGTGTTGAAAAACTCCATGGGGGATAACGTAGGGTTAAGTAAATATATGCTTCAAAAAGTGAAAAAATTGAATTAATTTTAGGCGTTTAAAACATTTGGCTTCTATTTTTGGATGACATTCTCCTCAGGTTCTTTGAAGTTTTCCTTAATTAGAAATCAAAGAGGAAAATTCTAATTAGTTTTGAAACTTTATAACTGAACAATTTTAATTAACCTCTATTTAGCAAATTTTACAGCCTTATAGACGTTAATTGATATAATCAAAGAGTTTATTGTTTCCCCGTGCTCTCACGGAAATAAATACACCAAAAAAAAAAAGCTTAAATCCCCATAATTATTGATGATCCACGTGCAGTGCGGTGCTTCGACAAATTTATTTTTGATCCCGACTAGTACTTCGCGGACGACTCTTCTGAAGGCTATAACTTTTTTCGGAAGAAACTACAACACAAGAACTTTACACCAAAAGATAGAGGACGTCATCGCGAATAATTTGATGTAAACATCGAACAAATCCGTTCACTACAAAAATGTTTAGAGCAAAGTTTATGTGGCCAAAATGTAGTCCAACTGAGTAAGATTTTTTTTCTCTCTCTTGACACTTATTTGTCCGCGTCACGCTGGGGGAGCTTATCCTGTTTAGAATTAATATTAAAAAGAATAACAACTATATTAATGGGGGGGGGGAGGTAATAATGATAATGATAAAGATAATATTAATAACAATAATAATAAAAATAATAATAATAATATTTATGATACCGGTGATAATAACACGAATAGTGGTGCGGAAAAACTTCAGTGGTACTTGCAGTAATAAGAACGAGAAAACTAAATTTATTACAAAGAAGTAAAATGGCGAACCATTGAAATCATAAATACAAAATAAGGAAAAAGTTAGTGCCGAGCGTCACCTTACTAATTTTATTCTGGATAACGCCAGACAATTTTATTTAATCTCGAGAAAGACCTCTCGGCACTAATGGGTTAAAAGGTTTACAGAATTTTATTCTGGGTTTGAATTTTTGAGAGGTTATATTACCTTGAGACCTGGATTTTTTTAAATTCTATTTCGTTTGAGTTTACAAATACTGTTTTTTTTCCGTGTTCAGTCCACAGATATACAAAAAAATATTCTAAATTAAATACAGGCCTGTATGCGGACGGTTTGCGATTACGGATACTTGTGGTTTTTGGTCAAGTTTGTATAGAGCAAGACTGAGGTAGTACGAGTATGACCGTGATTAATACAGGTAAATTTGTGCTACCTTAGGGAAGAAACACAAACTTGCGGTGCATCTTGCTCCTGAAGAATCATGCACCAGGAATGATAATAACTGGAGGTGTCTACAATACAAACTAACGAAAATTGCATTAAACTGAGTACAGATATGGATGTTCTTTGCAATAGAAAAACGCAACAGTGTTGCTATCAGTAGTAGTGAACCACGTATGGAATCCTCGTCAGTAATTTGAGCCCCTATTTTCTTAGCAATGTTGCTGCGAGCTGAAACTATACAGTTTATGCATCGATGAATAATAACCTTGAATAACCTTGGTTTGCTTCCGCCAGAATTGTTCATTTTGACGAAGGTTAAGCTTGTCACTCCACCTTAGATCTACAATTTAACGTGGAATCCGAACCACGCCCTATTATGGGGGATCAGAACTCGATCCCACGACTTCCCAGTCAGCAGCCCAATGTCTTAACCACTAGACTACCCAAGATACCCATTTATCGGCCAACCAATTTTTATTGCGCCGAAGGATGAACACTCAGCTAGGTTTTGCCGCCTGCCGTCACCGGGTTTCGAACCCGAGGCCGATAGATTCATAATCGATGCTAACCACTACATCACCGACTAGCACTACATTATATATATATATATATATATATATATATATGTTAATTTTTCTATTTTGAAATAACCTGCCGGAAAAAGTGTTCGATGAAATTCGATGAAATTCGATGAAATTCAATTAAATCCACTCCGAGTACGCTCGAGTTTATTTCAGCTCTTTCGATTAAATTATTTTGAAGAAATCATTTCCCCCTAAAAGTATTTCATCAAGCATCGAACTTTGATGTAAATAATGTCATCACCTGAGGACATTTATTTGCTCGATGAAAGAATTTCCCACATCTTGATGAAAATTTCTCGTCTCGGTGTATGCATGTTGAAAGCTGTCGCTAAAATTTTTTTTTTTTTTAACCTAGAGTTTTTAACGCCAAATGTTCATTATTATTATTATTATTACTAGTACAGTTCCCGCCGCTTCGCTGACGGTTAGACAGGCTAAACTACAAAAAAGAACCCAGCCGTGAAAATTTTGAGCTTCACATTGTGTCAACATTTCTGAATCTGGTATCTCCCAAAACCTCCTCACACCCCATTCATACAACTTGGGGCTAACCCCTCCCCCATTACCCCACCCCTCCCCATTACCCCACCCATCCCCCATTACCCCCACCCCCACCCTTCCCCCATTGCTAAACTACAGAAAAGAACACAGTCATGAAAATCTTGAGCTTCACATTGCCGCCCGTAATACAATTTCTGAATTTTTTTTACAATTTCTGAATTTTTTCTCACAATTTTTTCTCACAATTTCTGAAAGTGTGACGGACAGATGGACAGACAGACGGACAGCTCTCTTATTATAATATACTAGTACAGTTCCCGTCACTTCGCTGACGGTTAGACAGGCTAAACTACAAAAAAAGAACCCAGCCGTGAAAATTTTGAGCTTCACATTGTGTCAACATTTCTGAATCTGGTATCTCCCAAAACCTCCTCACCCCATTCATGCACTTGGGGGCTAACCCCCTCCCCCATTACCCCACCCATCCCCCATTACCCCCACCCCCACCCTTCCCCCATTGCTAAACTACAGAAAAGAACACAGTCATGAAAATCTTGAGCTTCACATTTCCGCCCGTAATACAATTTCCGAATTTTTTTTACAATTTCTGAATTTTTTTCTCACAATTTCTGAAAGTGTGACGGACGGACAGACAGACAGACGGACAGCTCTCTTATTATATTATAAGATATAGATTATTATTATATTATTACTAGTACAGTTCCCGTCACTTCGCTGACGGTTAGACAGGCTAAACTACAAAAAAAGAACCCAGCCGTGAAAATTTTGAGCTTCACATTGTGTCAACATTTCTGAATCTGGTATCTCCCAAAACCTCCTCACCCCCATTCATACAACTTGGGGGCTAACCCCCTCCCCCATTACCCCCCCCCTCCCCATTACCCCCACCCCTCCCCATTACCACACCCATCCCCATTACCCCACCCCCAACCCTTCCCCCCACTCCCACCCTTCCCCCATTGCTAAACTACAGAAAAGAACACAGTCATGAAAATCTTGAGCTTCACATTGCCGCCCGTAATACAATTTCTGAATTTTTTTTACAATTTCTGAATTTTTTTCTCAATTTTTTCTCACAATTTCTGAAAGTGTGACGGACGGACAGACAGACAGACAGACGGACGGACAGCTCTCTTATTATAGTATAGACTAGTACAGTTCCCGTCACTTCGCTGACGGTTAGACAGGCTACACTACAAAAAAAGAACCCAGCCGTGAAAATTTTGGGCTTCACATTGTGTCAACATTTCTGAATCTGGTATCTCCCAAAACCTCCTCACCCCCATTCAACTTGGGGGCTAACCCCCTCCCCCATTACCCCCACTCCTCCCCATTACCACCAATCCCCCATTACCCCCACCCCCACCCTTCCCCCCACCCACACCCTTCCTCCAACCCCCACCCTTCCCCCGTTGCTTAACTACAGAAAAGAACACAGTCATGAAAATCTTGAGCTTCACATTGCCGCCCGTAATACAATTTCTGAATTTTTTTTACAATTTCTGAATTTTTTTCTCACAATTTTTTCTAACAATTTCTGAAAGTGTGACGGACGGACAGACAGACAGACAGACGGACGGACAGCTCTCTTATTATAGTATAGATTATTATTATTTTGTTGTTGTTGTTCTTTTCTTCTCAAGGTTTATAAAATTTATGAACATAAAATTTTTGTTTTGCCTTTTGACAGGACACATTTTTCAGTCTAGTTATTCATTTTTTGTAATTTTTTCCTCATTTAGCATGATCACCGGATAAAAAAATAATAACATATATATAATTAAGTATATAACAATATTATAATATAAAAAATAATAAATATAATAATATATTATATTAATTAATATAACTATAATAAAATATATTAATATTAATATATATGTTGTATTAATTTTTCTGTAAAATTAGTACAATTTATTCCTTTGGGGAGAAAGTTCTGATAATGCTGGCAGGATAAATTTGGTCGAAGCAGCAGACTGTGCAGGTTGAAACATGTTTGTACCCGTTCAGACATGAGCCTAGTTTCTGTGTGTAGAGCAGCTCCAAGTCAGTCTGCTTGTAAATGTCACAGTGTTAACAGCTAGTGTCTGTTGCTTCTTGTTAATTTTACACCAGTGTTGTATTCATATAGATGTTTTGTAATGCCGCGAAACTGTCTGAATCATCCTAATTCCTTTTGTTATGTATGTGGTGATCTAACTTTAAAATCCCAGAAACGTAACTTTACACCATTAGTAAAAAAATGCTATGAACTTTATTTCGGATGTAAAGTAGGCGATCAGGACAAGAGTTGGGCCCCTCACATTTGTTGTGTGACATGTGTAAGACTATTTACAGGATGGCTAAACGGTTCACGTCACATGCCATTTGCTATTCCAATGATTTGGAGGGAACCCAAAGATCACACAACAGACTGCTATTTCTGCCTGGTAAATACAAAGGGGATCACTTCAAAAACAAAGAGCCTTATGAAATACCCTAATCTACCGTCTGCAATGAGACCAGTTCCCCACAGTGCTCAACTTCCAGTACCAAATCCTCCTGAACATGTAAGTTTAAGTGATGAGGAATCAAACGTAGCTGTAGCATATCACGAGGAAAAAGATGAAGACATTTCTGATCCAACATTCCAGGCTACCTGTTCCTCCAATGAACCACATTTACTGTCACAAGGAGATCTAAATGACCTAGTTCGTGATTTGAAATTATCTAAGAAGCAGGCTGAACTTTTAGGTTCAAGATTAAAGGGTTGGAATCTACTGCAACGTGACACTAAAGTTTGTTTTTTTCCGCAGCCGCCATGATGAATTCAAAGAATGGTTCTCCCATGAAGATGGACTTGTGTTTTGTAAAGATGTTAATTCAGTCATGGGGGCTCTTGGTCATGAACATAACGTGGATGAGTGGCGATTGTTCATTGACTCCTCAAAAGTCAGCTTGAAAGCAGTCCTTCTTCACAACGGAAATAAATTTCCTTCTGTACCTATTGCACATGCTGCAAACATGAAAGAGTCATACGACAACATGAAGTTGCTTTTAGAAAAGTTTCAGTATCAGAAATATAAGTGGAATATCTGTGGAGATCTGAAGGTCATTGCACTTTTGCTAGGGTTGCAGCTAGGTTACACCAAGTACTGTTGTTTTTTATGTGAGTGGGACAGTAGGGACAAGCAAAACCACTACGTTAAGAAAGATTGGCCAAAACGCACCTCACTTGTTCCAGGCAAGAAAAATGTTGTGAATAGTTCACTTGTTGACCCTGAGAAAGTGTACCTTCCTCCTTTGCATATCAAGCTTGGACTTATGAAAAACTTTGTTAAAGCGATGGATAAAGCGCAAACAGGATTCACATACTTGAGAAATAAGTTTCCCCGGATCAGTGATGCCAAGATTAAAGAAGGCATTTTTGTAGGCCCTCAGATCAGAGAATTGTTAAGAGATGAGAGATTTGAAGGAGAGTTGAATGAAGTTGAGAAAGCTGCGTGGCAGAGTTTCAAAAGTGTCTGCACAAATTTTTTGGGAAATCACAAGGCCGAAGACTATCCTGAAATAGTAGATCTTCTTAAGTCTTACCAAGCAATGGGGTGCAATATGTCATTAAAGGTTCATTTCTTGGACTCTCACTTGGACTTTTTTTCGGAAAACCTGGGTGCGGTAAGCGACGAACATGGTGAGCGTTTTCATCAGGATATTTCTGCCATGGAAAACCGTTACCAAGGCAAATGGAGCCCCAGTATGCTGGCTGACTATTGCTGGACTCTTAAGAGAGACATGCCTGAGGCAAAGCACAGCAGAAAATCAAAACAAGCTACTTTTTAAACTACAGGTATGTCTTTTCGATCATATTTTAATAAGTATGTAACTACACTGTATATGGGCTTTTAAAAATTAAATTGCATGTCACACAAAAACCAGACCTGATAGAGAAATTTTACAAACTTATTTCGATTCAGCACAGAAAATACTATAAGAATAAGGTATTTTCATTCTTGGGACACGAAAAAAATTTTTTTTTGTTGCCCAGTGTTATTAATGAACAAACAAATATATAAACCTCAAAATATAAATACGTGGTAACACAGAAAATTCAATGAAACTTGTTTCATTGAATTTTCTGTGGCTGAAACTCTTGAGAAAGTTATTATTTTTATCATAATGAAAACATTAATATTAATTTTAATTCTTATGCATTGCCTCCCATAAGAGTAATATCACGAAATTTGAAAAATTATGTCATATATTCATAATTCTATATTATATTGATAGATTAACTAAATATCCGCATCCGCGGATATTGGAATTAAAAATCCACATCTGCATCCGCAGATGTTGAAAAACTGACATCCGATCCACCACTTATATATATATATATATATATATATATATATATATATATGGGAATGAACTCAGAATGGTCACCTGAATTTTTTATGATACACACAGACAGTGCATGGAACAAGGAACTCTTCTGGTGACCATTCTGAGTTCATTCCCATCTTGAAACGGACATGTTATGTGCCTTGAAAAATGGACGCTCAATTCTGCCAGTTGAGGTTTAAGTTTTGATTTTTTGCTAAAAATATAATAGTTACCCCTTTTTCTTTGATGTATTCAATCTGACGTGAAGGCAGCGAGTCTTTTGCTTATATTGAGGTTCTAAATGTAGCAGGGCTAGGCTGCTTTAAACCCTAGATCCATATCCCAAAGCTGGATCCTGTCTGCTTTGCAGATAGCTGGTGAGGGAAGCTATATTTATGGGACCTCTTTGCGAGTGACCCGTTGCCCACGTCGGGCTAGCATCATGAAAAAGAAAAACTATGGTATTTGTCATTTACCATTACTTATTCGGACTATAGTGGATTTAATTATCCCAGAAGAGTTCCTTGTTCCATGCACTGTCTGTGTGTATCATATATATATATATATATATATATATATATATATATATATATATATATATATACAGGGTGGGTAAAAAAAAGTGACCCCTTAGAGGTAAACTGTCACATTAAAAAATGGGGACTAAAGCTCCCAAACTTCATAGATGCTTACCTTAGCATGTTGTTCGTCTTAATTGAGAAATTCCTCGATGTGTCCCCCTTCCTGCTCAACGCAGGCCTCCAAACGTGGACGCCACTGATCAATACACCTGTTTACATATCGTTGAGACACCTTCTCCCAGCCGAGCAAAATTCTTTCGCGTAGTTCATCTATGTCTCTTATATTGGTACCAGGGATGTAAACTTTGGACTTCAGGGCTTCCAAACACCATAATCTAGTGGTGAAAGATCGGGGCTACTAGCCGGCCACATACTGGGTTCGATAAAATCCGGTATTTCGTTCTCAAGGAATGTGACAGTTTGGCGTGCTCTGTGAGTAGGGGCTCCATCTTGTTGGAAGTATATCTTTCACTCTATCTAACTGATATTTGACGAATTAGTGGTGAAAGATATACTTTCCAACAAGATGGAGCTCCTGCTCACAGACCACGCCAAATTGTCACATTCCTTGAGAACGAAACACCGGATTTTATCGAATCCAATATGTGACCGGCTAGTAGTTCCGATCTTTCACCACTAGATTATGGTGTTTGGAAGCCCTAAAGTCCAAAGTTTACATCCCTGGTACCAATATAAGAGACATAGATGAATTACACGAAAGAATTCTGCTCGGCTGGGAGAAGGTGTCTCAATGATATGTAAACAGGTGTATTGATCAGTGGCGTCCACGTTTGGAGGCCTGCGTTGAGCAGGAAGGGGGACACATCGAGTAACTTCTCAATTAAGACGAACAACATGCTAAGGTAAGCATCTATGAAGTTTGGGAGCTCTAGTTACCTTACTTTTTTTAATATGACATTTTACCTCTAAGGGGTCACTTTTTTTACCCAACACACACGAGGGTAATTTAATAAGTATCCGCACTTTTTATTTTCACAATTTTATTTTCACATCTGATAGATTATAAACACATCACTTCTCAACATAGTCTCCCTGTTTCTCAATACACTTAGTCCAGCGATCTACAAGCTTCCTAATGCCATCACAAAAGAATGTTTTTGGCTGTGTGCGTAGCCAGTCATGCACCGCCTCCTTCAGGTCATCATTGCCTTGGAATCGCTGACCTCTCAAAGGGTCTTTTAGTGGTCCAAACAGGTAAAAATCCGAAGGTGCCAGGTCTGGACTGTAGGCTGGATGGTCGAGAACTTCAAATTTAAGTTCTTGAAGGCATTTTCTACTTTGTGCAGCGGTATGAGGGCTCGCATTTTCGTGTAACAGAATAACACCTTCCGACAATCTCCCTCTCCGTTTTGTGCGAATTGCTTGCTTTAACTCATTCCGAAGCACGTCAGAATACGATGCACTTGTTACTGTAGTTCCACGCTCTAGATAATGTTCAAGAATAGGGCCTCGTGTATCCCAAAACAGTGTTAGCGTAACTTTACCTGCTGACGGCTGCGCTTTGAACTTCCTTGCAACGGGAGATGTTGGATGCTTCCATTGCATTCTGTTACACGACAGTGCGCGGCCTCATACCGCTGCACAGACTAAAAAATGCCTTCAAGAAAATGCCTTCAATTCGGCAATGACAATGTTTTGATTCAAATACTTAAATTCTTGTACTTGTTTCATTGGTTCACTTCTCACATGGAAATTAATATTGACTCATTAGAGCGTTTAGTATAAAAATATGTGATCTTAGTTTCTGGAAGTATAATTTGCAGATTTTTGGAAGATAATTTTGACCTTCAACTGAAAGGTTTATTAATACCATACCATCGATATAGTAATCCTTATTTGATTTATGCAACATCCAACTTTTGCCTCATTAATTGAAGTATTTAAGCCATTAGCGTACCTATTAAACAGCAGAGAGAAAGACTTGTCTAACTCCGCATGAACACCCAAAACATTCGGAAAATACATTGCCCCAATTTGACCGTAAAAGTTTTGTGGGTGTACCAGAATTTCAATATACTTAACATATACAATGGAACATTTAATTTCTTAAATACAATACAGGGTGACCAAAAAATAATCGAACAAATTTAGCGTATTGAAAACGAAATTTGTACGATTCTTTTGCAAATATCGTGTATTGTAATTTAGGATCACCTGAAGATCAGGGCCTTAGCCTTCTTTAGTTAGCCTTATAAGACTCACTAACGAAAATATTACGACCTAACCTAACCAATCATTAGGTTAACTGTACGCCCTTGACGAATAGTTAGGTTAGGTCGTGATATTTTCGTTAGTTAGCCTTATAAAGCTAACTAAAGGTGGGGGGCCCTGATCTTCGGGTGATCCGTAATTTACCCCATCATACGCTTTGCTTCTATCCAAGAAACAATTGAAAATAGCTGAATTACTATTAGTGTATTTAAAGACAATTTACTTATATATATATATATATATATATATATATATATATATATATATATATATATATATATATTTTTTTTTTTTTATATATATACAAATCGGTTGAGAGAAATTTTTCGAAACTAAACTGATTAGGTGACCATAAATAAACATTTAGTTAACATACCAAAAGTACCCTCCAAGTAGTTTTGAGAAGCAGAAGGCAATAGTAACAGGACCGTAATTATCGCTAGATAAGAATACACTACTGTATATCTATATTTGAGAAGGGTATGATATACACCCTCATAAACTCTGTAGGAATATAGCTATAAGCAAGCATAGCTGAGCAAAGCAATGCTACATTAAGAGTCACCACATTATTAACATAAGTTAAATATTCATTCGCTAAGTTATTTATACCTGGGGGGGGGGGGAAACCTGTCTTTAACTCTTTAATCAGACTCTTAATTTTAGGAAGAGAATTCCCTGGGCCCTCTTAAGATGTGTTCTATTGTAGCCTACAATAAGATTAATTCTATTAAGAATGTTTGAGTAGTGGGTTTATATATATATATATATATATATATATATATATATATATATATATATATATATATATTATAAGAGAACCAGATAAATTTATGAACGTCAATGATGCAGAAATGACAGTTGAAGCTGTTTTCACTTACGGAGTCAGGGTATGTATTTGAACATTTGGGGATGGAGTTCGGGGGAGTGGGGTGTACGGTCTAGGGGATTCAGAAAGAATATTAATTATTTAAAACATCTCTCAGAAATAGTTTTAAAAATGTCTGAAATTCAAATAAAAATATATTAAACACTTCATACTTTTTTTTTTAAAATAAAGACCTAGAATTTATTTTTGAAACTTGTTATAGTGACAAACGCAAAAAGAATTGCAACTATCAGTCTACAGAGTTATAAATAGCGGTAGTAAATTTTATCCCCTCTCAGACAATCCGATCTGATGCAAAATGTCTGTTCTATACTTGAAATAATTTAAGAACCTGTCTAAATCTTCGCAAAAGTTTTACAAAGAAACTAAGTTACACAATAAAAATGGTGTATAACTTGGTTATAAATGCGTAAAATGTAGTAGAAAATGTCGGACAGGTTTTGTCATCTATACTATTAAGACTCTAAAGGCGTGGGATCACCTGAAGATCAGGGCCCCCAGCCTTCTTTAGTTAGCTTTATAAGGCTAACTAACGAAAATATCACGACCTACCTAACCAATCGTTAGGTCAACTGTACGCCCTTGACGACTGGTTAGGTTAGGTCGTGATATTTTCGTTAGTTAGCCTTATAAAGCTAACTAAAGAAGGCTGGTGGTCCTGATCTTCACGTGATCCATAAGCTATTTAATTGTGAAGGATTGTTAAATTGGACACTTGTACCTAAATGAGGACCTCTTGAAACTCTCCAATCATTCATCTCTTCACCTTCCAAAATACTTTTCAGTGTGGAATTGGGGTCATCCATGAAACCTTAAGCCGATTGGTTAGTACACATCTCCATACGACTTCAGCATCCTTTGCACTATCAAATGGGTATAGAAGGTGATGGTGCACGCTTTTGTAGCAGTTTTAGATCAAATTCGCAACCTCCTCGAAGTTAGAGATGGTCTTGCTCCTGAAATGATAATCTCTGCTGTGAGCCATACGTCATGAAAGCACTTCACAGCTATAGTTGAATATGCAATTCAAGCATCACGTCAGGCAACTCCTGGCTCTCCTCTATCTTCAGTTGCGGCGCAATATACTTAACTGTAATCCTGCTGATTATCCACCGGACCATCCTCCAAACTGGAACGAGTATTTCCTTTCCATACAGAACCCACACCAATAGGCTGAGGACACTTTTGTTGAGCTCACTGCTTGGTACCTTAGAGATATGCATTCTTTCTGATACCAACACTGTCCAGCAACCTCTTGCAAGAATTTCAGCGAATTACATCGCGCCTCTTGAGCTATGTAGTGTATGAAGAGGTTCTTTAATACCATGATTTCCCAGACCAAGTTTCTATTTTGCTCTTTAGATTTAATAAAACCTTATCAAGTACCAAATAAATTAAAATAAATTAATAAATAAAGTAGATGATAGCTTATCTTTCGTTGATTTCACGTCCTGTTTATTTTCTTTCCACATAGTTTTTGCTCTGATTTTGTCTACCCAAATGACGAGCGTTTTTTTTCCTGAAAAATCTCTCCATGTATGTAGACAACTTTGACGTTGTCATGGAAGTTTTTACCAATAGTCGACTGGCAGAGCATGCCCGTCATGGACAGGGTACATCAACTAGTTTTAATTTAGAACTCGCTGAAAAAGCATTTCCAAAAATAAATAATTATGCAAAATTTTTTAAATATTTTTCCAAAATACTTTTTGTGACATTACATGTCCACTATTTTAGAACAAAAATTAATTTCTTGATGCAATTTTTGTATTTTTGCTACATATTTTTTTTAATGCTGTTTACCTCAAAAAACAGCGACATTTCTTTGTAAAAATTTTCTCACAGTTTTAACCTAAAAATTTTAAAATTTATCACTATTAATCATTGTGCTTGAGTAGCATATCTTTATTTACTGTGATATGCGCCTCGGTGGTTAGTGGTTAACATCGGTGACTACGAATCCATTGGCCCCGGGATCGAAACTCTGTGACGGCAGGCAGCGCGTAGCAAAACCCAGCTGTTCATCCTTCCACGCAATAAAAATTGGTTAGCAGATAAATGGGTACCCTGAGTAGCCTAGTAGTTAAGACGCAGGGTTGCTGATCGGGAGGTCGTGAGATCGAGTCCGGGCGAGGACTTTGTAATTTCTGACCGGCCATGATGGGGCGTGGTTTGGATTCCTTTAAACTGTAGATCTAAGGTGAAGTAACAAGTTTGACCTTCGTCAAAATAAACAATTCGAGCGGAAGCAAAACCAAGGTTATGATGATAACGTTTATTGACAGGAGACACATCCCATAAAAAGATACAATATCAATCAAGGTAATAACGATACAACTAATTAACCAATAAATTAAAAACAAAGATTACATTAATAAAGAAATAATAATAATACAAGTCCAAACTAGTAATAATAAATTAATAATAGCTTTCCAAAAGTAGTACTATAAAAAGTACTGTAATGGAAAAACTACTGCAGAGTTAAGTGGAGCTGTAGACAAACGCTTTCATGCCAAGAAGTCCACAGTCTAGAAGATATACAGTAAAGCAGGACTGATGAACAGCTCGGACAACTGGATTGTCTGAGTTTTTAATTCTTTGCATTAGACTATATTGAGAACGTTTTGTTACCTCAGAGAGGCTCCAGACGTTGCAATTAGCGAGCATTTGAGAGGCTGAGCATCTTAGAGGTAACTAATGTAGCAGTCTGAAGAAGGATTTGTTGTAAAGCAAATTGAGGGCTCTACAGGAACCTTTTTTATAATTAACTGAGAGTTGCTGCCCATAAATATTAGTGCAAAAAGTACGAAAAAAGTGTCTTTAGCTTCGCTTGTACAGAATTTGAAGTTCCTTATAATCATGTTTGCCTTAACACAGTAACTTCGATATTGTTTCCTTATGTCTGAGTCGTCACTCAAGGAGCTGGTGATAGTTTGACCTAGATACTTAAATTCTTGTACCTGCTCTATTGGTTCGTTTCATTTGGAAAATAATAACGGTTTGGTTTGAGCTTTTAGGATGGAATTGTATAATTTTAGTTTTAGTAACATTAAAGTAAATGTCCTAGTTCTGTGAATATGATTTGCAATTTTTAATAAGATGACCCAGACCTTTAATCGAAGGTCTTACTGACACCGTATCATCAAGATGAACAAAGTTATTTATTCTTATGTTAATCTATACAACATCCCACTCTTGCCTCATTAAGAGAAGTAATTAATCCATCAATATACACATTAAACAGCGAAGGAGAGAGAAGGGAGCCTTGTTTAACTCCGCATGAAGAGCCAAAAAGATTCGGCTAATACATTGCCCCATCAAACAAAAGTTTAGACCAGTGGTGCACAAACTTTTTTGATGTGAGGGCCAAACCAACCATCTGTTTTATATGTAGGGGCCAGATATATATATATTCTATTTTTTATAAATATGCATTTTTATAACCAGGGGTAATATTTCAGATTTTTCTTTGGGTAGCTACCCTTTTCATGTGAAAAATGTGAATTGAAAAGACCCGTGGGGGGCCACATTTGGCCCGCGGGCCAGGGTTTGTGCATCACTGGTTTAGACTTTAGAGTGTACCAAAATTTGAATAGATTTAAAACATGTAGTAAACATTCCTGTTTCCTAATTTTTTTAATAGAATACCGTGATTGAATATTGTGGTTCGGATTCCACATTAAACTGTAGGTCTAAGGTGGAGTGACAAGTTTGACCTTCGTCAGAATGAACAATTCGGGCGGAAGCAAAACCAAGGTTAACAAAGGTATATATACAGAGTGCCACAAGAATCAAAGGAGTCAGAGAAAATGGATTTTTCCCCTTCTATGGCCGCCAAGTAAAAATTTTGTTACATTTTTGATTTGTGATGCCACTTCGACTCCTGACTTTTGCCCTAATTCGAGTGGGTGGCACAAAAGTAAAAGAGTCAAAGTTTTCATTGCATAAATTGTAAATTTTTTAACTAAAGTTCTATTTAGATACAAGCTAAACTGGAAAGTGAAAGGTTAATTTCTTTTAGACTGGGCCTATATAAGTTGACTCTCTACTTTAGGGACATAATTTTAAGCTTAAAATACCGACTTATACGCCCCAATATACGGTAATACAATTATAATTATAGTTTCTCAGTAAATATAAAAAGAAACTTATAAACAAAGTATTATTATTATCATTATTATTATTATTGGTATTATTGTTATTATTATTGTATTATTATTGTATTATTATTGTATTTTTATTGTATTCTAGTTTTCTAAAGTTTTATTATAATAAAGGTACATAATAAAAATATATTTAAGTTTAGGCTGATTAATTATACAGGGTGTTTCAAAAGTCCGGAATCATAGGGAATATTTTTAATATATATATATATGTATAGACATTAAAAAAATAGTTTTCATGATTCCGAACTTTTGAAACACCTTGTATTATTATTATTATTATTATTATTATTATTAAAAGAAAACTTCGCGCCATTTTCCTGCCAAAAAAACATTGTTGACAGAGCAACATAAGCTTGTTAATCTAAACTTCACTCATATGTATCTTGACCTTGAAAAGGATGTTTGTGATGAAAAGACTTTGGCATTGCTACCATAGTTCGCGCGGGTACTATCATAGATATCTTCAAGCCAGCATTCAAACAAGAAAAAGGAACAGGAGGGTTAATATGAGGGTGTGGGGGATGGATATCTGCAGTTGAAATTGGTGGAGTTCACTGGCGGCGGAATGTCAGCGCGCAAAAGGGGAGCCAAGTAGGAGTGATTAGCATACTACTGGACTACATTCACTAGATTGCGTGAACCTGCTAAAGTACTACAGTTAAAAACTTACAATTTACGAAATATGTTACATAGCCCCAAATGCAAAGTAAATGTTTACTTACTTTTTACTTTGAAACCTGTCAAAATATCTTCCCTGGCCAAGGGGTGCTGGCCCCCCCTTTCTCTTTCCTTAAGAGGGGGGCGGCCGGCCATGTACCTTATTAAGCCTATATTTATGTACACGTAATATGAAAATTTATACAAAATCATTTCAAGGTCATGCACATATTATAATAGCACTGCGCTTGTGCAGGTTGCATTAATTAAATTTATATGATAATTAAAGTCATGTCTTGTTTCTATTAAAGCCCTTCCAACAAGCATAGACTTCAGAAGGTAAAGATGTAAGGTCCGGGAAGTCGGGAGGATATTTTAGGCGAGGACAAAATAGAATTCCTACATGATAATGACGTACGTAAACTGGATTCATCCGGAATTAACTCGGATTCGATATTATTCCAATTAAACGATTCAAGATTGGATTGAATGACGGTTAGTATGAATTCGTTAATTCCGGTTCGATTTAATTACGTTCTAAATCCAAAAAACTTCACTTTTCTACGTGAAGGTCAAAATATGATAATAAAAACCCACTCTAATAGACAGAGTTTATTTCCATAACAGTTTCGATGCCCACTGGTATCCTCTTCGGGTGGTTTTTCTGTATCCACCCGAAGAGGATGCCAGTGGGCATCGAAACTGTTGTGAAAATAAACTCTGTCTATTAGAGTGGGTTTTTATTATCATAATTACGTTCTGTCTACCTCTGCGCCCTCTATATAACCTATAACCTATAACCTAGAGTCCTAGACAATAGTTTCGTACGTACGATTTCTTTAGTTCTGAAACAACATTTCAAATTCGGACGTATCTAAAATGTCGAACGAACGATTGCTCTGACGCAATATAAATACGTAACGTTTCCATGGCAACTAATTTAGATGTTAAGGTCGTCATGTTTCATATTCTATATGTACTTATTTCTGGCGTGGACACGATTTTGTATCCAGATATATACACGGTGAACCAAAAGTAGGTGGACAGTAGGTTGAATACGGTTTGTGTTATATTATATTATAACTATGGTGTTCATTATAACTATGGTGTTTGTGTTTTATTATATTAAATATTATAACTAAATTTATTTAAATTTTATTTTGTATTATAGTATACAAAAAAATTAAATATGTATTCTCAAAATAAACGTTATCATTTACTGTCCACCTACATTTGGTTCACCCTATATATATATATAAAGAGCATGTCGCTTGATATTAGATTTGTATGTAAAACGCGTAGGTGAGTTTATGAAGCAAGAAATGAAATAAATCGCGTCCCAGTTGTTCCACAACACGAGCCATCATTTATCTTAAGATTAATGACTTTCCAATGCGATTTCGTTGATGAAAACAAAGAATGAATTTTTTTTTTTGAAGCTCGTCACTGATTGGTTTCAATATCACTCGATTCAGATAAAATTTCAGTGATTAAAAAATTAATTTAAATTGGATCTCACTTTTTTTTTACATTTTTTTTAAACATTTTTTTACATTTTTTTTACATTTTTTTTTTAGCCTTGCGGGAAATAAATAATTCATCTCTCTCTCTCTCTCTCTCTCTCTCTCCATATATATATTATATATATATATATATATATATACCAGGTGAACCAAAAGTAGGTGGACAGTAGGTTGAATAGGGTTTGTGTTATATTATATTATAACTATGGTGTTCATTATAACTATGGTGTTTGTGTTATATTATATTATACGAATTCTGAAATCTATTGGGTTGAAAGCTTATCGTCCACGGCTAATTCATGGCTTATTGGAGGATGACCCAGACAGGCGGCTGCAATTTAATGAGATCATGCTGAACGAAATTGAAGGAAATCCAATAATTTTAGATAACATTGTGTGGACCGATGAGGCGTCTTTCAAATTATCAGGTCATGTTAACCGACATAATTGTGTTTACTGGTATAGTGAGAACATGCATTTAACATTAGAGCAGCAACTAAACCAGCCTGGTGTCACTGTTTGGGGTGGTATTTCAAGTTCTGGTGTTTTAGGACCAATTTTTGATGATGGAACAGTCACAGGTGATAAGTATCTCGAAATTCTAATGAATGAAGTTGTTCCACACTTACAACAACAGCCTAATTCACATGACCTCTACCTATTTCCAACAAGATGGGGCCCCTCCACATTATTCAAGAGCAGTCCGTGAGTATCTTGATGAAACATTTCCGAGAAATGGATCGGCCGAAGAGGTCAAATTGAATGGCCTGCACGTTCATCTGACTTTACCCCAATGGATTTTTTCTTTTGGGGAGTACTCAAGGACAAAGTTTATAGTCGAAAACCACGAAGTGTTGGTGATTTGAAAAATTACATCAGAGATGCATTTCAAGAAATTAATGCACAAAGAAACTTATGCAAAAATGTTTGTCGAAGTGTGAAAGGTAGACTTCAAAGCTGTGTAAATTGTGATGGACAGCAATTTGAGCACCTGCGTTGATAAAATTTTCAGTGCTTTTGTATTGTATTGGTATAAGTTAATTTTTTTTTTATTTTGTATTATAGTATACAAAAAAATTAAATATAATTGTATATGTATTCTCAAAATAAACGTTATCATTTACTGTCCACCTACTTTTGGTTCACCCGGTATATATATATATATAATGATGTGGTTGTTTAACCTCCTTCGCAGCATCTAAGGTCACATGAAGAAGGGGACCTACAGCTTTACGTGGGATCCGAACCACGGCGGGTCGCTACATAGTCTACTATTCGACCCAACTTCGCTGATCAACGGGAAGCGGTGCTACGACATTGGCTACGACGTAGCTATATATATATATATACTTGTTGTTTGGGTTCCGTGCGTCGGTCTTTCTTCACACGAAGGTCAAAATGGTGGCCCCGCCTCTAGTCCTGGCTTGGTGGAGGAGCGAGTTGCTCTCTTGCGCTCTCCACCGTACATAGCCAGGTACACCCGGCTCATCTGGTACCGTCCTGAGCCAGACATCTAGTCTTCTTTTGAAGACTTCAACTTTGACCCCTGTAACGTTTTTGAGGTCCTTTGCAAGCTGGTTGAAAATTCTTGACCCCCTGACAACCAAGATATATATATATATATATAATGAAAAGGAAGCCAAAGAAAGCCCAAGGAAACAACATACAGCATGACTTTAATATAAATCCGACGTTTCGAGGGATACAACCCTCATCTTCAGGGTAAATTCTAAAATTTTAAACTGTAAAAGATAAGTAAAATTTTAAAACAGTTACAAAGATAAAAAATTATGAAATAAATCTTACATTAAAACATTCAAAGAAAAGTTATGATTTAAAGACTGTTTAAGTTTAAGAATAGGAATGGATTCTAATAATTAATCTAAGATCACTAATTTTATTACTTACATTTAGAATCTTAGAATTACCTGGTGAAAAGGGAGTGTCCCATTCATCCGAATGTTCACGTATTATGGATTTCATTGGTTTACTAATGGGACGACCTACGCGAGACGACCTATCCAAATGCTGGTCAATGCGGAACTGAAGTAACTGAATGGTACTTCCAATGTAAGACTCGCTCTTGCAGTGCGAACAATCATATTTATAGACGCATGACGAGCACAAAGGCGGGAAGGGAATCTATCCTTAAGACGAAAGTAAGCTCCGATATAGTAGAAGGATTTACATAAACGAATTTAAAATTAATTTAGGGGGAAAATTTATTCAGAGCTTGCAGACAGGTCTTTCTCAATTTTGCCACTAAGATAAGGAAAAGTAAGGTAACAATTGAGGCGTCGCTTCTATATTAAATATATAATATATATATAAATATAATATATTTCCTATATTAATATATAAATATATATATTTTCTATATTAAATTCCGCGTCAAATAATAAATAATGAATATGTTCTTTATTATTCTAAACAATCAACAGATAAATAAAGTAATTTATTTACGTGTGTTGATCGTTCAGAATAATAATGAACATAATTATGTTCACAATAAACATATTTCTTATTCGATGCAGAATTTAATATAGGAAAGGAAGTTACCATTATCTAAAATGCAGTCATTTGGCTCATCCGCCCCTTCTTTAGGAGATGCCTCAATTTGTCTTTGGGAACATTAAGAACAGGTATTTTAAGTCAAGAAATTTAAAAATATATTTATGAATTAACTTCTTAGGAAAACCATTTGAATTAAAAAAGTTAATTAACTATTCAAATTCAATATGAAAACCAATATAGGACGAACATAAATGATAAGATCTATAAATAAGAGTCATAATGGAGTTATGAGGACCAATATATGGACGAACATGAATGATAAGATCTATAAATAAGAATCATAACTCATAATGGAGTTATGAAGACCAATATAGGACGAACATAAATGATAAGATCTATAAATAAGAGGCATATTGGAGTTATGAAGACCAATATAGAACGAACATAAATGATAAGATCTATAAATAAGAGTCACAATGGAGTTAACTTTGAATAAAAAAAGGTGTATACCTAAAAAAAAACGTATCCAAACTTGTAAAAAGTTGAATTACGAAATACTGAGGTAGGAAAAGACCCATTCAGCTTCTCAATAGACAAATCCAAACAAAGGGGAGGATGTTTTTAGTCTCTAATTAAAGAGTAAATATGATGTCAGAACGTTGTGCATTATGGTAATCTAAAAACTTCTCAGCGTATGATTGACATCGGAAAAAAGTGAAGGTTTTTCCGTCATTATTTTTTTATTTTTGTAATTATTTTAAAATTTTACTTATATTTTACTTTTTAGAATTTTAGAATTTACCCTGAAGATGACGGCTGTATCTCTCGAAACGTCGGATTTATATTAAAGTCATGATATATTAAACCCTGAAGGAAAATAGCTTGGTTGTCAGGGGGCCAAGACTTTTCAACCAGCTTCCTAAGGACCTCAGAAACGTAACGGGGGTCAAAGTTGAAGTCTTCAAGAAAAGACTGGATGCCTGGCTCAGGACAGTACCAGATGAGCCGGGCGTGCCTGGCTATGTACGGTGGAGAGCGCAAGAAAGCAACTCGCTCCTCCACCAGGCCAGACCTAGAGGCGGGGCCACCAGCTTGACCTCCGTGTGAAGAGAGACCAACGCACGAAACAACATAAGGTTCATAAGGTATGTTGCTTCCTTGATCTTCCTTTTCATCATACGTTTGAGGTTCCCTGGAAACAAACCTATCAATGCTATATATATATATATATATATAGTTTTAGAGACGGGACCACCACCTTGACCTCCGTGTGAAGAGAGACCAACGCACGAAACAACATAAGGTTTATAAGGTATATGAGAGAGAGAGAGAGAGAGAGGACTACGTTGTGGTCACATCGCAACATCGTTTTCCGTTTCCCGTTGATCATCAAAGTTTTAGGTATGGGTTTTAGTTGGATGGCTGACCATCTTCCACCTCCAGATGATGTAATGACCAGTGGCGGCTCGTCGGTAGGCACTGGGGAACTGCAGCACCCCTAAATTTTTTATTTACAATTGAAATAATCAAGAACAATATAAGGATGAGCTCACTGAATAACTTTTTCAATAACTTTTGAAACTTTTATTCATTGCTCAATGCTCATCCTTTTATTTCAGTAATTATTTCAACCCATTCTTAGAGACAGCACCCCTAGAAGTTTTAGTCACGAGCCGCCACTGGACTAATGACCTACAGATCTTCGCCTTTAATGAGGTTAAACAACACCAAAAAAACATATATATATATATTCATTATACAGCTAGCTAGATTATAATTCCCCAAAAGTACAACACTTTTAAACCAAAAATAATGAAAATGGGTAAAAACAACCAAAGGATAATAAACTTGAAAAAACCAATTTACTAAATGCAAGGACGGGGGGGGGGGGCATTTCGGCGTTACAACTGACTCCTTCGATAGACGGTAAAACTAGACCTGATCACTTCCCACCACTTTTCCTACGACGAAATGTCACTTAATTAGTTTCTTTTCAATATATATATTTTTTTTCACCACCAGTGCTCCAAAGACCTACAATCAATAGCTACCACAATGCAGACCTATTGCATTTTAACACTTATTTATAGTCCAAATTTACTTTCACTCCTTGGAATGTGCTTCCAGGGAGTGATTATTCTCCATCCTACAAATTTACGACATTTAAAAAAAAAAACATTAGCAAATTTTTTTTCTTTTTCTTTTTCACAAACAGCAGGACGTCGTTGGCAAATGGACAAAAGTAGTTTTTTTTTTAGAAGCTTTCCGAGACTATCCTCTTTTATTTTTTTTATTTTTTCGTAAAAAGTATTGTGTATAAACAAAACCTATCTCTTACATCAGTGGGTGGCTCAATCGACACGGCACTACTTGAACGGGTGGAATCAAAGGCTTTTCGTCTCATCAATTCTCCGCCTCCGACTGACTGTCTTCAATCTCTCTCTCTCTCTCTCTCTCTCTCTCTCTCTCTCTCTCTCTACTATCGCTATTATAACGGACACTGTTTTTCTGAACTATAACTGCATGCCTCCTTCTTTAAACAGAGCACGCAGCACCAGACTTTCGACACATTCTCATCCCCTTTTCTGTCCAACTCTCTAACACAAGGGTTAATCGATATTTTCAATCTTTCATCTATTCAATCGGTCAACTTTGAAACAATCTTCTTCAATCCATCTTTCCCCCTGTCTATAACCTCGAATCATTCAAACGCAGAATGTCCAAACATCTCAAAAAACCTGGAACTTGATTTTGGTTTTCTTCTTCCTCTGTGTGCGGGCCGTTTTTGCGGGCATTCGCCCTTGGCCCCACCTTCCCGCATTAAAAAAAAATTAAATATATATATATATATATATATATAGTGTTTTTTTCTGACGGAACACACCGGTACGGCGTACCGGTACCTTTTAATGAATTGACAGCAAGAATAAAATAAGAAACTAAAACAATTTTCAGGATTATTTTATCGTTTATTCGTTACGTCACAAATTTTTAAGCCTCAAAAGTGGGACTTTCTCTTTCCTGGATTGGGATGGTCGTGGTCGGATGGAAAAGATCGTAAAAAATATAGGAGAGTTCCGGTATCTTTCTCCCTGCCCCACACAAAAAATACAGTATATATATATATATATATAACCTTTGGTTAGCTTCCGCCCGAATTGTTTATTCTGACGAAGGTCAAGCTTTTCACTCCACCTTAGATCTACAGTTTAACGTGGAATCTGAACCACGCCCCAACCAGCAGCCCAGCGTCTTAACCACTAGACCACCCAGGGTACCCATTTAACTACCAACCACTTTCGTTATTGTGTGAAGGATGAACAGCTGGGTTTTGCTGCACGCCGGCTGCCGTCACCGGGTCTCGAACCCGGGGCCGATGGATTCGTAGTCAGCGACGCTAACCACTACACCACCGAGGCGCATATATATATTTAAAGAAAAAAATCCTTGATTCTTTTATAATAAGACGCTATTACAAAATGAGGTTGCGCGCGAGATATTCCGAAAAGAATGAAATTAAGAATGATAAATTCATAAATTCATAAACCACAAACATCAGTTAATTAGCACAAAAAACATTGTATAGAAATGTTATGGAATTTATAGGTAAATATTAGGTAAATTTACCATGCGAAAGTCTTGCGAATTTAGTATAAAATTAAATTAATTAATATTACGCAAGTTTAAGTTTAAACTGAAATAATAATTTATTAATCCTTTAACGCCGACTGTTGCATTATGGCAACATGAGCTTGTCAATCGATTTTGAGCCTTACGATCTGAATATTAGAGGTTATTTTGACTTGGACAGGAAAAAATGTTAATATAAAAATTTTGTAATTCAGGTATGAAAGGGTGAAGCAAAAATTACACATCTATTAACAACATAAATGCAAAAAACCACTTTTTTCTACGTGAAGGTCAAAATATGAAAATAAAAACCCACTCTAATAGACAGAGTTTATTTCCACAACAGTTTCGACGCCCACTGGCATCCTCCTCGGGTGGATACAGAAAAACGCCGAGGAGGATGCCAGTGGGCGTCGAAACTGTTGTGGAAATAAACTCTGTCTATTAGAGTGGGTTTTTATTTTCATATTAACAACATATACACTGTGTATTCAATCCCAAATGCTGTACCACCACATACATATATATAAATATACTTGAACTGGTTGGACGATAGACGAAGGTTATGTAACATTGAGAATAGTGAAGATTGCATTTATATGGTTTTAGAATTAAGGTACACTATGTCTCTATATACAGGGTGGCCCATAAGTCCGGTCTTATAGGTTGCACGATAGGCGAAGGTTATGTAACATTGAGAATAGTGAAGATTGCATTTATATGGTTTTAGAATTAAGGTACACTATGTCTCTATATACAGGGTGGCCCATAAGTCCGGTCTTATAGGTTGCACGATAGGCGAAGGTTATGTAACATTGAGAATAGTGAAGATTGCATTTATATGGTTTTAGAATTAAGGTACACTATGTCTCTATATACAGGGTGGCCCATAAGTCCCGTCTTATAGGTTGCACGATAGGCGAAGGTTATGTAACATTGAGAATAGTGAAGATTGCATTTATATGGTTTTAGAATTAAGGTACACTATGTCTCTATATACAGGGTGGCCCATAAGTCCGGTCTTATAGGTTGCACGATAGGCGAAGGTTATGTAACATTGAGAATAGTGAAGATTGCATTTATATGGTTTTAGAATTAAGGTACACTATGTCTCTATATACAGGGTGGCCCATAAGTCCGGTCTTATAGGTTGCACGATAGGCGAAGGTTATGTAACATTGAGAATAGTGAAGATTGCATTTATATGGTTTTAGAATTAAGGTACACTATGTCTCTATATACAGGGTGGCCCATAAGTCCGGTCTTATAGGTTGCACGATAGGCGAAGGTTATGTAACATTGAGAATAGTGAAGATTGCATTTATATGGTTTTAGAATTAAGGTACACTATGTCTCTATATACAGGGTGGCCCATAAGTCCGGTCTTATAGGTTGCACGATAGGCGAAGGTTATGTAACATTGAGAATAGTGAAGATTGCATTTATATGGTTTTAGAATTAAGGTACACTATGTCTCTATATACAGGGTGGCCCATAAGTCCGGTCTTATAGGTTGCACGATAGGCGAAGGTTATGTAACATTGAGAATAGTGAAGATTGCATTTATATGGTTTTAGAATTAAGGTACACTATGTCTCTATATACAGGGTGGCCCATAAGTCCGGTCTTATAGGTTGCACGATAGGCGAAGGTTATGTAACATTGAGAATAGTGAAGATTGCATTTATATGGTTTTAGAATTAAGGTACACTATGTCTCTATATACAGGGTGGCCCATAAGTCCGGTCTTATAGGTTGCACGATAGGCGAAGGTTATGTAACATTGAGAATAGTGAAGATTGCATTTATATGGTTTTAGAATTAAGGTACACTATGTCTCTATATACAGGGTGGCCCATAAGTCCGGTCTTATAGGTTGCACGATAGGCGAAGGTTATGTAACATTGAGAATAGTGAAGATTGCATTTATATGGTTTTAGAATTAAGGTACACTATGTCTCTATATACAGGGTGGCCCATAAGTCCGGTCTTATAGGTTGCACGATAGGCGAAGGTTATGTAACATTGAGAATAGTGAAGATTGCATTTATATGGTTTTAGAATTAAGGTACACTATGTCTCTATATACAGGGTGGCCCATAAGTCCGGTCTTATAGGTTGCACGATAGGCGAAGGTTATGTAACATTGAGAATAGTGAAGATTGCATTTATATGGTTTTAGAATTAAGGTACACTATGTCTCTATATACAGGGTGGCCCATAAGTCCCGTCTTATAGGTTGCACGATAGGCGAAGGTTATGTAACATTGAGAATAGTGAAGATTGCATTTATATGGTTTTAGAATTAAGGTACACTATGTCTCTATATACAGGGTGGCCCATAAGTCCGGTCTTATAGGTTGCACGATAGGCGAAGGTTATGTAACATTGAGAATAGTGAAGATTGCATTTATATGGCTTTAGAATTAAGGTACACTATGTATGTATCACTATATACAGGGTGCCCCATAAGTCCGGTCTTATAGGTTGCACGATAGGCGAAGGTTATGTAACATTGAGAATAGTGAAGATTGCATTTATATGGCTTTAGAATTAAGGTACACTATGTATGTATCACTATATACAGGGTGCCCCATAAGTCCGGTCTCATAGGAAAATTTTCCTATGAATTACAGTACATTTACAAAAGTATTCCATTAGAACTAAACCAAATGCTCAAACTGATGTCTTGTTTGGGACCTTTTTTTTTGTTGCAGGTACAATAACACTCAATGGCTATACGGAAATGAGTTACACTCGTGAGAGAAAGGCGGAGGCCTTTTCCTTGTAAATTTACCCTAACTTAAAATAAATTTTCCTGTGAGACCGGACTTATGGGACACCCTGTATTAATAGGTACTAGTTAATATCTATACGTATTAATGCAGATAATGTACCCATAAAAACTTAAATTGGACCACATATACTAAAACCAAATATACGCATAAATATAGAATTTAAAAGCCATATTTGTAAAATGAAAATGTAAAATGAAAATGTAATATGAAAATGTAAAATGAAAATGTAAAATGAAATGTAAAATGAAAATGTAATATGAAAATGTAATATGAAAATGTTAAGCTGAAGGGATTCATCATTAACCGAAATGTGACGTATTAAAATGAATATGAAATTGTTTTCTTCCCTCAAACGAATGTTGTGAAATTACTTTTTATTAATTAATTAATTAATTTATTTATTTATTAATTATTATTATTATTATTATTATCATTATTATCATTATTATTATCATTATTACGCATTATTACGCATTTATTTTAGGCGTAAAACGGGAAACCTTGATTACATCGTTCTTAGATTTGCCATCATAACTTCGTTTTGGGATCCCCTGAATTCTAAAGTACTGCTAAAAGGATATTAAAAAGTAAATTAGAGGTAAATTGGAGGTATAGAGGTAAATTGGAGGTAATAAAAGATTCACCGGCTTAAATTTATTTGAGAATCCTTTTCCGAAATAATCGTATTTCAATATAACATTATTAGATTGGTCCTCGAGGCTGTTTTCGTCTTTTGCCTTGAAAGTGATTTTCACTTTGATTTTTATTGGTTTTTATTGGTTTTTATTACTTTATTAGGGATGAAGAAAAGGTTCGGGAAAATGAAATAAAATTACAAAACTTTTTCCCAAATGGGATTTTAAAAATACTTTTAAGGCTGTAATCATTTTGAGGGTGAATATTGCTTGAAATTCGCCCACACACACACACATATATATATATATATATACTGTAGTGTGTATATATATATATATATATATATATATATATATATATATATATATATATATATATATATATATATATATATATATATTACAGTCAACGTGTGAAATCAGTCATTTCACATTATGCCTAAAAATTTCAGGTATTTCGCATAATACCTGTGACCCTTAAACATAGGTAATACGCATTATTAACCTAACCTAACATAACTTTCACGAAGTCGTTGATTGCTTAATCGAATTACGCGAAATGCCTGAAGCTTTTAGGTATTACGTGAAATGACTGGTTTCACACATTGACTGTAACATATATATGTACATTTCTATACCTTTCAATGATTTCGAATAACGGTTCAGGATCGACCTGTGGTCAACCCCTCTGCAGCATCCCGCTTCATTTGCGGGATATAATGGAGGAGAGAGTTGGTTTCCGCTTTCCTCATGCTCTCGCAGGAGGAAAGCATGACTGGTCCGTGACTTTGCGCAAGACCCTGTTTAGTTGATTCTCTAAATTATTCAAGTTGGTGTGCTGGAAGTCCCTCAGTTCTTTTGGCAGTAATTGAAAAGTTTTGGGCTACGTATTGTGAAGGTGTTTTCTATCTTTGTTTACATGACCTCCTGTCCTACCGCAGCTGAGACAATAGAGAGTTGTCTTCCTCTTTCGTTTCTTCTATCTTAGATGCAAAAGTCCTTTAGATGGCTTCTATGTTTACAATGGGCTTCTCAGTACTAAGCAATATTCAATTATTGGTAGGACAGTGATTCACTGGCCTACTTAGTCAGTGCTCCACACAATTATCTCTTAATCTTCTATGGACATCTTGCAATGTTGTGCGTGCTACTCTTCAAAAGCAGCGGCGCTACCTCTACCGCTACTCACGTGAAAAGGTAGCGGCGCTACCGCTACCGTTCTTTCTTAAATAAAGTAGCGAGTAGCGCTGCCGCTACTCTTGCCGCTACCGCTACTTTCTAAAATGTATGTTAACTATGAAAAAATATAATTCAATAGAAAATCGGTATATGATCGAAAAAATCGTGCAATTATTATTATTACATGAGAGAATAATATTAATAATTATTAAAATATAATAATAATTATGATAATTAATAACGAAAAAAGGTGGAAATTTTATTTCACCCACTTCTCACAGTTCACAATAGACTGACAGTCAGTCTAGGGCAACCGTAGCCGACTTGTTTCAACATGTTGCCGTTGTGAACAGAGGCAGACAGTAAGCCAACTTGTTTCAACATGTTTCTGTGAACAGAGGCAGACAGTAAGGATAGAAACTAATACAGTATTTCAATTTTCATAAAAGTAGCCAATAGCGCCATGGAATTGCCTTAAAAAGTAGCGGCGCTCCCGTTTTCGCTACTTTATTTAAATAGTAGCGGCGCTACCGCTATCGCTACTAAAAAAGTAGCGGCGCTATTCCCAACACTGACCTCTTGTATAATGTTTGTACCTGTTGAGTCTCAAATAAAGTGTTTGTTTGTTTGTTTGTCTTCCATAATTTTAACATGATGTTTGCGTCTCTGCTGTAGAAGCTCCTCCAGATAGTTCTTATTGTTTTTCTAGCTGTTTCATAGTACTTTCTGAACTCTGATATCGGACGACATTATTACTCCAAGATCTGTGACTTGTGAGTTTGGTCTTATTCGTTTTGATTGTAGTGCAAGCGCTTCCTGTCTTCTCCACTCCTATACCGATGATTCCATTCTTCACTTCTACACCCGCTTCACGCTTCTCGTGTGTCGGGTGGCTCAACCTACACAGCTCTACTTTCATCAATTCCCCGCCTCTTACTGACTGTCTTCAGTCACTCTCTCTTCGCTGCAATGTTGCCTCACTCTCTCTCTTTACTGTCGCTATTAAAACGGACACTGTTTTTCTGAACTCTAACTGCATGCTTCCTCCTTTAAGGAGAGCACGCAGGAGCACGCAGCACCAGACTTTCGACACATTCTCATCCCTTTTCTGTCCAATTCTCTGGAACAATCTTCCTTAGTCCATCTTTCCCTCTATCTATGACCTCCAATCTTTTAAACGCAAAGTGTCCAGACATCTCAAAAATCCTGGACCTTGATTTTTGGCTCTCTTCTTCCTCTATTTTGGGGGTGGGGGGCGTTTTAGCGAACATTCGCCCTTGGCCCCTCCTTCCTGCCTAAAAAATAAGCATATAGGGATAATTTACAACACATAAATAACCAGTTTTATTACCTGCAATGACCGATATAAATAGCAGATTGACTATGAGTATAATGTGTGGAAACCGCCTTCTATAGGGTGGACAAAAGGTCTGGGGGCACCCCCTCAAAGTAAGATAGTGTGCTATCTTATTTTGAAGGGGTGCCTAGACTTCTTACCCACTCTGTATATTGATCTACCGAATTACGCCCAACCATCAAGCTACGCTTTATTAGGTGAATATCCCATCCATTATGACATGTGTGTGTGTGTGTGTGTGTGTGTGTGTGTGTGTGTGTGTGTGTCAGAGAATAAAATCATAAATTGTATTGTGGCCATGAGATTCCATCTCCTGTCACCTGCTACAAAATCGTTCAACTGAAATCATATAATCTTAATTTATTTTTAACACAATTGTCAAGTTTATTTTTCCCGCTTTCAGTCATTTAAGATATTAATTTTCCTTTCTTAATATGTAAATGATTTTAGAAGTATGACGACGTCAGTATGCCAGAAAAATATTATTTGTAACATCAGTATGTCGGTAAGTATGTGTATAAAATTTAGTTTTTTCCAAATGTATTCAATGTTTTTGTTTTCTCTGATCAAATTCTATTCTGAATGTCACATTTATCTATCTATCTATCTATCTATCTATCTATCTATCTATCTGTCTGTCTATCTATCTATACACTTTTGAAACATTTCTTAAATGAAAATGACGAAATAAGATATTAAGTTACTAGCAGAGAACCCGCAAAACATTTGTGGTCAAATTAGTATCTTTATTGCAACCTAACCTAACCTAACACCACTCCCACACCCTACATCCCACACCCCATACATCCACACATCCTCCCCGCCATAAAATGATGGGTTGGCGTTTCCCACATCCCCCACACCACCCTTACACCCCGCTCCACCTAAACGGACCAAAAGGAACCATTTTCCTTCGATGAACTTTTTCTCTCTCTGGCTTCCTTCAGAAGTTGCGAGCGTGCGAGCGTCTGCGCACGCGTATGCGAACGAAAATAAATATCCTTAGGATCCTCCCAGAACGGTGGGAGGTACTCCTAACGGTGTAAGGATGAATGCCCTACGTTGAGCAGTTTCCGAGAAGAATGGCGACAGACAGAAGCCCACACGGAAGGACAGAAACTGCCTATTATTATTATTATTATTATTATTATTATTATCATTATTATTAATAATATTATTATTATTATTATACCCTGCACAAAATCATAATATAATATATATTAAATTTGATGTTTCTATAGTTTTTTTTATTATTTTGGACTCCATCTACGTAACTTTGTCACTGTTCCTCCATATATATGTGTGTGTGTGTGTGTGTATGTGTGTGTGTGTTTACGTGCACAAATTGTCCCCAACGTTGTAATACACACTTAGCAATTTGGGACCTTGTAAACCTTTTGGGACATTTCCCTGGACCCCAAATTCTCTATCGTGTTTATAGACTATTTTGGAACCTCCGCGACCTATACACAAATTTTCTCATTGGTCCCAAAAGTCGGTACACGAAGCCAATTACATACTTTTCGACCAAATTTGTGTATTTATCGAGTTGCCAACTAGCATCATACTTTCGTGTTGGCTGCGCATGTCGTCAACGGGGGATATATATATGTATATATATTAGAGAAAAGTACAATATCCGTAGGTTGATTTTAATACGAAGGCTGAAGTAAAGCGTGCGGCACCGAGGAGGTTTCGCCCCCGCGTCGAGGAGCAACGTCCCGAGTACAATATCTTACCATTTCACTATCCAAAAAATCAAAGAGAATTTTATTTCAAGTGTAACTTTTGAGTGGAACTCTTTTTATCCTTTGTTTTCTTACAAAATCTCTAAGTTAACCTTCTCGTAAACTGTATTACAAAAAAGTACAGTAATATAAAGATTGATGAAACTAAATTCATCAAGGTTATGCGTGAACTGATATAATTAAATATATTTATGTTTATTTATAAGCACAGCTGCTGTACTCTTGAAATTTTATTTTTAATTAAACCATAATGCGCCTTGGTGGTGTAGTGGTTAGCATCGCTGACTACGAATCCATCGGCCCCGGGTTCGAGACCCGACGGCAGCCGGCGCGCAGCAAAACCCAGCTGTTTATCCTTCCACACAATAAAGAAAGTGGTTAGTAGATAAATGAATACCCTGGGTAGCCTAATGGTTAAAACGCTGGGCTGCTGGTGGGGCGTGGTTCGGATTCCACGTTAAACTGTAGGTCTAAGGTGGAGTGAAAAGCTTGACCTTCGTCAGAATGAACAATTCGGGCGGAAGCTAACCAAAGGTTAAAGGTTATATTTAGTTAAAAATGGAAATCAGAAAAAAATTAGGTCTGAAATTTACAGTTCTGAAGGATAGAGGATGTCATATTTAGGAGCTGTTGAACTTCCTTCGAAACCTCCCTCGTGTAACGGAGGAGATCCAAAGCACGGGTCGTTGCATCATCTAGATTCTAGACGCAGAAGATGGTTACCCAGGGGCGGCGCCATAGGCGGGACGGGGACGCTGGGGGAACATACAGAGCTCCCCCAGACCTCCTAGCTGTAAGCCTCGCTAAGCTCGGCCTTATTTATACACACAGGGTCCGTCCTCAGTTGCCTCTTAACAAAATCCTGCAGCCTTTTTTTCACCTCGTACCCCCCCCCCCTATTAAAAAATGTGGCCCTGCCCATGATCACCCATTCGTTGTGTGGTAAAATGCCAAAGATAAGAATGCCATTAGTAACAATAACAAAGTCAACATGCCACACGGTAAAAAATGTCATAAGTTAGGTTAGAATAGGCCAGTGGTTCCCAAACTTTTTTAGGCCAACGCCCCCTCATGTCCGTCAATATTTGCTGGTGCCCCCTCATAAAGATAATAATAAAACAGGATAAGTGATAAGTGATTTATTAATAGAAGGTAACAGTTTTACATTTTCCTAGCGCCTCCCTAAGATTCTCAAACGCCCACTGGGGGAGAAAGTGGTGCCCACGTTGGGAACCACTAGATTAGGTGAACCTAACTAACTAACTAATACCGTATTAATGCTAATATAATATTAGGATTAATATTGTGTATGTATATATATACTATTGTACCTTTAAGACCCTCTCCCTTTATTACCTATGGCATTTTTACCAAAAATCCACCCATTCAATCACCGAAAAGATCCAACGTCACTTATCTTCAATGATTTAACGGCGACGTGGCCCTGACATAGCTCAAGTTGCAGAACAAATAGTGAAAAAAATCAACCTTAGTTTGTTTCCGCCCAAATTCTTCATTCTGACAAAGATTAAGCATTTCGTCCCACCTTAGACCTAGAGTTCAACGTGGAATCCGAACCACGACTCACTGAGGAAGTCAGAAATTACCAAGTCCTCACCCGGACTCGATCTCACAACCTTCTGATGAACAACCCAGCGTCTTCTGCTTATACGTTATTTCGATATTAAATGCGTTCATTTGCCTGTAGACTTTTCAATTGTGAAGATGGGGAATGAATTAGGGGGGGGGGATTCGAGTGGAGGAGATAAAAATGAACTATATAGTTTATAAAAAACCCTTGGTTATTAAATTATTTTGAAGATTAAATTATATTTACATTTAATTACTCTAAAACAATAATAAAACTCTTGTAACACACACACACACACACACACACACACACACACTTGTTTTTGTTACCAAATTGGGACCCATGCTTTGTTTGACCTTACTTTGGGACTTGTTCCTGGTTTATCAAATATTTTTAGTCCTTCGAGTAAATTTACAAACCAGGGCCTGTGTAATGGCAGAGATAGTTTATAAGTACCATTTGGCGTTTTAATTAATGCAATTCACAGTTTGGGACACGCCTGATAGTGACACAGTTTAGATTATTTTGGGCTCCGTGTAAGCAATTATTAATATACAGTATATAACTTTTAGAGGCTTGTGTTAATGGCCTTTAAATGATTTCTAGTGACATACATAAAAAATATTTCCACAACTGTGGGTTATATATATATATATATTGCCAAGCAAATATAGGGTCAGTACTGAAAGCAACATTGCTCTGTGTTAGTCCAGTCAAAAGCATATCCATATTCGGATTCAATTTACTGAAATTTCCGTTAGTTTGTGTGGCAGGCACCCCCCATTTATTATCAGTGCATGTTCCTTCAGGAGCAAGATACACCGAAAGTTTGTATTTCCTCCCTCCCCAAGGCAGCACATATTTACCTGTATCAATCACAGTCATACTCGTACTACCTTAGTCTTGCTCTACACAAACTGGATTCCCGTTCTTATTACTGCAAGTACCATTGAGTTTTAACTCACCACTTTTAGTGTTATTAATGTTAGTATCATAATTATTATTATTATCCCTATCATTAATGTCATTATTATTATTATTATCATTATTATTATTATTATTATTATTACTAGTACAGTTCCCGTCGCTTCGCTGACGGTTAGACAGGCTAAACTACAGAAAAGAACGCAGCCGTGATAATTTTGAGCTTCACATTGTGTCAACATTTCTGAATCTGGTATCTCCCAAAACCTCCTCACCCCCATTCATGCAACTTGGGGGCTAACCCCCTCCCCCATTACCCCCACCCCTCCCCATTACCCCACCCATCCCCCATTACCCCCACCCCACCCTTCCCCCATTACTGCCCGGGATAAATTTCACAGACAAACAGACAGGCTAAACTACAGAAAAGAACACAGTCATGAAAATCTTGAGCTTCACATTGCCGCCCGTAATACAATTTCTGAATTTTTTTCTCACAATTTTTTCTCACAATTTCTGAAAGTGTGACGGACGGACGGACGGACGGACGGACAGCTCTCTTATTATAGTATAGATTATTATTTTTATATATACAGTATATTATATATAAAGTTTTGTAGACTTTCTATTCTGCAAACTTTTCCTCACTTGCGCCTACTTGAACTGATGGATTTTCTATTGAAAATCAACGTCATCTGAAATGTCCCTTTGGAACCTCACATTTTACGTTAGACATCTGCAGTTAAATTATTTACAAAAAAAGAGAAATACATAAATAATTTTAAGTGAAATTCGTAAAAGAAAATGAATAAATTTCTCGTATGAAGATAGAAATTTCCCCTCAAATCGTAATTTGCTCCTCCTCAAGGATTCCAAATGCATTTTCATTGTTTTCAAAATAGATAAATAGATAAATCTGAAATAGAAAAGTAGTGGAGCAACCAACGTCTTTGCTTTGTTATTTACGAAGACTGTAATTAAAGAAAGTTATGCAATTTTTATTTTTTATGAAACCGAGAAATTGTAATTACTAGCTAAACAGGACCCTACGGACTTGCGGTGCTGGGGTCTTCGGGCCCAGTAATTAAGGGGGGCCTGGAGCACAGATATGATAAAGTTGCTTAATAGTCAATAAAACTATAATCATGAAAATCTTAAGCTTCACAAATCTTGATACAATGTGAAGCTCAAGATTTTCATGGCTGCGTTCTTTTCTATAGTTTTATTGCGGTGCTGGGCTTCGGGCCCAGTAATTGGTTGGGGGGAGGTGCTGGTCACACATATATTTTCTTTCATTACTCATCACCCCCATCCACCACACGAAGTTTGGTCGAAATCGGTTCAGAAACATAAAAGTTTTTCTGTGGACGGACAGACACACACACACACACACACACCACACACACACACACCACACCACACATTTGCTAAATTATAGTAGTAAAGACACTCCCCGACTATTCTTTAAAATTAAAAATAACACTAACATTGGTCAACACAGAATTTTTAACTGACAAAACAATACGTGCCTTTATCTAATTTTGATACGCTGATTCCAAAAATGGCATAAAAAAGTTTCTATCACATGTATAGGCTTCACGTTCCACCCTTGATTAAATTAATAGGTCGATTTTACTGTTCAAGAGGAAATGACGTCGCACACGACACTTTCCAATTAAGAAATCTAACTTTTGAAATGTAATCCACTTTGTACGTATTCTAAAGACTCTTGTTTCGTCTTATGAGAAATAAAAACAGTCTAAGTTGATAGAAAACTGCTCCTATTTGAAAATTTTGTCAGTGTCATAACTAAAATATGGACGTGATAGAGAATTTTCAGTATTACCATTGAAATCAGTATGTCCAAGTGTCCAGTATTTGTGTCATTTAAAGACAAAAAGTTAAAAACTGTTGTCAAGTGTAATTAACTGAATTAAAATCTTTGTTCTTTCGAGGGACATTCGTCAAGGAATATTACATTCGAAATCACAGAACAAAATCTAGACTAGAATTTTTCTAGAAATGGTGTCCGGAATGGTGTCTAGCAAATTTCTGATAGTAGTTTTTGTGAATGCAGGTTAAGTTAAATAAAATTAGGTAAGATTAAATTTGGTTAGATTAGTTTAGACCATTTTGTTTCGTAGTCCTTGTAAAATTTCTCTCTCTCTCTCTCTCTCTCTCTCTCTCTTCGCTCTGCTCCCACTTTTTATTTAATTTGGAAATCATTTCTTTCACGCCATCAGTTCACCTTTTACGTGGTTTTTGTATGATACCCCTAACTTGTCACTCTGTCATATACACTTTCATGCACAATCGCGAAAAACGTGTTCGCCTTGAAACAAAACATTTCTTAAAAACATAAAAAACATTGCTACATAATTGGTAATATTCTGTTCTATATTTGGCCATTTTATTCGTTTTGGTGACAGTACTAAAATTTAAAAAACTAAATCCGTTCATTACTTTTTGGTGTGATAGCAGAAAGAAACAAAATTATACAAATTGCTAAAAATTGAGGAAACATGTTCTGTGGGTGAAAGGAAGCATATTACAGCAAATATAATTTGATCTTTGCCCTACAACCTTCCCTTTTTCTGTTGTTACAATGGCAAAAAGAAGCAAATAAAATCGATAATACACCATAACAAAAAGCAGCAGGTACTGAAAAGCAGCCAACCAATCATATTCCACGACAGAGAAGAATCGTTAATATGATTGCTTCAGTAGCATCATATTTTTGTGAAGAAGGCCGGGCAAAAGTCAGGTTTTGATCAGTTACTTAGTGTGTGTGTGTGGGAGGCTACTTCATTTTATCTGCTATTGTACAATAGTAATGATTGCAATGACTGCAAAAGGAGAGTGATTGGGACTCTTCAGACCCACCTCAACTACTCCGTCAGGCCAAGATATGATTACTGAAGCCACCAGATTAGGGAGGCCAAATCAAACTTAAAGAAGTCCAATTAAGCTCCACATAAAAAGTGCCAACGTAAAGAATGAAATGGTATCTCACTGTATACAAAAAAAAAAAAAAAAAAGCCTAGCGTTTGTGTGAACGAATCCCTTCCAAAATTTGAACAAGATCTGTTCAAAATAGTTCTAAAATTTAAAAAAAATGATCCTTCAAATCACTTCCGATCATGTTACGCGTTCAACAACAGTATTATTTATATTAAAAAAAATTGCACACTGATCAAAGACGATGGATTAATAGTGAAACAGATCTAAATAACTATTTCGGCGAAGTAGGCCTACAGGGTCAACCCTTATCTAACTCAGGTAATTCTTACCACAGAATCTTATACGTACTTATTTCCTTTATCTTGTACAAATCTTCATAACTATACAGGACTACACCATACCTTTGGTTAGCTTCCGCCCTAATTGTTCATTCTGACGAAGGTCAAGCTTTTCACTCCACCTTAGACCTACAGTTTAACGTAGAATCCGAACCACGCCCCACCAGCAGCCCAGCGTCTTAACCACTAGGCCACCCATTTATCTACCAACCACTTTCTTTATTGTGTGGAAGGATGAACAGCTGGGTTTTGCTGCGCGCCGGCTGCAGTCACCGGGTCTCGAACCCGGGGCCGATGGATTCGTAGTCAGCGACGCTAACCACTACACCACCGAGGTGCTACATAAGAAGAACCCATTAAAAATATGTCTTTTTAACCGTTAATATTACAACTGTTATTATCATTATTGCTATATTAATACTGATGTTATCATTAACTACTCTGATAACTACAATTACTAGCTATTACTTTTCTTAGTGCAATTACTATTATTATCATTATCATCGTGATTATTATTATTTAACTAGTACAGTTCCGGTCGCTTCGCTGACGGTTAGACAGGCTAAACTACAGAAAAGAACGCAGCCGTGAAAATTTTGAGCTTCACATTGTGTCAACATTTCTGAATCTGGTATCTCCCAAAACCTCCTCACCCCCATTCATGCATCTTGGGGGCTAACCCCTTCCCCCATTACCCCACCCCTCCCCATTACCCCACCCATCCCCCATTACCCCCACCCCCACCCTTCCCCCATTACTGCCCGGGATAAATTTTACAAACAGACAAACAGACAGGCTAAACTACAGTAAGAACACAGTCATGAAAATCTTGAGCTTCACATTTTCGCCCGTAATACAATTTCTGAATTTTTTTCTCACAATTTTTTCTCATAATTTCTGAAAGTGTGACGGACGGACGGACGGACGGACGGACGGACAGACAGACGGACAGCTCTCTTATTATAATATAGAAGATTATATGATGTACAGTCTTATTATATTCAAATTTGTTTATATTAATTAATAATTACTGATGTTAATAATTGATATTAACATTAATAATATTTATATTAATATTAATATATTTAATTATATTTAATTATATTTCAGCGTCTAATATCCAAATAAATACAAAGGTATAATATTAGCTGAATACCACATGTAATTAACTGTACCTAATTACCTACAGTATATGGAACTATGTGAATGTGTAATCCTAGCCCAATATCGTACCTGTATGTCTTTGAGGCCCTCTGGACCACAACCTGCCAAGCGCCAGTGGGGCCAGAATTGAAATATTTATACAACTATATTCCCCCACCCTTCCTCTATCCCGTGGATGAGTCAGGGAGCAGATTGTACGTATGGTCAAAATCAATCAAATATCGTTATTGGTTCAAAAGTTATTGCGTTTTGCAAGGTGACAAACTTTAACTGCATTTTTCTCCATTTTTTAATTTTGGCGCTTGGCAGCTTGTCGTCAGGAGCGCCTCATTTCTAAACATATGTTTGAAGTTTACAACAGATAATCTCTATGTACTTCTCTCTTTGCATCTATATCTTTAAAGCTACTCTGCGTTATCTATCAAGATTTAATGTACAACTCCACCCTGCCAATAAAGCATAAATGGCAATAAATGGCAATAAATGGCAAAAATCCATTATACATTTCTCCGAATGTACCAATATATGTGTGTGTGTGTATGGACATGTGTATTCATGTATGTGTGTGTGTATATATATATATATAGAGAGATGTATGTATGTTCGTATGCTTCCTGTAGCAACTGATGGGCTCATGAACTCTCATAAAAATAAACAATAAATTGTAACATTGATATTATTATTGTTGTTGTTTTGATGTTAATATTGTTTAATATTGTCTATTGTATTATATTGTCTATACACAGGCTTAGGAATGCATTAATTTGTCGCACTATCATATATATATATATATATATATATATATATATATATATATATGTGTGTTATTATATGTCTCTCTGCATACCTTTTCCATACCTTATCCTGTAAATGTAGCAAAGCCCAATAAAAATCATTGTTAATAATAATACTAGTAATTGTTACATAATTTCAGGTAACTCTAATGAGGATGAAAGTTCAAAACAGGTTCAAAACAAGTTCAAAACAGGTTCAAAACAAGTTCGAAACAGGTTCAAAACAGGTTCAAAACAGATTCTTCGATCCATATAATTCACCATAGTGTATCCAAACTAGTGAGGGAAGCACACGTCAATATTGGCTACAGCCATTGATGTCAACACAAAAAAGAATAATTAGGAAAATCTATAACTCGAACGAGCGTAATGAAAGTACAGAATCACCTGTTCCACGAGTTAAAAATTCTCAAACTAATAAATTCTACAAACTAAACACCGACTCATACACGTATCAAATTTGTCTATAACAAAACAAAGTAGCTTCCCGAACAAAACAAAAAAAAAAGAGCTTCACAGGCACAACATCGTTTTAACACGAGACAATCAAACACGTACATGAAAAAATCCGAATTGCGTTCTAGATTGTGCGATTAGAGCCTTATTCTCCACAGGACCAACAAGCCGCCTTTGGAACACCCTCGATCAAGAGATAACACAAACTATATTAAAATCTTGCAAAGAAAACTGAAAAACAAATTCATCAAATCATACAAGCCATAACGTTGTATCCCCCTTCTGTCTTATTTCCGTAACAAAATATTAAACTCTCTCTCTCTTCTCTCTCTCTCTTCTCTCTATATATATATATATATATATATATATATATATATATAGCGCCTCGGTGGTGTAGTGGTTAGCGTCGCTGACTACGAATCCATCGGCCCTGGGTTCGAGACCCGACGGCAGCCGGCGCACAGCAAACCCCAGCTGTTCATCCTTCCACACAATAAAAGAAAGTGGTTGGTAGATAAATGGGTACCCTATGTGGCCTAGTGGTTAAGACGCTGGGCTGCTGATGGGGCGTGGTTCGGATTCCACGTTAAACTGTAGGTCTAAAGTGGAGTGGAAAGCTTGACCTTCGTCAGAATGAACAATTCGGGCGGAAGCTAACCAAAGGTTAAAGGTTATATATATATACACAGCCAAGATCAATGGGTGCAAAGAACTAAATTACTGGGAAAGGTTACGCGAACTAGACCTATATTCACTGGAAAGGAGAAGAGAGAGATACACCATTATTTACACTTGGAAAATAATGGACAAACTAGTCCCTAATCTTACTCTGACCCCTATAACTCCCCAAACAACGTGGAAAGTAGAAGTGGTAGACTGTGTCGTATTCCCAAATTGAAGGCGAGACAGGGAACATCCTTAACCCTGAAAGAAAATAATTTTGTAGTGAGAGGACCAAAACTGTTTAATCAGTTGCCCAAAGACCTAAGAAACACGAAGGGAGTTGCAGTGGAAATCTTCAAAAGAAGACTAGACGCCTGGCTCAGAACAATCCCCGATGAGCCGGGCGTACCTGGCTATGTGAGGTGGAGAGCGCAAGAATCTAACTCACTACTTCATCAGGCCAACTCGAGAGGAGGGGCGACAAGCTTGACCTTCGCGAAATGAGAAATCATCGCGCGGAACATTTGTAAAAAAAAAAGTGTTCCGTGCATTCTTAACTAAATTACTTCGTGCTACTAATCATTCATTAACGAATATATTTCATTTATTGACGTTATTCAGTACTATATTATTTGATCAAACCAAGGCTACTTCCTTGTTTGTTTTTCAAATCAATCAGACAACGTGCAGTCATAGGGTTGAAATTCCCTTGGTTTGCCTTTGTTGTTTTTCAAATCTATCAGAAACGTGTTTTCTTAAGGTTCATTTTTCCTTCACACACTACCTGACCTCCAAAAAGGTCACCTACCGTGGGAAAAAAAGGATTAAGTCAGTAAACAGTGACCAGATAAGTTTTATTTAATACTTTTTCTTTAACATTTCTTTCGTCGGTAGCTTAATTATATATTCATTTAGCATAAAATTGTGTTACAAGAATCTGTTTCTGCGTTTCAAGAACAATTTTGCGGGTTTTCGCAGGTGACGGCACAATAAGCACGCGGTAGACCTACGTTGTAATTTATTAATTTCCAAACGCTCGTTTTGTGGTTTTTTGTTTGTTTTTTAACTAATTAAAAGCATGGCACCCCCGTCAAGTACTTGCAGTCGCTGTGAAGGGAAATTTGCCGCTTACGCGTTTACAATGGCTAATAATAATAATGAACAATTAGTTTGCAGGTGTGCTCAAGTCTGGAAGTCCTGAGGAACGAATTAGCCGTGAGAGGGAGGCCAGGGTGAGGCTTCAAGAAAGCGTTGATGCTTCTGACGGCAAAATTGGATTCCCTTGAGACTCCAGTTACGACCCCTCATGCCTCAGTTTCTACTAATAATATAAATAGTATTAATAGCCCTCTCTCTTCCTAGTTCCCAACCCTTCGTTCGAGTGCGAAATGGAGCCCCATTGCGAAAAGCAAAGACTTGGTCTACAGTAATAACAAGACCAATAAGTTTCTGTTTTAGGTTTCGAAGATGTGATGAACCGGAAATACGACTCGTTGGCGATACATTGTTCGAGGGCAGCTCGAGGAATTCTGTGGGAGAAATCCTCGTCGTAGGCGCCGTTACTGCTACCCTGGTGCAAGGGTGGAGGATATAACTAATAGTGTTGACCATTTTACAGACGGTACCGCCGAGGACACAACGTATGTTATTCATGTCGGTACTAATAACGTTTTAAATTCTAGATCGGAAGAACTGCTGGCTAGGTACAGGGACTTAATAGAGCGACTAAAGGAGAAAACTAATAAGATTGTCTTAACAGGTTACTTCCTCGAATTATCCAACGTAACGATTTCTACAGCAAGGCGACCTATATTAACAATAACCTAAAGTCTCTTTGCCAACAGATAGGAGTGCATTATGCGAATTTTGGAACAGTTTCTACGGCAGGAGGGACTTGTTCCTCGAAGATGGACTTCATCTTAATGACGTAGGAGCTGCGCGTTTAGGAAGACTATTTCATAATACTGTCTCTTCTTTTCAGGCTGCCGTAACTCGAACGGTCCCAGCGTAAATTCTACAAGTTTCCCCCGCGCTCGCGAAGGTGTCGTAATTGCAAGCAATTTGAAGGTTCTATCCTTAAATGCTCGTAGCCTACGAAATAAAATAAACGAATTTTTTTCCTTAATTGCTTGTAAAGACTATGATTTAATTGCGATAAATGAATCGTGGATTAGCACTGAAACACGTGACTTTGTAGGGGAATATCAAATTAAAGGTTATAGACTTTTTGTTAAAAACAGAATAGGTAGGCGAGGAGGCGGTGTTATGTTGTATATCAAAGATAATATTGCGAACGTTATAGAAGTAAAGCACTCAATTCCAGAACCGATAGATTCGACTATAGCAAAACTTAAATTGAACGATTTCAAACTTCTTGTTGCGGTTATATATAGGCCCCCAAATCAAACAGCTGATACGACGAAGCGTTATATCGTGAACTAAAGAGAATAATCGGTAGTGAGCAGGCTTTAGTTATGGGTGACTTTAATTGCGCCAACGTGAATTACGATACAATGCAGGGAGACGCGGAAGGTAATCGTTTAGTTAATTTTCTCGAGGATAGCTTTCTTATTCAAAAGGTTGGGGAACCTACGAGGTTGGACAGTATTTTAGATTTAGTAATAACTACGGATGATAGGCTAATTACTGATCTTCAAGTAATAGAACCGTTAAGCAATAGCGATCACAATATGGTAGAGTTTGTCCTCTCAGTAAGTCACTCGAAACCAACTAACTCGACTAAAATTCCTAACTTCCAGCACGCAGACTTTAGTAAATTTCGAAATAAATTTTCACACGCCAATTGGGAAAACGTAATGGGGAACTCCAACGCAAAACTAATGTGGGAATCGTTCGTAACGGTATTTAGGACTATAAATGAGGAATGTGTACCGTACAAAATTAAGCGTGCGAAAGTAAACAACAAGCCCTTGTGGTTTACTTCTAGAGTACGAGACATTATAAAGAGTAGAGATAGGGCTTATAGGCAACATAAGTGCGATAAAGACAATTTGTTGTTACGAAACAACTACATATCTCTGAGGCGTGAAGCGAAAAGTGTAATAAAAAAGTCCAAGCGCGAATTTGAAATCTCCATAGCTCGTGACGGTAAAGAAAACCCCAAACGATTCTTTCAATACGTCAATAATAGAAATCCAGTAAAAAGTGTCTTAGGTCCATTGAAAAATGTAAATGGAGATCTAGTCTCTGAAAACAAGGAAATGGCTACCTTGCTAAACGAATTTTTACGTCAGTTTTTACTATAGAAGATGTAACGAATATCCCTACGGTCATAGACATAATACCTTTTGATAATGGTAATATTTTGGATAATATTGTCGTTAGTGAAGGGGAAGTAATGCGCTATATTGATAAAATGAAAACGCGTAAATCACCGGGTCCGGATTCCATATATCCCATACAACTAAAAAATTAAAAGATAGCATTCTTGTGCCGCTAACAAAGATTTTTAACGCGTCTATTTCTGAGGGGTGCGTACCAGATAATTTCAAGTTAGCAAACGTAACACCTATCTTTAAGAAAGGCGATAAAGGTGCGGCGGGAAATTATAGGCCAATCAGTTTAACGTCTGTTGTAGGTAAGCTACTGGAATCAATAATTAGGGATCGTATAGTCGAACACTTAGAAGTGCATAATCTGGTTAGAATACGCAACACGGTTTTAGGCGAAACAAATCTTGCTTAACTAATCTTTTAGAATTTTTCAAAGCGTGGTTGACGTTTACGATAGACATCGGGCGGTTGATGTAGTGTATTTAGATTTTCAAAAAGCGTTTGACACCGTGCCGCACAAAAGACTCATTGAAAAAACTAAGGCTCATGGAATCAGGGGTGTAGTAATAAATTGGCTAGAAGAGTGGTTGCGAGGCAGGAACAGAGGGTGGTCGTTGATGGAGCGGAGTCGTGTTGGGCTAATGTAGCGAGTGGCGTTCCTCAGGGTTCTGTATTGGGCCCCTTGCTTTTTCTTATATATATTAACGATTTAGATGTCGGCCTAGTCAGTACAGTTTCAAAGTTTGCGGATGACACGAAGCTGGGTGGTAGGGCGATTAATGACGAAGATAGAGGTAAAATTCAGGAAGATCTGAATAAAATCGTTGATTGGTCAGTCACATGGCAAATGAGATTTAACGTGGATAAGTGCAAAATTTTGCATATAGGTTCGCGTAACGGTAATTTTGCGTATAGTATGTCAGGGAAAGATTTAACAAGCGTAGAGCAGGAAAAAGATTTAGGAGTTATAGTCACTGGTGATTTAAAAGTAGCGAAACAAAGTACAGCAGCGGTCAATAAGGCGAACAAAGTGTTAGGGTTTATAGCTCGAAATTTTGAGTACAAAATCGCGCGATATTATAGTTCCTCTTTATAAATCATTAGTTAGACCCATTTGGAGTACGCGGTCCAATTTTGGAATCCGCATATGCGCAAAGATATAGACAAAATCGAAAGAGTTCAAAGACGAGCAACTAAGATGATTCCGTCTCTTAGGTCAAAGTTGTACGAGGATAGGCTTAAGGAGTTAAAATTGACTACTCTCGAGACTAGGAGGTTAAGGGTGATCTAATCCAGGTTTTCAAAATTATGAATGGGATTGATAACGTAGATAGAGATAGCTTTTTCGAAATATCTCAATATAATAGGACTAGAAATAACGGGTGTAAGTTGACAAGTAGAAGGTTCGAGACAGCAGTTTGCGAAAAACTTTTTTACGCATAGAATAGTAAATAGCTGGAATAGTTTGCCGGTAGAAGTAATTAGTAGCACGTCTATAAACATGTTTAAAATCGATTAGACGCGCATGTTGATAGAAAGGGTATAGTTTAAGGTAGTAAAATTAAGGCTTTGTGGGGATAGATCCCACAGCTCAACACAAGTGTTGTGGGATATAGGGAGGCAGCGTCTTGGGTTAGGGGATACTCTCTGTCCTTACACACCCCATTTAAAGAGATTCCTCTGCCGAGCGGTGCCCCCATAGTACTGTGAGGTATTGAAAAACTCATGATCTTCACTTGCCCCACAAACACCTTTAAATGGGAGACCCATAATGGGTGCACACACATTTCTACATTACTGTACAGTCTTTACAGCCACACCTACACTTTTCCTCGTAAGTGTATATATTGTAATGTATATGGTTGTAAATTTTGACTTGGTCCGCAATCGATATGGACCGTGACTTGATGGATACCGTAATGAAATTGACTGGATTCTTTGGATCTGATATATTTGCATGTCCGTTATAAATAGATATAGAGTGTAACATTTGTGGATAGTAGTCTATTATGACTTGATCCTCTGGATCCAGAGATTCTATCTTTAGTTGTAAATCGATAATTAATTAGTTTTAAATTGATAATTATTTAGTTTCGTAAAAATTGGTCGTTGCCAAATTACCGGCAGTTTTTACATAAATTTCTTGTTCTTGTGGTTCGGAACCCACGTAAAATTGTAGGTCCCCTCCGCCACCACGGAGGACATACACAATACACGATTACGAACACAGTTAGGTAGACCAGCCATGAGTGGATCCTAGGGTCTTTGTTGGTCTGAAACATTATAACATTATAACATAATTGTCATATTGATATTATTGTTGCTGTTGGTAGTGTTACTATTGTTTAATCCTATATTGTTTATTGTATTACGTCACGTATGCTAAGGAATGCATTAATTATAGCATTATCATATATATATATATATATATATATATATATATATATATATATATATATATAAGCAGACAACCACAGGGAAAAAGAAAAAAAAAACACGAAATCCGAGCGCTTTTGTGATATATTCACATCTTCAAGGACAAGAAAGTTTCTTGTCCTTAAAGATGTGAATATATCACGAAAGCGCTCGGATTTCGTGTTTTTTTTTCCTTTTTCCCTGTGATTGTTTGCTTATTAATAAGATCACGTGTTATTCTGTGATTTTACTGTATATATATATATATATATATATATATATATATATATATATATATTATAATATATATATATGGAGAGAAGAAGAGAGAGGTACATCATAATCTACATATGGAAAATGATCGAAAAACTGGTACCAAACCTAAAACTAAACCCAATTACCAGTCAAACAACACTGGAAAATAAGAAAGGCAGAATGTGTAGTGTTCCCAAATTAAAAGCACGACAAGGGACCTCCTCAACCCTGAAGGAAAATAGCTTGGTTGTCAGGGGGCCAAGACTTTTCAACCAGCTTCCTAAGGACCTCAGAAACGTAACGGGGGTCAAAGTTGAAGTCTTCAAGAAAAGACTGGATGCCTGGCTCAGGACAGTAACCAGATGAGCCGGGCGTGCCTGGCTATGTACGGTGGAGAGCGCAAGAAAGTAACTCGCTCCTCCACCAGGCCAGACCTAGAGGCGGGGCCACCAGCTTGACCTCCGTGTGAAGAGAGACCAACACACGAAACAACATAAGGTAAGGTAAGGTAAGGTGTGTTATATATATATATATATATATATATATATATATGTGTGCGTGTGTGTGTGTGTGTGTTACTAATTTTGTGTTACTAATTTTTCATGTTATTTATAAATTCTGTCTAGGCGAACTTTCTTCCACAACAGTACATCCTTTCAACATGACCAACCCATTTTAACTGTCTTTCATTGTTCTCTCACTGGTTTTTTTTTTTCATTTTTTATTGGGGGTTACCCCCCATCCGATAGAAAATCCATTTATATATAAAAATAACTGTATAGTTTCAATAAATTCCTGTTTATATATTATAAAAATATATAAAACATATATTTTAAATATATAAAATATACTTTAAATAATTATTGCTCAATACGTGTAAAAATTATAAAAAGATTTTATATTAATTAATGTTCGGGCCTAAGTCCTAGAGCAGTGTTTATAAACCTGTTTTTGTCCTGGCGACCTCTCTTCCCTAAATGGCGATGCAGCATACACTTCAGATGCAAAACCATTTTCCACGTGATGTTGGAAGATTTAGTAAGAGGCGGATAATTAATTAATCCTTTAATGAAAAGGTGGTAGAGTCCGCCAAAATTTCAAGACACCAGTTCTGAATACTCACTATTCCGTGTTATCCAAAATGTACATAAGGCTTCTGATGAGAATAACAACTGTAGGGTATTGTCAGAAGCCAGTTCAATAAGTTAATTGAACTGTTTGTCTTCTGACAATACCCTACAGTTGTTATTCCCATCAGAAGCCTTATGTACATTTTGGATAACACGGAAAAGTGAGTATTCAGAACTGGTATCTGAAGCATTGAAGCTTTTAATTCTATGTGCAACCTCATACTTATACGAAATGGGGTTCTAATCAATTAAAATAAAGCAATGAAATTAACTCTACATATATTACTTTGTGTTTAGTCTATCTAACTGAATATTAGAAGATTAATAAATGCAAAACAGGCACAGGTATCTCGTTCAAAGACAGACAAATAGTTATAAAGATTACGACCAACGCCATACGAGTTTTTCACTTAAAAAATTAGTCTGATCTTACATATGTATTTGTTTTTGGCAGTGTCGGTGACGCTTGTCAGTTTCGTGCTCGTTCATATCAAAATTAAGTGTTTAAAGTCCGTTAACCATTGTGTTACTGCTCCAACGAAATTGTAAACGTGCCAAGATTACACAGCTACAGTCTCATCAGATAATCTACATTACTTAAATAATATTATTACATAAAAAAAAATCTTCAAATTTTTCTAGCGACATCCGGCACTACATTCTTAGTCCTACAGGGCCACAAGCTGTATCCCTGTATCCGTGACCCTGAAATCACAAACATACGAACGAACAAACGGGTGCTCCTATAGACATACGAACGAACGAATTAATTTTAACTACGTGTGTATGATAAATAAAAACTTTATCTAAAAATCAAGTCAAATTCTTTCATTAAGACTTCCAAAAACTATTAACAAATATCTGAATTTCAAGTGCGTAAACTAAATGAGAACCAACTCTTTGTGATCGTTTATTTATTTATATAAAGTCAAACAATGACAACGGTCTTCTGAAAAAGGAATAAGCATAATAAGTAATCACTTGAATAAAACATAAACATAAACATAATCATTTGTCCTCTATCTCCTCCCAAGTCTTTGATACTAGATGTGATATGAGGTAATTGCAGTACAGTAGTGCAAAGACTTATATTGTTTTATAAAGTGAATACAGTATAGTACTTTAATAGGAAAACATAGATACTAGTTTATTTAAGAGTAATATGAGAACATAAGGCTTTGCTATTACATCATGATGAATACGATACTGTAGAAACTAAAATATAAATACTTATGGAATTATACAGTACATTATATCCAATCAAACATATTACAATACAATTAGAGAGTTCAGCGAGAGATTGAATCATATATTAAAATAAGGGTTGTACAACGGTATTCCTGACAAAAGTAATAGTACAGTAATGAGGTTACAGCTGTATTGGGAACACAATATAAAGTTCTTAGTAAGTAAAGTGTAAAGTGTACTGTACTCTATCTCTCCCCCAAGTCTTTGAGCCAGCAATTTTATAAAGAAGATTATTAAGGATAATATGGCAAAAAAAAAAAAAAATTTGTATGTTTACGGATAAAGACTAAACCTTATTTTGTCAGTGCCCTTAATTTAAAGCATACTTGATTGGTTACTCTTCTTGATTCATATGGTAGTCTTCATGCCAGGTAGGGGGGCGTCTGGTACGGTTCGAACGCCTTAGTGGAGTTGCAGTTTGGGGTGCCGTACCCATTGGCCTAGGGGGTGCAGGTGGTAGTATGTCGATGGGCGGCGTTGACATGTCTTCTTGGGTGGGGGTGTGGTCTCTTCAGGGGTCGGGCGCCTGCGTTCAACGTGTGGGCTGGACCGTGTCGGACTACGGGGTGAAGCGGGTGTCTTTGGTCCTGGTGCTGACCTGGCAGGTGTAGGTGGTGCAGCAGGTGGGCTGTTGGTGGGCACCGCTAGGAAGTTCTTCAAATGTTGGTCTATGGTCATCTTTGGAGCAGGTGTGCTGAAGGGTTCATATTTTTTAAGGAATTTCCTGTTCCTTACAGTTACCCTCCCAGATCCATCGACCCTAACCACGTACTGGTCAAACTGCCTGACTTCGATGACCACACCTGTCTTGTCCCATTTACGGGCGTGTGGACCGACCTGGTTCTGGATGCGTATAAGGTCTCCGACTGCTAGTGGTGGGAGTCTCTTGGTGTGCTCTGACCAGCGTTCCGCTCCCCTCATGTGGCGGTTCCTCAGAGCTTCTTCTCGGGTGGCCAAGTTTTCACGCCACGTGTCGTGTGGTTTATATCGGCCGGGAAGGATTGGAATGAAGTCCCGGATAGGGCGGCCGAATACACACATTGCTGGGGAGTGTTTTGTATCTCTATCCGGCGTGTTTCTGTATTGAAGCATGGCCCGTTGAAAGTTTTCGGTGTTGAGGTCGCCGTTTGGTCCAGTGTTGTCGGTTATTAGGCGTTTCGTTGTCTTGACACCAACTTCTGCCCGACAGTTGCTGTGAGGGAAAGCCACTGATGAGAGTCGGTGGTGTACGCCCCAGTTTTTGAGGAACTGCCGTGTGGCTGCTGCGGTAAATTCAGGGCCCCCATCGGAAGCCAGTTCGTCGGGGATGCCGAAGGTGACGAAGGTCCGTCGGAGGCAGGCGATGAGTCCAGCAGCACCATCTGATGACCTCTCTACTATTGGCCAGTTAGAGTATCTGTCCACCACGACCAGGTAGTTTACTCCTTTGTAGTGGAAGTAGTCCGCGCAGACGCACTGGAAGGGGTATTCTGGTGATGTTGGTGGAGTGGGTGGAGCGCTGGGCTGGGTTGGTGCCATGCGGTTGCAGTGGTTGCAGCTAGCCCGTAGTGCTGTGATGGCTGGTGTGATGCCAGGCCAGAAAATGGAGTCTTCTGCTCTGGAGATCATGGATGAAGTACCTTGATGAGCTGAGTGGAGTGAAGCCAGTACTTCTTGCCTGAGGGCCGGCGGGATAACCGTGCGGTTCCTGTACATTACCACGCCGTCAACAGTGCGGAGGTCGTCGCGAAACTGGTGATATTCCCGCAGCTGTGCAGGGAGTGCATGGCGGGATTCAGGCATGCCGGACTCTATGACATTGGCTAAACTATTCATGACTTCATCGCTGGTCGTGGCGGTGCGTACTCGATCCCATGTCACTGATGCCAGGCTCAGCGAGTTGAGTGTTGATGCGGCTGCAGAAATGACGCAGGCTTCCATGCCATTACCATCTGTCAGTGATGTCCGTATGCCGGCTAGGAAGGTGGGGGGGGGGAAAGAACGCCGTTCCCTCGCATGGTTGATGGATGGCTGCTACGTCATCGGGGAGTGTCAGTGGTATGGGGTCGCCAGTGGGGTATCGTGACACCCCGTCAGCAGCTTTGTGTTTCGCGCCTGGTACGTGGATCATCCGGAAGCGGTACCTGAGGGTTTTTTCCTTCAAGTTTCTGAGGCGTGTATTAGATATGTCCTCTAGGGATCTGTCACCAAACACTTTGAGGAGAGGTTTGTGGTCCACTGCAATTATTAGGTCTTCGCATCCCAGCACGAAGTACCTCGCCTTGTCAAGGGCATCGGCGACAGCAAGTGCTTCTCCTTCTACTGGTGCATAGCGGGACTCAGCTGAGGTAGTGAATCTACTGCCGACCAATGTGACACGCCATCCAGTATGGCAGCAGAAGGGTTCGACTCGTGTACAGGTGCAGTGTTTCTGAAGTAGCCAGTAGCCGATGCCTGTTTTCGACCAGTCTGTGGCGAGGCATGTGGGCTTGGTTTTGTCAAAAATTTTAACACCCTCCTCTATTTCTGTGATGATGACATCCTTTGATTCTTCGAAGATGGTTTCCAATTCGTCATCCCACTTGAAAGGTGTTCCTGGCTTCAGAAGTAGGCGGAACGGCTGCATCCTCTTGGCCATGCTGAAGGCATACGACACCTGGTTGATGAGCCCGAACCATGATCGAACGTCGGTGATGTTCTTTGGAGATGGAAACTCTAGGATTGCTTTGAGGTATTTTTTACAGGGTCGGACACTGTCAGATGTGATCTCGAAGCCTGCAAATTCAACCTTGTCCTGACAGAACACAAACTTGTCGGGGTTCAGTGTGATTCCGTGTCTGCCGCAGGTGTCAAGCCACTGGGTGGCCTGGAAGAAGCTCTCCTCCACTGTGTCTGACCAGAGCAAGACGTCGTCAATGCACTTTGTATTGTTAGGGATGCTCGATACAATTTCGTCGTACCTTCTTGTGTAACCGTCACCAGATGCAATGTAACCCTGGGGAGCGGTTTTGTAACGGTAGCGACCCCAGGGCGTTATGAAGGTGGTCAAGTGGCGGTCTTCTTCACAGATTGGTACGCTGTGATATCCATTCCATGCATCAAACACTGTTTTCTTTTTGCCTTGCGGTACTGATCTGGCCTGGTGGAATGGCGATTGAGTGTGGTGTGTTTCGCGGGTGGCGTGAGCGTTGAGGGGTTGAAAGTCAACGGTACGCCTTGGTTTTCCGTTCTTTTTGGCGCACACCACCATTCTGTGACACCAGGTTACGGGCTCACCAACGGGTACTGGTTCAAGGACACCCAGTCTGACATCTTGGTCGAGGCCAGCCTTCACGTCCTCCTGCCAGTGGATTGGTACTGGGACGGGGGTGTGATGTGCGACTGGTTTGGCATTGGGGTCCACCATCAATTTCATTGGGGGGCCGTCCATCATGGGCAGCGCTTGGTGGTCACAAGTGTTGAAGGTGCTTGATTTGTAATAGTCCAGCAGGTATTCCTTGAGCTTTTGCTGGTTCGCCGCAACAGCGGGTAGCGGTAGCTCGATTGGAGGTGATGGAGGATGTTGGCGTCTTGGACAGTCACAGTTAGTTACAAGTCCGCTGTCACTGTGTGGCGTGCTGGCACTGTTGTTACAGTATTGTGCTGGATCCAGTTGGACTTCCCCCACTGTAGGAAATCTTCCCGAGATAATGCCGAGTGAAACGCATGCCTCTCTGCTGATGAAGAACTTGTCAGAAGAATCTGTCACATATGTTACCTGTCTCGTTTCTACTTGTTGGCCCTGTTCATCCTTGCCAGTGAGGCGAAGTATGGCTGCGCCAAGGATTTTGATGCCCTTGTTGTTGGCGGCGTGCATCTTCATGGTCACAGGGATGAGGTCAGACTGGAGAAGCCCGAGGCGGTGGATAACCTTGATACCGGTGAGGCAGCTCTGACAGCCTGTGTCTGCCATGGCAGGCAGTACCACGGTTTTTGGGTGGGCATTGAGGGTTGCCCCAAGCGCCTCGTAGTCTTCGGGGAGAGTCCTGACTGTCAGGTTGATGTGTGGCTGTGGTTGTGAGTTCTCCTTGATCCACATGTCCGATAGTTCATTGTAAATGTGATGGTCGAGGGCGATTGCTCTTTTCTTATGTGGCTCGGAAGTGTTGCTTGTGGCGCAGAGAAGATCAAATACCGCACCTTCGCACTCATCAGCTTTATTAGGAGTGGCTGAAAGGCTCTTGTCCTTGTCTTTGCTCCTGCATACGGATTCCCAATGGCTGTCGCGCTTGCAAATTTTGCATTTGTGGTTGTACGCAGGGCAATCCTTCTTGCGTATGTGGACTGGGGCTCTTCTGCCGTGTCCTTTTTTACCACAATATGAACAGGGGGCATTTTTGTCTTGTGGGGGTATTTGCTTACTTCTCCTGTATGTGCTGCCTGCGGCCTCCACGGCATGGGAGTCCAGCAGTCGTGATGCTGAGCGCTTGCCTGCTTCCTTCGCCTCGACAAACTGAAAGACGTCTTCCAGGGTCATCTCCTGGTTACTGTTGCCGAGGAGTTCCAGTTGTATTTCCGGGTCAGCAATTCCGCGGGTAAGGACGTCGCGAAGGATGGGGTCAGTGTAATTTACGTTGTTGCAGCTTGGGCATTCAACAAGAAATTTGCAGACTCCGGCCTGACCACGAAGACGGGCTCCAAAACTGCGCACAGTTTCGTCGCGGTCTTGTCGCATATTGTGTAGGGTAACCCTGGCTACCATGGTGTTCTCCTCTCGGACAGCTAGTTTCTTGATTGCAGCAAGGACTTCATCTTCGGTTTTGTTTGTTAGGCTTCCACCTGCGGATCTTGTCAAATCTTTGCGGAGTGAATCGTCGCAGCATTCAAGTAGTTGTACCACTTTGTCCCTACCAGTGATTTTTGTAGCTTCCGCATAATCTGTCCAACGCGACGTAAAATATGCCCAGTCTTCACTGGTACCTGCAGCCGAAATGGTTGGCCGTCTTACTTTCTCAACCTTTGCAGAGACTGTCGGGCTTGGGACATGGGTCGTGCAGTGGGCTGTTATAAGTGCGGCTACAATGGCTGGGTCCAGGTCTGCTGTGACATAGGTACAACCTGTGATAGGACATTCTACGGCAGGCATTGTGGATAGCGTTTGTTGAAGTTGCTTAATTAGGTTGGGGTGGTTGACAGTTGCTTGAATTTACCACGTATGTAGACTTATTTTATTATTTATTTAATTAATCAGTCATTTGTACCTAAGACCGTTGTCATAAATGAGAACCAACTCTTTGTGATCATTTATTTATTTATATAAAGTCAAACAATGACAACGGTCTTCTGAAAAAGGAATAAGCATAATAAGTAATCACTTGAATAAAACATAAACATAAACATAAACATAATCATTGTCCTCTATAAACTTTTACAAAATGGCAAAAAATGGAAACAAAAATCAACAACAACAACAGAAACAATAACAGGCATTCCCCATTCCCTCATCTCCAGGAATTTCAGTGAGGGAACAGGAGAGAGGTATGCCTTCTCCTCCACATTAAATGCTACTTACCCCGCCTCCGGAGAGAGCTCCCTTCTTCAACGGATCGAGGAATTCAAAGCGAATAAAAAGCGGGAATGCCAGGCGTTTACCGGTAATAATAAACAATTAGCTTTATATATATGGAATCGTACCTATCGTTTATCCTAAACTGTTTGACAGAAAATGATGAAAGAATAAAAAAATTAGAAGAAAATAAAGAAATAAAATAGTGTATGGTATAAACAAAACCAAGCAATAGAAAATGAGAGGTTAAATAACAACCTCAAAGAGTCCCTCAATATCCTCAAGGCTCCTCGAGTGAAAACTCCACTGAAATTACCAGAAAAACCATCGAAGAAAAGCTCCAAATAAACATTCCTGAAAATGTCATTACGGAGGCACATCGAGTCGGGAAAAATAATAATGGCACTGACAAAAGAGACAGAAACTTCAAACTAAGTGACCGGCTGTGGAAATCGGAAATAAGAAGCGCAATTATAAATATCAAACCTTGAATAATGACCCACTTTGTGAATACAGAAAAGAAGCTTTTGATGAACTATTAAAACTTAAAGAAGAAGAAAAAACAATTTATTCCTCTTATGTACGGGACGGTATAATACAGTGATGGGCAACCTAGGCTTGTGAGTAGGCCACATGAGTGGCCTTCCTTCATCTCAGTGGGCCGCAAGATTAAAAATGTGCATGTAGCTAAACATGGCCCCATGAATATGCTTAAATACATTTAATACAGCCCGAAAATTTCATAAAGAGTTAAGAGAAAATTATTATTTATTATTAATCGAATTGTGATCAACTTCAAATGGTAAAGCAAAACAATATTTTTTATGCTTACATTACCTTACCGACGTCTGGTTGGATCTTTCTTCCGTAAGCTTTCTCAGATTTTCATTAAACTAAGAAGCTTAGTTAAATCAATCAAAGTTTTTGGTAGATTAAAGAAAGATTAATATAAAAATAATTTTTAAATCAAACAAAATTATCAGTAGATTGTGGAAATATTAATATAAATCCAAAATTTTCATTCATGTATTAATAATATTTGTCATATGGACTCTTGTCTGCCAATAAACCTTTTCATTTTCATTTTCATTCATTTCATGTGGACAATGGATAGTAAAATGCCTCTTGGGACGCACTCAGAAACCTGATAGGCCGCAGGTTGCCCACCACTGGTATAATACACTATATGCTCGTAAGTGTCAGGAAGGACAAAGAGTAGTCGGTTCATACTCAACATGACTTCGGCAACTTTCGGCGACATCTACAAATAGAATTGCCTTCAGCATAACCCGTGTGTTAAGTCAACCTATCACTACATAACCTATTATTATGTATCATTACTCTTGTACAGTGGCGCTCATAAGTATTCGTACAGAGAACTATTTCAGTTATACTCGTCCTTATCTTTTGTACCATACATTGGATAGTTATGCAAACTTTACCTTTCATTTGGAAAAAATAACAAATACTCCAACTCTAACTCCAACATATAATGTAAAACGTCAAAGAATTTGAGGGAAATAATAAAAAAAGTTAAAATGCAAAGGTTTTTGTACATTTACTTACGAAATTAGGTACTTTCCCGTTATCCCGACCCCAGACTTGTAGAAAAATACCCAAAACGAATCACTGAAGTCATTCAAGAAAAAATTGGACACACAAAGTATTAAATAATTTTGTGTATTTTCCTGTTATCCGGACCCAGACTTTTTTTTTTAAATGTTAAGTAACTATCTTAACCTAACCTAACCTAACCTTTAGGTTATCCGGGATAACAGGAAAGTACCCAAAATTATTTAATACTTTGTGTGTCCACCTTTTACTTGAATGACTTCAATGATTCGTTTTGGGTATTTTTCTATACAAGGTTTCGACATCTTTCAGTAGAAATTTTAGCCCATTCTTCTAAGGAAAATTATTGCAATTCATTCAGATTCGAAGGGTTTTTCTTGCGGACACTTTTTTTTTAAATCAAATAATAAATTTTTTATTAAATTGAGATCTGAGCTTTGACTGAAATTCTTGACTTGAAATTCTTTTGTCGAAGCTATTTTATAGTGTTCTTACTTTTATGTTTAGGATCATTATCTTGTTGCAGTACCCAAATGCGACCCATGCGCAATTCCCTAACTGAAATTTCCTGATATTTCTTCGAATTCGAGATTTCATTGATGATAACAAGCTTTCCATGGACAGAAGCAGGGGTCACCAACCTTTTTTTTTGTTCACCGCCCACTTTTACGATTTTTTGAAAATTAAAAAAGCTTATCGCCCACCTTAGATCAAAAAGAATAAATGAACATAATCGATAAAATAAATAATGAAATAAATGTTTACCTTTAATGTGAGCCCACTAGTGGGCGCTACCGCCCAGGTTGGTGACCCCTGTACTAAAGCATCCCATAAGAAGCAAACTACCACCATCATGTTTAGGATTACCAAACGTCCGGCAAAAGGAGGACATGTCAGGTATTAATTGGGTCGTTTGAGCTTGTGGGAAGGTAATTTTTAAGTCTGGATCATATCTAAGTAAAAAGCCGGACAACATCAACATATTTAAAATGCCTGCCGAACAGAGGACATGAGATTGAAAAGGAGGACATGTCCTCCTTTTGCCGGGACGTCTGGTAACCCTAACCATATTTAACCGTAGGAAGAATGTTTTTCCTCGAATGCATATTGATTCAGCGAGAAAATTCTAGAATTCAGAATTGCCAACAGTCTCTAATCAATAAAATGCCAACTACTGATAAAAATTTTAAATTCTTCAAGCCAAGATGGACTCACAAAGTATTAAGTGATTTTTTTTTTTTAAATAAGTACGAAAACTTTTGCACTTAAAAACTTTTTTAGTTCTCTTTTTTTAGTTTTTAATTTATATGTTGGAGTTAAACTTAACTTTTTTATTTGTTAATTTTTTCCAAACGAACAGTAGACTTTCCCTAACTATCCAATTCATGGTACAAACGATAAGGACGAATATAACTAAAATATTTCTCTGTACAAATACTTGTAAACGCCACTACTAATATATATATATATATATATATATATATATAATATATATATATATATATATATATATATATATATATATATATATATATATATATTAAAGTAAAACTATAAAAATTAAATTTACAATTGCACTCATCTTAAACCTTAGAGTCTCCTTGTGTAACGCTCAGTGGTTACGTGCCGTCATCCAGCGGGAAGGAATTAGCGTTCGATCCCAGTTCGCGCTGGGTGTTTTTTCATAAGTAAGGGAATTTTATGGTTGTTTCAGGGGGCGCATTTCACCCCGTAATTCAAAATTTCTCGTATAAGAAATGAGAGAAAGTGTGTGTGTGTGTGTGTGTGTGTGTGTGTGAGAAAAACAGAGCATCAGGGATTGCGATGATAACGTGAGCATTGTATATACAGGGTGAGCGAAAAGTTCCTGTGCACCTGCAAGAAGTGTAGTGAACCTGTACCTGCACTGTGTTGGAAGTGGACAAGTGCACAGGGACTTTTCGCTCACCCTTTATATAAGCATGGTACACGCTTTCGCTCGTTCTCATGCCTTCACAAGACGTTCAGTGTTTCCCCAGCTTCCTTCTCCTGCCTCAAACAAGGTTCCTTTTGCCCAAATACACTTCGAGTCAGCGACCCTGATAATGTCACACATCGCATCTCGTATCAACACCTCCGAGATTTCCTCAGTCTCTCTGCTTGCATAACCGAGATGCCGCGCCTCACTCAACAATCCATCGCTTGACTTAGTTTTCATTTCTTAATTTAAAGAACTCAGTTATTCATTCGCACGCAATTATAATTCAATATTTCAATGTAATTAACAATTAATCTTAACAACTCAGTCATTATATTCAAGGTACATTCAATTAAGTAATTATAACATTGATCACTTGGATATTTATCATTTATTGTTTTATTAATTAAAGAAAGAAAACTCAATTCATTGTTTCTCCTTTTGATCAGTTTCACTGGTGACCCCTCAAGTAAACAAATCAATTATCAAACATTTTCTTTAATTCAATTACATTTATTATAATGCCTACAAACAGCACATTATAAGCTGGTGATACTCCATTCTATTATCCTTAAAGTAAAATTTGAGCAAAAGCATTTTTCCTTAAAAAGTGCCAATGATATTAATTACTCTTTACCTGACAACGAGAGCGGCAGTGAAATATTCGTTACAGCGGATAACAAAGTTCAAGCCATCTCCAGCATGACTTCTTCCATTTTACAGAGGACCCGGTTCGTAGTAAAAGACCCGCGCCGCGAAAAAACCTTTCTGCACTCTTCATCGTCATGAAGACCTTTTCCCCGGAATTGCAATATACGATCAACCATTAACGACAACCAACCCAGCACTCTCCCCTCCCCATCTTGGCACTAGGGCACGAAACTTCCTGCCGGGCATTAAAGGCACCATATATCTCCCAACAATCCGGTGCTACACTCAGTTCGACTCGACTCACCATGCACGAGATCATTTTTTTCGTTAACACTTCTGCCAGATTATTCGACGGTCTTTCGCTTGCGCTGTCGTACGGTGAATCATTTGACGGAATTTCCCCCAGAAATGACCCCCTCAGCACCAGCGAAGCCAACTCGAAGCCCAGCATCGTTACTCCCGCTTTCCAGCCCCAGCAAGAGAGTTTCAATAGCGTTCTTCGTCAGCAAGCATCAATAACAGCAGCGACTGCATCTACAAGCATCACTCCTCACTCCTCAGCAACGATAATCATCACACGCAGCATCAACCGAGGCTAAATGGAACCCCCCCCCCACCCCGTCATTCGCGCTCTGCTTGCAACAACCCTGTTGGAACGCCCACCAACTGCTACATTCTGCTTGCAACTAGAACGACGCCCCTACTTCCACTTCATCAGGAACAGATTCACCTGTCGACGGGAACATATAAACCGATTTGTGGGCATCACAAGTGAACTTCGCCCAGTTCCTCCTCTCTCCGAAGCAAACGTCTTATTCTCCTCCTCCGTCCGCTTTATGTTGCCCTCTCCTCTTTCTATCAGTCGTCCCGAGGATCTCCTTCCCCAACTCTGCAGCCCATCTTCCTTGCCGACAACGTTTCTCTCATGTCCAACGCGCACCTGTAGTCTGGCTTTCCACCACTCTCACGAAAACAGGACCACTTTTCCCCATCTCCATCTCCGCCTTTGAGTTCAGTGTTTCGTTCATTTCGCTCCCTGGAAGGGGACTACTTGTAGTAGTACGCCTTCGTTCGCTCTCATGCCTTCACCAGAAGCTCAGTGTTCCCTCCGCTTCCTTCTCCTGCTTCAAATAAGGTTCCCTTTGTTCAACCACACTTCGAGACAGCGACCATGATGATGTCACAGATCGCACTTCGCATCAACACCTTCGAAATTTCGTTTCTCTGCTGACATAGCCGAGATGCCGCGCCTCACTCAACAGGTCATCGCTTGGCCTATTTGTTTAAAGTACTCTGGACAGAGTATTTACTGAAATCAGAGAAATTTCTTGTTCACTTGATGCTTTCAGTTCTTATATTGTGTGTGGATACTGTTTAAACACTCTGGCTTTTAAATAACCTACAAATGGAAGTCACGGGTGTTTAGATCAGGTGATGTTGGTGGCCATGATATTGCTTTAACATAAACTGCATGAAATTTGTTGGACAAGACTCTTACGTCAAAAATATTGTGAACTGAGAGGACATCACATAGAGCAAGTTTTGCACCAGGGAACTAATTCTCCATTTATAGAGAAAGTTTTGTAAAAATTCCATGTTTTTTATAGTTAATTAAAAATTGAAAACCTTTCAAATATTCCGGGCAATGATTCCTCATTTCACGAAGGTCAAGCTTGTCGCCCCTCCTCTCAAGTTGACGTGGTGCAGTAGAGAGTTGGTTTCTTGTGTTCTCCACCTCACATAGCCAGGTACGCCCGACTTATGTGGAATTGTTTTGAGCCAGGTGTCTAATCTTTTTTTGAAGATATCCACCGCAGCACCAATCGTGTTCCTTAGTTTTTTGTGCAGTTGGTTAAACAGTCTTGGTCTTCTCACAACAAAACTATTTTCCTTCAGGGTTGAGGATGTTCCCTGTCTAGCCTTTAATTTGGGAACACGACACAATCTTCCTTTTCTATTTTCCACTGTTGTTTGGGGGGTTATAGGATACAGAGTAAGATTAGGGACTAGTTCCTCCATTATTTTCCAAGTGTAAATAATGGTGTACCTCTCTCTCTTCTTTCCAGTTAATATAAGTTTAATTCACGTAACCTTTCCCAGTAATTTAATTCTTAGCATCCATTGATCCTGGCCGTGAAGCTTTTCTGAATCCCTTCTAGCTGATTAATGTCTTCTTGTTTATATGGGGATGTTAGGACCGAGCAGTATTCCACATTGGGTATGATCAGTGTCAGGGCCGTTTCTAGCATTTTTGGTGCCCTAGACAACATTTTTTTTGGGGGCCCCCCAACCCTATTAGCTGATCATTTGCCAGATATGCATCAAAACAGCTGCCTTATATACGTATAATGTGATATATATAATGTGGAAAGCCCCACGTGCCATGCACAAAGTCCTTAACTTTTCCATCCATGAGGCAGCGCGATCATGCTAGTTTTTTCTGCATATACAGTATATATATATATATATATATATATATATATATATATATATATATATATATATATATATATATATATATATATATATATACAGTATTATATATATATATTATATATAATAATATATATAATATATATATATATATATATATATATATAATACATACTAGGGTAATTCAATAAGTACCCGCACTTTTTATTTTCACATCTGATGGATTATAAACACATCACTTCTCAACATAGTCTCCCTGTTTCTCAATACACTTAGTCCAGCGATCTACAAGCTTCCTAATGCCATCACAAAAGAATGTTTTTGGTTGTGTGCGTAGCCAGTCATGCACCGCCTCCTTCAGGTCATCATCGCCTTGGAATCGCTGACTTCTCAAAGCGTCTTTTAGTGGTCCAAACAGGTAAAAATCCGAAGGTGCCAGGTCTGGACTGTAGGCTGGATGGTTGAGAACTTCAAATTTAAGTTCTTGAAGGCATTTTCTAGTCTGTGCAGCGGTATGAGGGCACGCATTGTCGTGTAACAGAATCACACCTTCCGACAATCTCCCTCTCCGTTTTGTGTGAATTGCTTGCTTTAACTCATTCCAAAGCATGTCAGAATACGATGCACTTGTTACTGTAGTTCCACGCTCTAGATAATGTTCAAGGATAGGGCCTTGTGTATCCCAAAACAGTGTTAGCATAACTTTACCTTCTGACGGCTGCGCTTTGAACTTCCTTGCAACGAAAGATGTTGGATGCTTCCATTGCATTCTGTTACACGACAATGCGCGCCCTCATACCGCTGCACAGACTAAGAAATGCCTTCAAGAACTTAAATTTGAAGTTCTCGACCATCCAGCCTACAGTCCAGACCTGGCACCTTCGGATTTTTACCTGTTTGGACCACTAAAAGACGCTTTGAGAGGTTAGCGATTCCAAGGCGATGATGACCTGAAGGAGGCGGTGCATGACTGGCTACGCACACAGCCAAAAACATTCTTTTGTGATGGCATTAGGAAGCTTGTAGATCGCTGGACTAAGTGTATTGAGAAACAGGGAGACTATGTTGAGAAGTGATGTGTTTATAATCTAGCAGATGTGAAAATAAAATTGTGAAAATAAAAAGTGCGGATACTTATTGAATTACCCTCGTGTGTGTGTGTGTGTGTGTGTGTGTGTGTGTGTGTGTGTGTGTGTGTGTGTGTGAGATAGGCATAAATAGGACAGAAAGCAAAATGATTACTAACTATTTTCATTTATTTTAAAGAATATGCCTATAACTAGCATTGCACACAATAAGCCAAATTTGCATTGCCAAAATGAAAATTTTCATTGAAAGTTAGTGTTTCTTTTGTTGTAATTTTTAAACATAATTAACACTTGCACACTTTGAACAAAAACATTTTTTACAATTTTAAAAACATTTCATTCAATAAATACAAAGATTGTTTCGAATTCAATCCCTATCTTATCCTTCAGAAATTTTACCTCCTACACTGCTAACATTAAATATAAAAAAATATAAATAAATTATAAATTAATATAATAAATAAATTATTAAATTATAAATAACTTTAAACATAAAATGCGAAGGCTGATGGGGCACCCTACCTGCCCTGCCGCGGGGCCCTAGGCAGTCGCCTATTTCGTCTATTGGAGGAAACGGCCCTGATCAGTGTTTTCAAAAGAGGAATCATTATATTCTTATCCCTTCGTTTAAGGGTTCTCAGTATCTGCCCAGTTATTCTCTTTGCTCTGTTTACTGCTAACTTATTTTGTGTTTCAAATTTCGCATCATCAGTCATTACAACCCCTAAATCTTTTGCTTTAGAATTCCTCTGAATTTCCTGTCCATTTGGGGTATAGTATTCCATGGACTTTAGGTCCTCCCTTCTTCCGTACCTTAACAGTTGAAATTTCTCGATATATATATATATATATATATATATATATATATATATATATATATATATATATATATATATATATATATATATATATATATATAATGTTATAATGTTTCAGACCAACAAAGACCCTAGGATCCACTCATGGCTGGTCTACCTAACTGTGTTCGTAATCGTGTATTGTGTATGTCCTCCGTGGTGGCGGAGGGGACCTACAATTTTACGTGGGTTCCGAACCACAAGAACATAAGAAATTTATGTAAAAACTGCCGGTAAATTGGCAACGACCAATTTTTACGAAACTAAATAATTATCAATTTAAAAATAATTAATTATCGGTTTAAAACTAAAGATAGAATCTCTCGATCCAGAGGATCAAGTCATAATAGACTACTATCCACAAATATGTTACACTCTATATCTATTTATAACGGACATGCAAATATATCAGATCCAAAGAATCCAGTCAATTTCATTACGGTATCCATCAAGTCACGGTCCATATCGATTGCGGACCAAGTCAAAATTTACAACCATATACATTATCAATTTAAAAATAATTAATTATCGATTTAAAACTAAAGATAGAATCTCTCGATCCAGAGGATCAAGTCATAATAGACTACTATCCACAATATGTTATACTCTATATCTATTTATAACGGACATGCAAATATATCAGATCCAAAGAATCCAGTCAATTTCATTACGGTATCCATCAAGTCACGGTCCATATCGATTGCGGACCAAGTCAAAATTTACAACCATATACATTACAATATATACACTTACGAGGAAAAGTGTAGGTGTGGCTGTAAAGACTGTACAGTAATGTAGAAATGTGTGTGCACCCATTATGGGTCTCCCATTTAAAGGTGTTTGTGGGGCAAGTGAAGATCATGAGTTTTTCAATACCTCACAGTACTATGGGAGGCACCGCTCGGCAGAGGAATCTCTTTAAATGGGGTGTGTAAGGACAGAGAGTATCCCCTAACCCAAGACGCTGCCTCCCTATATCCCACAACACTTGTGTTGAGCTGTGGGATCTATCCCCACAAAGCCTTAATTTTACTACCTTAAACTATACCCTTTCTATCAACATGCGCATCTAATCGATTTTTAAACATGTTTATAGAAGTGCTACTAATTACTTCTACCGGCAAACTATTCCAGGTATTTACTATTCTATGCGTAAATAGGTTTTTCGCAACTGCTGTCTCGAACCTTCTACTTGTCAACTTACACCCGTTATTTCTAGTCCTATTATATTGAGATATTTCGAAAAAGCTATCTCTATCTACGTTATCAATCCCATTCATAATTTTGAAAACCTGGATTAGATCACCCTTAACCTCCTAGTCTCGAGTGTAGTCAATTTTAACTCCTTAAGCCTATCCTCGTACGACTTTGACCTAAGAGACGGAATCATCTTAGTTGCTCGTCTTTGAACTCTTTCGATTTTCTATATCTTTGCGCATATGCGGATTCCAAAATTGGACCGCGTACTCCAAATGGGGTCTAACTAATGACTTATAAAGAGGGACTATAATATCGCGCGATTTGTACTCAAAATTTCGAGCTATAAAACCTAACACTTTGTTCGCCTTATTGACCGCTGCTGTACTTTGTTTCGTTACTTTTAAATCACCAGTGACTATAACTCCTAAATCTTTTTCCTGCTCTACGCTTGTTAAATCTTTCCCTGACATACTATACGCAAAATTACCGTTACGCGAACCTATATGCAAAATTTTGCACTTATCCACGTTGAATCTCATTTGCCATGTGACTGACCAATCAACGATTTTGTTCAGATCTTCCTGAATTTTACCTCTATCTTCGTCATTAATCGCCCTACCACCCAGCTTCGTGTCATCCGCAAACTTTGAAACTGTACTGACTAGGCCGACATCTAAATCGTTAATATATATAAGAAAAAGCAAGGGGCCCAATACAGAACCCTGAGGAACGCCACTCGCTACATTAGCCCAACACGACTCCGCTCCATCAACGACCACCCTCTGTTTCCTGCCTCGCAACCACTCTTCTAGCCAATTTTTACTACACCCCTGATTCCATGAGCCTTAGTTTTTTCAATGAGTCTTTTGTGCGGCAGTGTCAAACGCTTTTTGAAAATCTAAGTACACTACATCAACCGCCCGATGTCTATCGTAAACGTCAACCACGCTTTGGAAAAATTCTAAAAGATTAGTTAAGCAAGATTTGTTTCGCCTAAAACCGTGCTGCGTGTTTCTAACCAGATTATGCACTTCTAAGTGTTCGACTATACGATCCCTAATTATTGATTCAAGTAGCTTACCTACAACAGACGTTAAACTGATTGGCCTATAATTTCCCGCCGCATATATATATATATATATATATATATATATATATATATATATATAGAGAGAGAGGAAAACAACCCTCTTCCTTGAGGCGATGGAAGACACTAAAAGAGTAAAAGTGGAAAAAATTTCATTTTCTAAGAATCGTTATGCCTCTGGCAACTCAAAATTGCACAAAATGTTCCAAGAACGGGTGATTTTGAAAGACAAAAATTAGTGAACCGAAAAGTTCCGCGGTTTTTAGTATTTTGTTTTATCTTTTAAATTTTGGGGAGTATAACTATTATATATACTCGTGTGTATACAGGGTGTTTCATACATGTGGACGCACTTTCATGGATTCAGGACCTGAAAACAATGAAAAAGCTTATATAAACATATGCCCGAAATCGCTTTGTTTCCGAGTTACAGCCCGTTTTGTGTTCCAGCAATTCTTTCCGCAAACTATTTACAAACACTGTTTGCCGACAATGTTTGTGAGTGTGTACGAGACTTATTTCATGTATGGCCTTGCCGATTGTAATGTTTCGTACACTCTATGACATGTTTCAATATAGTTGAGTGTAGAGCCATCAGTCAGTCAGAGGTGCATCGCGGTGTTTCACTGTTCGTATTCGTAACTTCTTACCGTGAATAAGTGCAGTCCAGTGAAAAAAAAAACCTTAAAAGTTTCTGTGCTATTCAGTAATAATGTGCATTTGAAGTGAGAATGGAGGCTTATTCAAACAGAGAAATGGCAGACGTGCATCTCATGTATGGACTTGCCGAGTGTAATGCGGCCGCAGCAAGACGTCTGTATGCGGAAAGGTTTCCGAATCGCCGTCTGCCAGATAAGAAGACATTTCAGAGAATAGACGAGCGTCTTGGTGATACAAGATCATTCAACAAGCGAGTTTCAGATGGTGGTAGACCAATCAGCGCCAGAACTGTTGAGTTGGAAGAGCGGGTCCTGAATCGCGTGGGGAAACATCCTGGTGTCAGCATCCGAAGGATAGCAGCAGCAGAGGGTGTAAGATCCACAACTGTATGGAGAATTTTACGGGACCAACAGCTTTGCCCATATCACATTCAGAGAGTACAAGGCCTTACTGAAGCTGATTTCCCATCACGAGAGGCTTTTTGTACTTGGTTCCTTCAACAGTGTGCTCGGGATCCTCTTTTTTATATCATCCGTGTTGCTTTCTGATGAGGCTGCCTTCACAAGAAATGGCGTGATCAATTTTCACAACACTCATCACTGGGCCGAAGAGAATCCGCATGCCATCATCCAGTCAAGGCACCAAACAATTTAGTATCAATATATGGGCAGGACTTATTGCCGACAACTTAATCGGTCCTTTTTCTTGCCTGGAAGATTAACAGGAGAATCGTATTCCAATTTTTTTAAGGAATGATTTAAGCGATTTCCTAGATGAAGTTCCTCTTGGTGTCCGATGTCGTATGTGGTTTATGCATGACGGCGCTCCGCCTCATTTTAGTCGAGTAGCCAGAGACCATTTGGATGACCATTTCCCTGATAAATGGATAGGCCGTGGAGCACCCATTGCGTGGTCCGCTCGCTCCCTGGACCTGAATCCACTCATTTTTTACCTGTGGGGTCATCTGAAATCCATCGTTTACCATTGACACCCATTGACACCCATTGACAACGTTGAAATGCTTCGCCAACGTGTAGAATAAGGATGCCAGAAAATCCGAACAATACCTGGAATGTTTTGAACGCGTCAGGCATTCTATGACGAGGCTTGTTCAGGCGTGTATTGAAGCGCAAGGCGGTCATTTTGAGCACTTCCTTTAAAGGTAAGGCAGATACTTGCTGGAACACATAACGGGCTCTAACTCGGAAACAGCGATTTCGGGCATATGTTTATATAAACTTTTTTTCATTGTTTTCAGGTCCTGAATCCATCCTGAAAGAGAGTCCTACATGTTATGAAACACCCTGTATATGTATATAGGTACGATATATATATATATATATATATATATATATATATTATCCCCGCAAGGGGGTTTTAAGCTCGTGCGCTTGAGTGCTCTTTGTGCTCGTTTGTACGTGCTTGTTCCAGGAGGTTTCACGTGCGCCCTCCCGGCCCTAGCACCCAAGGATGATGGGGCTCGACCTTGCAGTCCTTGTCATCCTTGGTCTTTTTCCACTTCGACTGTCCCCTCCACCCTTTCTTTTTCCTCTGTCTTTCCTCTCACTTTTTCTTTGTTTTTCCGCCGAGATATGCCCTTTTAAATAGAGGCGAATCGGTTCTTCCCGAACTTAAAAAAAAATATATACAGGGTGTTTGAAAACTTTCTGTACAAATTGTAATGGGGGATAGGCAACACCAAGACAAACCCTTTTCGTCTATAAGTGTATGTCCGCTGACGTCACCATTCGGCGCGAGAGGGCGCCGCTGCAATTGGCTAAAAGGTGAAGTGAGCTAGACTCGCGCTTGCCGCGGGCATTCTTAAATCGGACGTAGTACGCGTAACATGGAGCGCTTCACGACTGCTGAGATGGCTGACATGCATATGGTGTATGGGGCTGCCAATGGAAACGGAAGAGCTGCTGTGAGGTTGTACCGACAGCGCTTCCCAAACAGACGTGCGCCAAACCACCAAACGTTTGCGCATTTGCATCGGCGACTGCGAGAAACTGGAACATTCCATGCAAACATGCATGACACTGGTCGGGAGAGAAACGTGCGCACTCCTGACATGGAAGAAGAAATCCTACGGCGATTTGAGGACAATCCAAGCGCAAGCACGCGAGGTGTTGCACGTATCCTCGGTGTGAACCACGACCTGGTCTGGAGTGTGTTGCACGAGCAGCAGTTACATCCGTTTCATCGTCAGAGAGTCCAAGCATTACAACCTCGGGATTACCCTCTTCGTGTGGAATTCGCACGCTGGTTTCTGCAGCAGACAGCGGTGCAGCCTAATTTTCCGGCTTATGTGCTGTTCTCAGATGAGGCCTGTTTCACACGTGAGGGTGTGTTTAACATGCACAATTCTCACGTGTGGGCGCACGCAAATCCACATGCTACACGGGTGCATGCTCATCAAGAACGGTTCGCCGTCAATGTTTGGGCGGGTATCGTCCATGGCAAGTTGCTGCTCGTGCAACACTCTCCAGACAGGTCGTGGTTCACACCGAGGATACGTGCAACACCTCGCGTGCTTGCGCTTGGATTGTCCTCAAATCGCCGTAGGATTTCTTCTTCCATGTCAGGAGTGCGCACGTTTCTCTCCCGACCAGTGTCATGCATGTTTGCATGGAATGTTCCAGTTTCTCGCAGTCGCCGATGCAAATGCGCAAACGTTTGGTGGTTTGGCGCACGTCTGTTTGGGAAGCGCTGTCGGTACAACCTCACAGCAGCTCTTCCGTTTCCATTGGCAGCCCCATACACCATATGCATGTCAGCCATCTCAGCAGTCGTGAAGCGCTCCATGTTACGCGTACTACGTCCGATTTAAGAATGCCCGCGGCAAGCGCGAGTCTAGCTCACTTCACCTTTTAGCCAATTGCAGCGGCGCCCTCTCGCGCCGAATGGTGACGTCAGCGGACATACACTTATAGACGAAAAGGGTTTGTCTTGATGTTGCCTATCCCCCATTACAATTTGTACAGAAAGTTTTCAAACACCCTGTATATATATAAAGGGGAAGAATTGATCCAGAAGTAGGAAATTACATCATCTACACGCAGCTGGCAGCATTGTATATCAAGCCATACCATACTACTTCCTCCACTTCGATATATGTACTCTGACCTTGATTCCGATTCCAATTCCATTTCTGACTAAAATCATGAACTCAGAAATAAGCATAATCTCTCTCTCTCTCTCTCTCTCTCTCTCTCTCTCTCTCTCTCTCTCTCTCTCTCTCTCTCTCTCTCTATATATATATATATATATATATATATATATATATATATATATATATACACAAAGTGATGCTGACTAACATTTAGTTATTCTGCACTCCAAGTTTATTATTTTGAAGGATGTTCGTCGTTAAAATGATGAATTTCGAGAGATGTTCCATTGACAACGTCCGCCATTTGTAATGAATTCAATTTAATTATTCTCTAACACGAATTGTTCTTTGGAGATCAGGTGGTCATTTCAATTAATTTTAATTCATATATATATATATAATATTATTAGTGGTGGACCGGATATCCGCATCATTTTTAACATCTGCATTCGCATCCGCACTTC